>JAZKJV010011061.1:600000-1075489 GCA_037367405.1 Ottelia alismoides
TCCATCCCTAGGATGAGATCAAAGTCCTCCATTTCAATTAGTAGTAGTGAAACAGGTAACTGATGTCATGCTATCAGTACTACACAATTATCCAAGATTTATGGGATTATAAATACTTGTCCTCCTGGTCCCTTGATCAAATAGGATTGTTGTACTTTTACCGGTACCTTACCCAAAGTGGGTACTAACCATCGAGCAATAAATGAATGTGAAGCACCAGAATCAAACAAGGCATGTACTGAAAAGTCATAAATAGTAACGGTACCTCGTACGACCGTGCCTGAATTGTAGGCTTGTTCTTCAGTGATTGCATTGAGATGTCCATTAGGAATAGGCAAGCTAGAACCCATAATACTTTGTGATGGTTGTTGTGTAGGAGATGCTCCTTGTGAGCCACGACCTCTACCATGTCTTCCTCCGTGTGTTGCTCCATTGCTCGGGGTGGATGTTATACTGTTAATTAGGGTTGATTAAGACTCCAAACCTCTCAACTTTGGACATTCGTTCCTTATATGGCCTTCCTGATGACAGTAATAACACACACGTGATCCTATCCATGCTGAAGATCCAACCATAGCAGTACTAACTCATGTTGTTGAGTCTTGGGGGTATAGTGGAGGTCTAGAGAAACCTCCTCTTCTTGATAATTCATGAGCCAAAGTCTGTGGTGAGCTTATGCTGGAACCAACTAGATGATAGCGACAGTCTCTGCAGTTATAGTTCCCCTTATGTTTGGATGGTCCACCAATAAAGTGGAAGCTTCTTCTTTGGTGGTTTTCAACCCTTTCCATCTCAACATGAGAGGCGATGTCCATGGCTTCATCTATAGTGGTGGCTCTAAAGCCTGCAAGCTTCTCTCTAAGATCTCCCTGAAACCCGTTGATGAGTGAGAGAAATCAAGGGTCTAGAAATCTCACAAGGCGAGAGATCCAGTCGATGCATCGACCGCTCAATAAACCTTAATCGATCAATAGATAACCCACGGGAAAGAATCAAGTAATTAAAAGCAAAAATGTGGAGTTAAAATTTATTGTAACTCTATAGCAAATGTGTATAGGCATAAGTACGTGTAGAGGTCGAACACAGGGAGAAAACGGGAGAAGGAGGCACAAATAATGCTCAAAAATCTGTCTTTTATCGCTTGTACATTTTATTGTTTTTGTGGGTTTTTCAAAAAAATTATTTTATTTTTGATTTTATATTTTTTTATTTTGATTTTTTTATATTTCTTTATTTTTATATTTCTTTATTTTTCTTTTATATAAACAATATAGCCAATATATTGCTTTATATATGCCGTATATAGTAGTATATTAATAAATACTACTAAATATGGATAAAATACAAATATTAAATTGTTTTCGGTTTTTAATATTTTCTAATTTTTAAATATTTTTCTAGAATTTTTGCTAATTTTTATGTATTTTTAAAGTCAAAAATACCCATATAAGGGATAAATAAAATACTTGAAATTGAATTGGATTTTAAAAATAATAAATAAACTCCAAAATTATCCAAATCAATTTTAATATATAAATATTTTATATCAATAAAATAATAAAACAGAAAAGGACATTTTTGAATTTTTTAAGAATTTTTCAGATTTTTATAAAAGATTTTTGGGTTTTTCGATATTTAAGCTTTTTGTTTTTCGATTTTTTGTGGTTTTTGGTCTGTAATTAAAATATGATAAAATATACTATATATAAATTTTTTGGAATTTTTAGAGACATTTTTATTTTATTTTTTTTTGGTATTTTATAATTTAGATAGGGAATAAATATGCTCCTTTTCATTTTTTATAAATAATAAAATACCCAAAAATGCAAAGTAAACATGTGGCATAAAAGTAAGCACGAGGTATTTTTGCCTATTTTATGTATTTTTAGGAGCACGTTAGGTATTTTTAGAAAATAGAGGAAACATACAAAAATCAATGGCCTAGTAGGGGCATTTTTGCAATAAAAATAACTACAAGGATGTGCATGCAAATAACCCGACATAAAACAACATTTAATCCATGTTTATATACTATTTTATAATTACAAAAGGTCCAGGGACATCCCTACAATTTCGCAGCCTCGCGTGGCCCGCCACATCAGGTAACGTGGACTGGACCCATGTGTAAATACAGAAAATACAGCGGGTTCTGTGCAAAATGTCCATTTATTTTTAAACTATATTTTATTTAGAGAACTAAATAGTAAATACAAAAAAATAGCCGGATATGTAATTACCCCAAAAGTGGTGTGATCCAACGGTGGGGATCTTTTCACTTGAACATGTGTCGCTCATCCCACAGTCGGTACCGATTCGCATATGGACGTTGGAGATTAGATCGTATGATACGATCCGATGGTCGTGGCTGGGCTCCATCCTACGGCGGTGATCAAATCTGGGGCGCCTCCCCAAATCGGACGGCGGAGAGACTCGATGGAAGAACAAGGAAGAACCCTCACCTGGGCGAGGTTTCTCCCATCAGATCTCGCTTCTCCAATGTTCATTGATGCTCCAAGATGGCCTAAAAGCTTCCTGCGGAGGTCCTCTACGTGTTGGTGGAGACAAAATGCATCGGCGTTAGCCGGAGCTCCTCCACAAGGTTGATGAAGGAATGGACTCCCAGGTGCCTTCTTGTCTTCAAAAATCGGCCCAAAGTGGGTCTGTTGGCCATCCATACCTGCACAACAAACACATATTTGCACAAGGGAGGTCTGGGGGGTTTTATTCGTCGAAATGAGTGGAAGGTGGAGTGTGCGGAGATCTCCGACGAAGGTGGGGAAGGTGGAAATCTGATTTCCCAGATCCACGATGGATCTAGGGGAGTGAAGAGGCATGGTATGTAGGGAGATGGAAGGGAAAGAAGTGGGGATGATTTGTCTAGGCAAAGAATGTGAGGTTACGTCAGAACAGCTCGACGGAGCAAAGCTCCGGCGAACATAAAATCGATCTAATTACACTAAATACCTAGGTCGAACACTACACAAAATGCAGAACTAAAATGCAGGAGTAAAAATCTAACTAAAATGACAAAAATGTGCATCTCAAACCTGGATATTGTCCAGGGAGCAGGACGTCGAAAGAGCATCGTCGTTGGCGCATCTCCTTCCTCTACGAGCGTCCACGACCTTCAGGGATGCACTACCTGTCACGTAGAGACCTGCTTGGCCGAAGGAGGGAGCTATAGGGCTAGCGAAATGGCCAAAAAATTATGGAGGAGGAGATGGATTTATTTAAAGAACATAATGAATGCCCTTACTGACCGGCTAAAAACAAGAAAATCAAGCCATGTACAGGAGATACGAGGGTTGGGCGTGTATGTACAATGATCGAGGAGCAAATCTTTTGAAGGAATTGTTGTCAATGGAGAGACGAATCAAGCGGAAAAATGGGCACAAAATCGGGGATTTGGTAGTTCTGACACGCCAGGTGCTTGGATGGGACAGTTGACCTACGATCAACTATCAAAGCTCTGTCATTGGTCCATGTAGGCACGCTACAAGATAAAACAGCAGGGTTATTCGAAAATAATTATTTAAAAACAGATTTTGATTTTATTAATTTTTATGTATAAAATAAAAAATGTTTATTATTTTATTTAGTAATTTATTATGATTTTTATTTATGTTTTGGTTTATTTTATTAGTAGTTAGTTTTTAATAGTGTATTTATAAGTATATTTGCCTATATTTTGTACATTTTTATTTTTATTTTGTAGATTTTATTTTATTATTTTATTATTTTATTCTTTTATTTTATATATTTATAATAATTTTTATGAGTATAAATATATTTTAATTATATTTTTATGATTAATTTGTACACTTAAATAAATAGATATGTATGTTTTATAGGTATATTTATAGGTATTTTACCTATGTTATATATATTAATGTATTTTATTGGTTTTTATTTTGGATTTATATTTTTACTGAAGTATAGGCAATATTTACTATAAAAATATAAAAGAATAAAGAATAAAAGAATAGGTCCCCTATTATGTATATGCATGAATAACATAGGTATTTTGTCTATGCATTTATAGACTTATTTTATTTTACATTTTCCTTTTGATTTTATTCTAGTTTTAATATGTACATGTGTGTCATAAATGATATTCACAAAATTACAAAAATATGAATTTGTAAAAATAATGATGAATGAATAAATTGAATATTTTAATCGGTATAATGTACAATAGGGGTCAAAAACCTAACTTTCACACAGTAACTCCAAAAAATATAAAACTACCACCATTAAATAGCTTGTGAAAAGTTATTTACAATAAGAGTTGATTTTGATATGTTTTAAGTTTTTATTTGAAAGATATGGGCCTGAGAACTTGGGTTTTTGGCTTTTTATTTTGTGTATAAAATGAACACTGTGTATTATTTTTATACAAACTGAAATTTGTATTTTTATTGACATAATTACTTACAACTTTCATGTACAAAGTTTTTTTATTTGATGAATAAATAATAAATAATAAAATATGTGTCAAAAATGCATAAATAATGAATAAAAGAATTGTGTTTTAATTGTATTTTTAGCCCTTATCTCCCCCTACTTTATTCCTTGTCGATCAACTCAATTCTTGACTTGGTCTCGGGATTTAGGTTCATAAAATATCTTCGATATTTTATTCTTTTTCTCTTCTTTTCTTTATTCTATAATTTTGACATTAATAATCATGTTTTATATACAATTAATGCAATAAATAATGAATGTTTATATGCACAAATTAATGTTATTTACATGCATTAGCTAGGGTTTTTAAGGACAAAATGATAGGATAAAGGTGTTGAAATGGAGATTCATCACCCCCCCTATACTTGCCTTTGCTAGTCCCTAGCAAACACTCATGCATTAAATATAGAAAGAATGATGAAGAAAAGAAAAGGAAAGAATAAATGGAATTGATTTCAATTATTAAACTTGTCATAAAAATATCAAAGTTTGGAGCTCAGGTTAGACCTTGATGTGAAAATGTGTGTGGAACCTGGTCGGGAGCCAAATTTAAAACACAACCGCCTTTGAGAGTCACAGAACTCGGTTCAAACCACCTCAATAGCCAGGTCAGAACTAGCCTACATCATACGCAAACCCTTATGATTATGAAGGTGACTTGTACAGTGTAAGTGATAGTGGCTCTCCCCAACTAAAATGATAAAGGAACTGACTTCTCCAGAATGACAACCCAATGATTCCCCAATCCAGCACTTTGTCCTCAAGGAGCGAAGTATTCCCTTCTAAGTTCAAGTTGCATCCAACTCAAGTCGAGGAGGTGAAGAAAAGAATGGATGATAGCTAGTATAGCTACCTATCCTGGGATGCATGACCAGTGTAGTCAAGTCATCTAGCTGCAGGCTCACATGGTGTAACTTTGATGCTCAAGCTTGCTTATTTTCTATACAACATATATACATACTACGACAGTCATTTTATTTTTATTTGCAGGCCTGTCCATTTTTTTGGAGTTTTTTTAAATACTATTTACAACAGCAATTACATAAGGAGTTTTTCCTCTTGAGCCAAAAGACTATCCCTCTTTTGAAGCATTTTTGCAACCCACACTCTCCTATCTTTAGACTTCATGGCAACTGGACCAGGTTGGGGTGCACTTCCCTCCCTAGACGAGGACGAAAATGTTTCCACTCATGTGCATCTCAAATCGGAAAATCCCTTCCCCTCACCACTCCAACCAATTTGAGCCAAGTGAAAGGTGCAAGTGTCCAGTTAGGTCATGGCCGACAAGAGACGTGTGTGCATCTCGAAAAGTTCTAGTTAGTCAGTTGAGGTGACTTGAACCCAGCCCTGAGTCTCAAAGAATTAAGTCCTAATCGACCTAAAGTACCTTAAACCTAGTTCCCATGAGGTTCTAGTGCAGTTAGTGAAGGATATGGGATAATCCTCAAGCACATCACGTAAGCATGAGCGTCGTATCGAATACGACGAGGAACGACTAGTCGCACTAGTTGTTCTATGCAGCGGAAATTAAATAATTTTCATGCGACTTAACCACATGATCCAAGAACACTTCTCGGATCATTTCGTCTAAACCACAAACAAGTAATAGGATTACCTCTTGAAGCGTGGTTGCGATCGAGTCTCTAAACGAAGACACCTCCTGTCTCAAGTCCGATCTGATGGAGGAGATGCTTGCGAGTGCGGGGACGAATCGCGTGCTTCTCGCAATCCATGTTGATGATCCAAGCGGCGGATCTCCTAATCTCGACACATGAGATCCGACGTCTTCTTCACGAGCGAGGCAACCGAAGGAGACGAAGATCCACGAGCAAATGATCGGGCAGCATAACGACGATGCTGCGGCGATGGAGACTCTCTCTAGGGCATCCATGGTGGGCAGCCATGAGAGAGGATGAGAGAGGGCTGATGTGTAGAGAGAGAGACATATGTTCTCTTGTGTGTAAAGAAGAGCAAAGGGGTGCCCTTTTATTTATAATATTTTGGGATCCATGGATCTCAATCCATGGGCAACACAAATCCAATGACTCTCATTGATTTGTTTCTTTTAATGGCTAAGATTTGTGTTGGTAAAACCAACAATAATTAATTTAATTGAGATTAAATATATATTGATAAATCAACATAATTTAATCCTCAAATTATATCAACTAATATCGGAGATAATGGAAAGGAGAATCTCTTCTTCCATATAGGAGGGGTGGACGGCCACCCTTTCCTTGTAGGAATTGTTGGCCGTCCCTTATCCTATTAGGAAAGGGAGATTCCAATGCAATCTTCAAGATTGCATATATCTCTAATATTTACAACAACAATTATTGTTAATTATTCTATAAAATAATTCATAATTATTTTGTGAATATTGCAATCTTGCCATTGGAAAATTTTGAATCGCATTCACAACCCAAAATAAAATGTGAATTACATTTTCAATTTAATGTTCAATGTGAATCCAATTCACATTAACATTTAATTAACAAATGTAAATTACAAATAACTCTCTCTTATATATTATAAATCATATTTATAATATATATGATTAATATGATATTTCTATCCACAATATTCATATCCATGATAATTAAATCACATTTAATCATCTTGGATCTCTATTCACATGTGCCCAAAATAATATGAATCATATTCATATTATTTTCATCTTTGATAATCAAATCACATTTAATTATCTAAGATAGCTCTATTTATAATATGAATCGAATTCATATTAATCATGATAATTAAATCACATTTATTTATCCATTTTTCTCAATGCTCGGATACTTATATCAACAATGAAATTATCCTGAGCTCTTTCAAGGGTAATGCGCTTTATCCGCAAATACATGGAGATAAGGACAGGGTGATTGTATTGTTCCACGTATAGTGACTTGGATATTGAGATCACATCTCAAATCCAGATCTCGGGCCTCCCATAGATGCTTGATGAAATCAAGACCGCAAATCTAATCTTCTCATTGCATTTGAATCACATTCAGATCAATGTCCAATGTTTGGACTAAGATCAGATTACTTCTCTACTGAGAGGAGTCGCTAAAATCCAGACCTGTTTCATCACTCCCTAGGAATGGAAGCGTCATGGTTATATAATCATTTATGATCACATCACCCTCAGGTATTCCCAATACCTATACATCCTGCATACTGGAAGACTCAAAATAAACCTGAAGTATAAGATCAATTTTACATTGTCTGCTTCAGAGTTTTATCATTAAGTTTTTCATTCGATCATTGGGAGTTGATATCGATCATATACTTTCCAAAAGCATATATCATACCTAGGTCTTAATCATATACTTTCCAAAAGTATATATCAAACCTACAAATTCAGTCAAGCTTCCAAAGCGAGATAACTGTGCACGGAATTTTATTTTCCCAATATCTCGTGAGCGAGCTCATGTCTTCTGGTTCAGTAACTGAACATGTATGATCCCTTTGAGAGATTGTATCACTCATATGCCCTTGCATGCACACCAGCGTGTCGGTGTATAGACCTTGATTAAGTAATCAACCTATTGGTCTGCCAAATGTGCATACTCGGACATATAGTAACACATCTGTTTCCGGTCATAGGATGCGTGCCTATATCATGACAGCATACGATATAGGACTTTGGTTATCTCGATCTCGTTAAGTCAACTCTTCGATCTAACTAATCTAACACCTCCGAATCTCTACTCCTATGCAGAGGACCTGCATCAAGAGGTCGGTCAGATATCAGCCTAACTGAGAAAGGGTTGCCATCTCCTACTCAGGCTGGAGATCATCTCTTAACAATCATTTGATGGTGCTTGATGAGTCCTTAATCTAACTCATTAGATATTCATCCAAGCACCAGCCTCTATGATTCAATAATTGAATCAACAGTTGTATGATCATTAAGATGGCCATGGTACATAACCCTAATTGTACTAAGGGACCTATTATGCAAATTATCTATTCTTCATTTCAGATCAGGGAATGATATTCGCAATAACATTTATTGCATAATGGGTCGTCGTGGGCTCACATGTCCAACAATCTCCCACTAGCCCAAAGAGCCATTAATGGGCTAATCATTTAAACCCGCACTCATGTGACAATCATAGGCTATTTAGAAAATAGCTAGGTAAGCTGATCAGTCACTCTGTTCCCAAGAGACTATGCCTAGTCCTTTTACGGCACTTGCACATCCCCTAGTAACATTGCTCGCATCCAATGCGAATGTTGCATCTTATGCAACCAATACTCAGTCATAGTGTCCTTGCCACTACATTTCAATCATTATTTAACCAGTATGAAATTTGTATTATCCTTATAAGAATACCCTTATTCTTGGAGATCTCTATCTCCTAAGGTATTCATAGGTAAGACCTTTTAGATCACTATCTATAAAGTCTGAATTTCTTGAAGATAAGACTTTGAGATCCCTATCTCAAAAGTTTTTGTCCTCCATGAAGATATTGTTATTATTGCAATCAAGTGTTTTATCACCATCGTAGGATTAGTAACAGTTTACTACTCCCACTGCATGGTAGACATCTGGCTTTTGTACACATCTTGCATATACCGGCTTCTTGGAACTGATGCACAAGGACAAGCAGTTTTAACATTCACATCCTCAACTGTTTAAGGTGTTATCCCTTTAGATCAGTCAGTGCCATATCTTTGAGGAAAAGAAGCCTTTCCTGAAATTTCCAGAAAATGGAAATATCCAAGGTGTACTATTAGTGTGACTGTCCCAATACCCTCTTCTCTTTGTTTCTGAACAACTTCAGAACTAAGATCTAAGAGGTATCCTTGAGATCATATCTCGAGGTATTGAACAACCAGATTATAAAACACTTATTATTATTATCCTTATATCATTCTAAATGATTAGAATATTTTCTACATTTAGCATGATGAGCACAATGGCACTCCCACTAAGCTTCACATGGTTCATCAAGATTTTATCTGAAATCATAACATTTATAATTTCATCAAATCTTATTTTCCAACAACAAGAAGCTTATTTGAGTCCAAAGATGGAGTTCTTTAGCTTGCACACCTTGCTTTCCTCAACCGTGAAGCCCTGGGTCTACTTCATATGAATATCCTCAGAGAGGTATTCATAGAGGAATGCAATATTGACTCTCATCATGAAGATGTCATAGTCAAGTTGTGTAGCTCTAGTTAGCAATATTCTGATGGATTAAAGCAAGGTCACTGGAGAGCAAGTCTCATCGCGAGTGATGTCTTCTCTTTGGTGTGTAGCTCATGTCTACAAACCATGCTTTGAAGGTCTCTACCTTCTCATCAGGTTCCCTCTTTCTCTTGAAGATCCATTTACACCATAATGGGTCTTATCCATATAGTTGGATCCTCGAGGGTCTACATACAACATTTGTATATGAAGTCTACTTTAGACGTTATTGCTAACATCCATCTTTACATGATATGATCTTTAGAAGCATCATCACATGAAGTCAGATCATTGTCAGATTCAATTGACACATGGAGTCTATCCTCAAACTTATTTGAAGAGGTATTAATTTTTCATCTTTAATTGTCTATTTAGTTTCTGATTTCAGGAACCTCATTATCTTCTCAAGATTAATGAGTTCATTTACTTCATTTTCATCTTGATCTCAAGAGAGTCATCCTCTAAGAATCACATTCTCAGAGATGAGATCCTTTAAGAATCTCAAGGTCATAAAGTAGGTATCCAATACCATCCTTTATTTTCCTAATGAAGTAGTACTCTCCAGTGCCAAATTCCAGCTTAATCACATGGAACCTTATTAAGGATATATAATGGAGTCTCTACCACATATATATACCTAGAAACTAAGAGATAATTATTCTAAGATTAATCATTGATCAAATCATGTCACACATGATCAATTGTATCTCCCTACAACTTTATTGAGTTAAGGTTCATTAGGAGGATTGAGATAGGAATGATATTCAAATCTCCATAAGGTATTCCTTGAATTCATTTAAAAGGTACAAGCTACCTTGGTTAGATTAAATTCATTTCATCTTCCTTCAAACTTTGGTTCTAAACCAAAATTGTGAAATCTTTGAACATTTCAAAGGTTTCTTAGGTGAAGAGAAGAAATCTCATATCATACATAATCATTAATTGATATCACATATCCATAATGTTTACTATGATATAGATGATTCACATACATCAATATGTATGAGATCCTGAATACCTTGACATCTTACACCTTTCCCTAAGAAAGGTGTATTGGACATTTTTCTTTGAATACAATATTCATAAGTATGCAAGTTTTAAAATTTTAGACATTCTAAAGTTCCATCTTTTACTTGTCTATTTATCTCATCAACAGACATATGTCTAAAATATGATGCCAGATCATTGTCAAATGATCTTTATCCTTCTATTGATCTTTAAAGGTTTAATTTTCAGTATTAGAAATCTTAATGAACCATTCATTAATTTTCTAATTTAGCGGAGTCCACTAGATTTTAGATTACTATCTGAAATATTTCCATCATAACTCTCTATGATAGGTTTATTCCAGAATTCATGTTTATTTCCAACATTTAGAAATAAACAATGAGTGTATCCTAATATCTAGGTCATAGAGACATTCTCTAAGACTAAGGGCTCTCCCACTGAAATTATGAAGTATATCGATCCAATAGAGATTGTTGCAACAATTGCATCAATATCCATATGGATGAATGTTAAACCTTTAAGATCAAATTTCTAATCTTCTAATACATATGCAACCAGCAAGTGTCATTAGAAAATTGAGATACAGTCATTAGACTTTATCTTATCAAATAAGTAAGTCAATTTCAATGATTATATGTAGATTATTCTGATGTACTATCTTATTCCTTCTTTAAGGATTCCAGATAGATTTGATTGTCATACTATCAACACATCAACTTATTGTAGTATTGGCATTCATCCAACCCTTTGGATGCCATATGGAAGTCACAGAAGTACAGTCAACTCTTTGACTATACTTCTCACTTGGTCCCAACCCATGCTTCCACTGCGCTCCCTTTATCTATAAGCAACCATTGTTCAAGACAAAGGATCTCTTATGTTGAAATCAAAAAAATTCAATATAAGAGTATTTCAACATTTATACATGCTTCATTCAATTCATACAATATGAATATTCTGAAGCTTCATGAATGACTAGAGTATAGATAGTAGAATGATGACACTTATTGTATCTACATCCATTTAAACTCTTAAAACATTGGTTCAGGTAGGTACTCAAATATTTTGAATACATCATCTCTTATAGAGCCACGTGTCATTCATGATTAAATGTCGAGAGCACATATGTATGCCAGAACATCTTCTTAGATTTTATAAGGATTAATTGACAATTGCGATCATCATCGACATGTCACTTCTAAAGTAAATTCGATGAGAGATCAAGACTATAGAGACATACAAACCCTAGGGTTGAAGTCCTATTGTCTATTATAATTGTCATTCCTCATCATTATGAGAAAACTTGCACATTGCAACCACATACATTATGTGTTCAATTGCAAGTACAATATCTTTATCATGGATCCAATCCATGATATTTTACTAATTATTATTGAGCATAACATTGAGTGGGTTTAATGAAGGATTATCTGAAATAAGAAATTTGCATAAATATATAAATATATATTTTACTTTGATTTAGGAATTTTCATATCGAAGTTGTCTTGCCTTGTCAACACTGAAAGTTCATTCCCTTAATCACTTTCAATGTAAGAGATATACTTACCATCATATCTCAGCAAGATCTGGGACCTCCTTCCTTATCTTTGTTACATCCCAATAATATGAGAATCTGCAACTCGAATAAAAAGAAGCGGGAACACATTCCACCTTGCAAGTCCGACTTGCATCTCACAATTCGGTCTTTAACACCCAGGCCCACCACACCTAAGGTGATGTTGATCCGTCATTAATTGAACCAACCGTCAACAGGAATAGTACTCGCTATGCGCAATCCAATATCGCCCCAATAATATTCGGATCCGATATTGGGGTCACTACGCATACGGCCTTACTCTTTCGAGAAGCAAAGAGCCCGATCCATATGCGCTTGCATATAGGAGTTGTCACTTCGGACAGACATCTCCTACATACAATCCCTGGTGATGGAACCCTTCGCCTTGACGGGAGACCATGGATGTCGCTTATGTGATCCTCCATATCATATTCAAATTCTAATTATTTATCATGAATCATATTCACATAATTAATTCTTCCAAGGGAAATAACACATCTATTATAATAGAGTGTTTTTAATTGGATATAATTAACTTAATCACATTAAATTAATTATCAATCCAATCCAATCAACAAACTTGATTTTACTTGAATATATGGTATTATCTCAAAGTACATATTAATTCGAATTTTAATGATTAGAAAATACATCATGATCTCTCAGGCATCATTCATTCCCTATCTGTTGTCATGGCCAGTACCAACGGGAGTGGGACGGACCGCAACCGGTGCGACCCGATACCCCAGCGATCCCCGACTAGACACCATATCCGCCTCGGGAAAAAATAATGCCGAGTCAATCACTTTGTACTTGAGATGATCATCGGTTCTTCAATCGAAATTATACCATATAGTAATAATCAAAACATTTTTATTATAAGGAAATTTGCTAGACTAATTCCCAATCCTATTCAAGCAAGGAGTTTGATGATTGTTTTTCCAATTATGATCTAGATCAACTCTAATCAATTTATTGGTTGAGGCCAAGTCAATTAAAGAAATAATCATCATTCAATATTTCTCAAATATTTTTCATAATTATTTCATGAAATTAATAATTAATTTCACTAATTAACAATCACATAGTTCTTGATTAGAACTATAATTTCAACAGTGACCCCTACTTACTAAAATTAACATATCTCAATCAGTTTAAATCCAAATTAGACAAACTCAATTTTCAAAGATCGCTAATTTGATTTAGGATAGAACCTAAGTGATATATCATGCATTTCGAGGCGGATAAAAACAGTAATTAACTCATTAATCATGTTAAGATTCGCAGTTCCCACAACAGTGAATACATGTTCATTAAAACAACCATATCTCGAGCAAACGGAATCCAAATTATTTAAACTCATACCCTATGGTTTCCTTATTTAATGGGGAACAAAATACAATTTTATTTTCATGTTTAAACAATTTAAACAGGGCCTAAAATAATCACTAAACAGAGATGCGAAAATGAAATGCGATAAAACTTTCGCAACCTTAACGAACCCAAGTCGTCCTAGGTTTACGGATCGTATCCAAAACCTTCGACCTAAGGCTCGGATACCACTTGAAGGATATGGGATAATCCTCAAGCGCATCACGGAAGCATGAACGTCATATCAAATACGACGAGGAACGACAAGTCGCACTAGTTGTTCTATGCAGCGGAAATTAAAAAACTTTCATGCGACGAAACCACATGATCCAAGAACACTTCTCAGATGGTTTCGTCTAAACCACAAACAAGTAATAGGATTATCTCTTGAAGCATGATTGCAATTGAGTCTCTAAATGAAGAGACCTCCTATCTCAAGTCTGATCCGACGGAGGAGATGCTTGCGAGTGCGGGGATGAATCGCGTGCTTCTCGCAATCCATGTTGATGATCCAAGCGGCGGATCTCTTGATCTTGATATATGAGATCCAAAGTCTTCTTCACGAGCGAGGCAAACCGAAGGAGACGGAGATCCACGAGCAAATGATCGGGCAGCATAACGATGACGCTGCGGCAATGGAGACTCTCTCTAGGGCATCCATGGTGGACGACCATGAGAGAGGATGAGAGAGGGCTGATGTGTAGAGAGAGAGAGACTTATGTTCTCTTGTGTGTAAAGAAGAGCAAAGGGGTGCCTTTCTATTTATAATATTTTGGGATCCATGGATCTCAATCTGTGGGCAACACAAATCCAATGACTCTCATTGATTTGTGTTTCTTTTAATGGCTAAGATTTGTGTTGGCAAAACCAACAACAATTAATTTAATTGAGATAAAATATATATTGATAAATCAACATAATTTAATCCTCAAATTAAATCAATTAATATTGGAGATAATGGAAAGGAGAATCTCTCCTTCCATATAGGAGGGGTGGACGGCCACCCTTTCCTTATAGGAATTGGTGGCTGTCCCTTCTATTAGGAAAGGGAGATTCCAATGCAATCTCCAAGATTGCATATATCTCCAATATTTACAACAACAATTGTTGTAAATTATTCTACAAAAAATCATAATTCATTTGTGAATATTGCAATCTTGCCATTGGAAAATTGTGAATCGCATTCACAACCCAAAATAAAATGTGAATTACATTTTCAATTTAATGTTCAATGTGAATCCAATTCACATTAACATTTAATTAACAAATGTATATTACAAATAACTCTCTCTCTCTCTCTCTTATATATTATAAATCACATTTATAATATATATGATTAATATGGATATTTCTATCCACAATATTCATATCCACGATAAGTAAATCACATTTAATCATCTTGGATCTCAATTCTCATGTGCCCAAAATAATATGAATCATATTCACATTATTTTCATCTTTGATAATCAAATCACATTTAATTATCTAAGATAGCTCTCTTTATAATATGAATGGAATTCATATTAATAATGATAATAAATCACATTTTTTTATCCATTTTTCTCAATGCTCGGATACTTATATCAATAATGAATCCTGAACTCTTTCAAGGGTAATGCGCTTTCTCCGCGAATACTTGGAGATAAGGACAGGGTGATTGTATAGTTCCACGTATAGTGACTTGGATATTGAGATCACATCTCTAATACAGATCTCGGGCCTCCCATAGATGCTTGATTAAATCAAGACCGCAAATCTAATCTTCTCATTGCATCAGAATCACATTCAGATCAATGTCCAATGTTTGGACTAAGATCAGATTACTTCTCTACTGAGAGGAGTCGCTAAAATCCAGACCCGTTTCATTACTCCCTAGGAATGGAAGCGTCATGGTTATACAATCGTTTATGATCACATCACCCTCAGGTATTCCCAATACCTATACATCCTGCATACTGGAAGACTCAGAATAAACCTGAAGTATAAGATCAATTTTACATTGTCTACTTCAGAGTTTTATCATGAAGTTTTTCATTCGATCATTGGGAGATGATATCGATCATATACTTTTCAAAAGCATATGTTATACCTAGGTCTTGATCATATACTTTCCAAAAGTATATATCAAACCTACAAATTTAGTCAAGCTTCCAAAGCGAGATGACCATGCACGGAATTTGATTTTTCCTAATATCTCATGAGTGAGCTCATGTCTTCTGGTTCAGTAACTGAACATGTATGATCCCTTTGAGAGATCGTATTACTCAAATGCCCTTGCATGCACACCAGCGCGCCGGTGTATAGACCTTGATTAAGTCATCAACCTATTGGTCTGCCAAATGTACATACTCAGACATATAGTAACACATATGTCTCCGGTCAAAGGATGTGTGCCTATATCATGACAGCATACGATATAGGACTTTGGTTATCTCGATCTCATTAAGTCAAGTCTTTGATCTAACTAATCTGACACCTCTGAATCTCTATTCCTATGCAGAGGACCTGCATCAAGGGGTCGGTCAGATATCAGCCTAACTAAGAAAGGATTTTCATCTCCTACTCAGGAAAGAGATCATCTCTTGACAATCATTTGACGGTGCTTGATGAGTCCTTAATCTAACTCATTAGATATTCATCCAAGCACCAGCCTCTATGATTCAATAATTGAATCAACAGTTGTATGATCATTAAGTTGGCCATGGTAGATAACCCTAATTGTACTAAGGGACCTATTATGCAAATTATCTATTCTTCATTTCAGATCAGGGAATGATATTTGCAATAACATTTATTGCATAATGGCTCGTCGTGGGCTCGCATGTCCAACAATCTCCATCTAGCCCAAAGAGCCATTAATGGGCTAATCATTTATACCCGCACTCATGTGACAATCATAGGCTATTTAGAAAATAGCTAGGTAAACTGATCAGTCGCTCTGTTCCCAAGAGACTATGCCAAGTCCTTTTACGACACTTGCACATCCCCTAGTAACAGTGCTCGCATCCAATGCGAATGTTGCATCTTATGCAACCAATACTCAGTCATAGTGTCCTTGACACTACAGTTCAATAATTATTTAACCAGTATGAAATTTTTATTATCATTATAAGAATACCCTTATTCTTGGAGATCTCTATCTCCTAAGGTATTCATAGGTAAGACCTTTTAGATCACTATCTATAAAGTCTCAATTTCTTGATGATAAGACTTTGATATCACTATCTCAATAGTTTTTGTCCACCATGAAGATATTGTTATTACTGCAATCAAGTGTTTTATCACCATAGTAGGATTAGTAACAGTTTACTACTCCCACTGCATGGTAGACATCTGGCTTTTATACACATCTAGCATATACCGGCTTCTTGGAACTGATGCTCAAGGACAAGCAGTTTTAGCATTCACATCCTCAACTCTTTGAGGTTCTATCCCCTTAGATAGGTCAGTACCATATCTTTGAGGAAAAGAAGCCTTTCTTGAAATTTTCAGAAAATGGAAATATCCAAGGTGTGCTATTAGTATGACTGTCCCAATACCCTCTTCTCTTTGTTTTTGAACAACTTCAGAACTAAGATCTAAGAGGTATCCTTGAGATCATATCTCGATGTATTAAACAACCAGATTATAAAACACTTATTATTATTATCCTTATATCATTCTCAATGATTAGAATATTATCTACATTTATCATGATGAGCACAATGGCACTCCCACTAAACTTCACATGGTTCATCAAGATTTTATCTGAAATCATAACATTTATAATTTCATCAAATCTTATTTTCCAACTACAAGAAGCTTATTTGAGTCCAAAGATGGAGTTCTTTAGCTTGCACACCTTGTTTTCCTCAACCATGAAGCCATGGGGCTACTTCATATGAATATCCTCAGAGAGGTATTCATAGAGGAATGCAATCTTGGCTCCCATCATTAAGATGTCAAAGTCAAGTTGTGTAGCTATAGTTAGCAATATTCTGATGGGTTAAAGCAAGGTCACTGGAGAGCAAGTCTCATAACAAGCGACATCTTCTCTTTGGTGTGTAGCTCATGGCTACGAACCGTGCTTTGAAGGTCTCTCTACCTTCTCATCAGGTTCCCTCTTTCTCTTGAAGATCCATTTACACCATAATGGGTCTTATCCATATAGTTGGATCCTCGAGGGTCTACATACAACATTTGTATATGAAGTCTACTTTAGACTTTATTGCTAACATCCATCTTTCCATGATATGATCTTCAGAAGCATCATCACATGAAGTCAGATCATTGTTATATTCAACTGACACAAGGAATCTATCCTCAAACTTATTTGAAGAGTGACGAGCGCGGAAATACCCTTTGTATGTCGTACGATTGACTAGTGCGTTGCAGTCGGATAGATCCGCGATCGGTCAAAAATAACCGCACAATCGATTAAATCGTCTAATGATATAACGCGCGGTTTGATGTTTATTTAGCCTGGGCAAGCCCCAGGGTCGACTCAAGGAGGCAAAGGAACAACTCGGGATCAGATTAGAGAGATTAGATTACGGTGTTCCAAGTGAGATTTTTTTGGTATTTTTTTATGCGATATAAATGCAAAAATCAAGCCAATTTAGAACTTAAATCAGAAGGGTGTTCAAATAAAGTCCAAAAATTATGAAACTTGGCTAGATTATGAAATGGGATGAAATTAAGCTACCCTAATTTTTTTGGAATTTTCTGATGCACGGATAATAAAATATGCAGATTTTAGTGAAAATGACTAAACCAATTTTAATAATTACCAAACGATAATATTTCTCAGAAATAAAGTAATCCAAATAGGTCTAATTAAGAGCTATCCAAATCAATTTTAATTTCAATAAAATACTTCACGGTTGATTAACTAAAAATCGATTAAGATGTTCACTAAATAATTTTTCTATGGCAAACGAAACATGCAAATGATGTGAATTTTGGATATGTTGTAGCATAAACTTAGATCTACCAATGGTGATTTTTCAGAGATTTTTCAACAAGCAGAGAATGCACAATAATTTAAACAATCAAAATGGGCAAAATGTTGTAATTTTCCACCAAATTAATTTCTGATAATATTCTGCAAATCAGAAAAATACAAATAAATACTATGATGGTAGAACAAGAGTTATACTACACAAGGCAACTTTTAGAATTAAAAATAGGCAACAGAATGGTGACAAAATAAATGTGCAATGCAGGGGTATGAATGCAATAAAAAAACTAAACAACTTAAAACGTGCACAGGGATGCTTTTGCAATATGCAAGACTACAAGTGAAACTTTCACAAAATAAATAAAATAAGTGCAGACATTTTCTTCTCACCCAAGATAGGGCACACGACGCCCACGACGCAGGAGGTGCGTGTCGGCTAGGGCGCACGGGGGCGGCGCCAGGACGGCGAGAGGAGGCGCGCGGAGGTCGTGCGGCGGGCGGCTCGCAGGCGCGGGCGGAGGATGGTAGGGGGCGTTGGCGCACCGGCCGTGCGGTGGAGGCGGCCAAGGCCGGCATCGTGGAGCGGCGCCGCGTGAGGGAAGCGGCGCGTGGGCTGGCACGCTGGGGAGGAGGCTCGCAGCAGGGGCTGGCGTGAGGCGCGCGGCCGTCCCGCGCGACCCGCTGGCGGCAGCGGAGGTGATGTGCGAGGGCGGCGCGCTGCCGCTCACCGGCGTCGAGCGGCGAGGGAGGACGGCGCTGGCGGGCTTAGAAGGGGGTTGGAGGTGTGGCAGCTCGCACGGCGGCTGAACACCTGTGCGCGAGGAGGATGGCGTCGAGGGGCTCACAGGCAGCGGGGGCCGAGGAACCTGCTTGTTTTTTTTATTTTCTTTTTGTAATTTTTTTTGTGTTTATATTTTGTAAACAGGAATAAAAATGCAAGAAGAGGTGGTGTGTGTGATGTTGATGGAATAATGTGTGGTCTTTTTTATGTGTGGTTTAGTAGTGGGTTGTGATGGATTGTGATGAGAATGGTAGATGATAATGGTGGTGATTGTGATGGTGGTTGAGGTGGTGATGATTGTGAAGAAAAATGATGTGATTTGGATGTTGATCAACAAGAAAAAAAATTTGTTAGATAAGAAAAATGAAAAGATAAGATAGAAGATACTTACCTGTGTTTTCGCCGAAGGTGGAGCCACGGAGTGCGGCTTCCGTCGTGGCCTCAAGGAGATGGCGGATGCTCCGAAGCTTTGGCAACCGATGTGAAGTTCTGCTGCAACGTGAATAAAAAAAATCCACGGATCTCGCCGAAGGAAATAGCCGTCGTTGCTCTACCTGAACGTGTCGCAACTGTCACCTACAACACGTGGGGGTTGTTGGCTCTCGTCTCTCAATTGGCGGATGGGGGTGAATGTGGGAGTAGAGGAGATTATAAAGAGGAGGAGGTGGAGGTTGGAGAGGCCATGGAGAGAGTGGGAGAGATGGAGAAGGTGGGGGAGATGGGATGAAATGAGAGGTGTCGAAGGATGGCCTCTCCCTTAAGTAAAGGGAGAGTGGGGAGGAATTGGTAGAGAGGAGAGATAGGATGCCACTTGGCGCGCTAGGATGCGGCCATGTGGCATTTATTTAATAAAAAGCAAAAACCAAGGAGTTGACACGTGGCGGCTTCTGGAGCCACCACGTGTCGCTCCCAGAAAAATCCAAAGTTAAAGGGAAAGAAAAATCAAAAAGACATAATAAAAAAGCTTAAATCAAAAAGTCGTCAACACAAAAGTTGCTCTTCTCGATGAGATCTACAACTT
Organism: Ottelia alismoides; assembly: GCA_037367405.1. Taxonomy (NCBI): domain Eukaryota; kingdom Viridiplantae; phylum Streptophyta; class Magnoliopsida; order Alismatales; family Hydrocharitaceae; genus Ottelia; species Ottelia alismoides. The sequence continues at coordinate 620,361 of JAZKJV010011061.1, forward strand.
TCGTGAAGGGTCGAAAATCAAACGAGATCATCTGTACAAAAGCATATTTTTGGCGGTACCTTATAGGTATAAAATACCGCATTTTATCTTTTGCAAATTTTTTTTCATTTTAATTAAGAGAAAAATCAAAATAAAAATAAATAAAATATGAGAAGAATATTTACAACTTAATCTAATTTTTTTGGATTTTTAATAATTAAGAAAATAAAGTGGTAAAATACATGGGCAAAACGGTCATTATGTACAATGTATAAAAGGGGCCCAAAACCCAAGTTTTGCATACGAGCTTCGATTTTAATGAAATTGGTCTTTTTTCGAAGGTCTCTGAATGTATATTACTTTAAAAGTGAGTAGACCTAATTCGGAGGCTGTATGAGAGAGATATGTGCATTTTAAGGTCTAAGGTCTCCAATTGGGTTTGAGGTTTTATTGGGTAATTTTACAAGTTGGTATTTTTTAGTTATTTTTCTTTAATTAGTGTTAGTAATATATACACTATAGATTTGGTTTTATTAGCTTTGGAGTTAGTATAAAATATATACAAATAAGGTATTTTATCTAATATAGAGGTGAATATTTACAAGTGAAATTGGCTTCTTGTTTAATGCAAATATGAATGCTAAAATGCAGATATTATGCTTGCGTGCATGAATGCTATTTATGCTATATAAGTGGAAATATGCTGCTATTTACTCGGGAACAAAGTTCTATTTTCAACTTTTAGAGTGATGAATCATAGATTCATCAAAGAGGTATTAATGTTTCATCTTTAATTGTCTATTTAGTTTCCGATTTCAGGAGCCTCATTATCTTCTCAAGATTAAATGAGTTCCTTTACTTCATTTTCATCTTGATTCTCAAGAGAGTCATCCTCTAAGAATCACATTCTCAGAGATGAGATCCTTTAAGAATCTCAAGGTCATAAAGTAGGTATCCAATACCATCCTTTATTTTCCTAATGAAGTATCACTCTCCAGTGCCAGATTCCAGCTTAATCACATGGAACCTTATTAAGGATATATAATGGAGTCTCTACCACATATATATACCTTGAAACTAAGAGATAATTATTCTAAGATTAATCATTGATCAAATCATGTCACACATGGTCAATTGTATCTCCCTACAACTCTATTGAGTTAAGGTTCATTAGGAGGATTGAGAAAGGAATGATATTCAAATCTCCATAAGGTATTCCTTGAATTCATCTAAAAGGTACAAGCTGCCTTGGTTAGATTAAATTCATTTCATCTTGCTTCAAACTTAGGTTCTAAACCAAAATTGTGAAATCTTTGAACATTTCAAAGGTTTCTTAGGTGAAGAGAAGAAATCTCATATCATACATAATCATTAATAGATATCGCATATCCATAATATTTACTATGATATAAATGATTCACATACATCAATATGTATGAGATCCTGAATACCTTGACATCTTACACCTTTCCCTAAGAAAGGTGTATTGGACATTTTCTTTGAATACAATATTCATAAGAATGCAAGTTTTAAAATTTTAGACATTCTAAAGTTCCATCTCTTACTTGTCCATTGATCTCATCAACAGACATATGTTCAAAACATGATGCCAGATCATTGTCGAATGATCTTTATCCTCATATTGATATTTAAAGGTTTAATTTTCAGTATTAGAAATCTTAATGAACCATTCATTAATTTTTTAATTTAGTGGAGTCCACTAGATTTTAGATTACTATCTGAAATATATCCATCATAACTCTCTATGATAGGTTTATTCCAGAATTCATGTTTATTTTCAACATTTAGAAATAAACAACGAGTGTATTCTAATATCTAGGTCATAGAGACATTCTCTAAGACTAAGGGCTCTCCCACTGAAATTATGAAGTATATCAAGCCAATAGAGATTGTTGCAACAATTGCATCAATATCCATGTGGATGAATGTTAAACCTTTAAGATCAAATTTCTAATCTTCTAATACATATGCAACCAGCAAATGTCATTAGAAGATTGAGATACAATTATTAGACTTTATCTTATAAAATAAGTAAGTCAATTTCAATGATTATATGTATATTATTCTGATGTACTATATGATTCCTTTTTTAAGGATTCCAGATAAATTTGATAGTCATACTATCAACACATCAACTTATTGCAGTATTGGCATTCATCCAACTTTTTGGATGCCATATGGAAGTCACAGAAGTATAGTCAACTCTTTGACTATACTTCTCACTTGGGCCCAACCCATGCTTCCACTACGCTCCCTTTATCTATAAGCAACCATTGTTCAAGACAAAGGATCTCTTATGTTGAAATCAAAAAATTTCAATATAAGAGTATTTCAATATTTATACATGCTTCATTCAATTCATACAATATGAATATTCTGAAGCTTCATGAATGACTAGAGTATAGATAGTAGAAAGATGACACTCATCGTATCTACATGCATTTAAACTCTTAAAACATTGGTTCAGGTAGATACTCAAACATTTTGAATACATCATCTCTTATAGAGCTACCGTGTCATTCATGATTAAATGTCGAGAGCACATATGTATGCCAGAACATCTTCTTAGATTTTATAAGGATTAATTGACAATTGCGATCATCATCGACATGTCACTTCTAAAGTAAATTCGATGAGAGATCAACACTATAGAGACATACAAACCCTAGGGTTGAAGTCCTATTGTCTGTTATAATTGTCATTCCTCATCATTATGAGGAAACTTGCACATTGCAACCACATACATTATGTGTTCAATTGCATGTACAATATCTTTATCATGGATCCAATCCATGATATTTTACTAGTTATTATTGATCATAACATTGAGAGGGTTTAACGAAGTATTATCTGAAATAAGAAATTTGCATAAATATACAAATATATATTTTACTTTGATTTAGGAATTTTCATATCAAAGTTGTCTTGCCTTGTCAACACTGAAAGTTCATTCCCTTAATCACTTTTAATGTAAGAGATATACTTACCCTCATATCTCAGCAAAATCTGGGATCTCCTTCCTTATCTTTGTTACATCCCAATAAAATGAGAATCTGCAACTCGGATAAAAAGAAGCGGGAACACATTCCACCTTGCAAGTCTGACTTGCATCTCCCAATTCATTTTTTAACACCCGAGCCCACCACACCTAAGGTGATGTTGACCCGTCATTAATTGAACCAACCGTCAATAGGAATAGTACTCGCTATGCGCAATCCAATATCGCCCCAATAATATGAGGATCCGATATTGGGGTTACTACACATACGGCATTACTCTTTCGAGAAGCAAAGAGCTCGATCCATATGCAGAAATTAAAAAAATTTCATGCGACGAAACCACATGATCCAAGAACACTTCTCGGATTGTTTTGTCTAAACCACAAACAAGTAATAGGATTACCTCTTGAAGCGTGATTGCAATCGAGTCTCTTAATGAAGAGACCTCCTATCTCAAGTCTGATCCGACGGAGGAGACGTTTGCGAGTGCGGGGATGAATCGCATGCTTCTCGCAATCCATGTTGATGATCCAAGCGGCGGATCTCTTGATCTTGATATATGAGATCCGACGTCTTCTTCATGAGCGAGGTGAACCGAAGGAGACGGAGATCACGAGCAAACGATCGGGCAGCATAACGACGACGTTGCGGCAATGGAGACTCTCTCTAGGGCGTCCATGGTGGACGGCCATGAGAGAGGATAAGAGAGGGATGACGTGTAGAGAGAAAGAGAGAGAGAGAGAGAGAGAGAGACTTATGTTCTCTTGTGTGTAAAGAAGAGCAAAGGGGTGCCCTTCTATTTATAATATTTTGGGATCCATGGATCTCAATCCGTGGGAAACACAAATCCAATGGCTCTCATTGATTTGTGTTTCTTTTTATGACTAAGATTTGTGTTGGTAAAACCAACAACAACTAATTTAGTTGAGATTAAATATATATTGATAAATCAACATAATTTAATCCTCAAATTAAATCAACTAGTATTGGAGATAATGGAAAGGAGAATCTCTCCTTCCATATAGGAGGGGTGGATGGCCACCCTTTCCTTGTAGGAATTGGTGGCTGTCCCTTCTCCTATTAGGAAAGGGAGATTCCAATGCAATCTCCAAGATTGCGTATATCTCCAATATTTACAACAACAATTATTGTAAATTATTCTACAAAAAAATTCATAATTATTTTGTGAATATTGTAATTTTACCATTGGATAATTGTGAATTGCATTCACAACCCAAAATAAAATGTGAATTACATTTCATTTTCAATTTAATGTTCAATGTGAATCCAATTCACATTAACATTTAATTAATAAATGTAAATTAAAAATAACTCTCTCATATATATTATAAATCACATTTATAATATATATGATTAATATGGATATTTCTATCCACAATATTCATATCCATGATTATTAAATTACATTTAATCATCTTGGATCTCTATTCTCATGTGCCCAAAATAATATGAATCATATTCACATTATTTTCATCTTTGATAATCAAATCATATTTAATTATCTAAGATAGCTCTCTTTACAATATGAATGGAATTCATATTAATCATGATAATTAAATCACATTTAATTATCCATTTTCTAAATGCTCAGATACTTATATCAACAATGAAAATATCCTGAACTCTTTCAAGGATAATACGCTTTCTCCGCGAATACTTGGAGATAAGGACAGGGCGATAGTATTGTTCTACATATAGTGACATGGATATTGAGATCACATCTCAAATCCAGATCTCAGGCCTTCCATAGATGCTTAATTAAATCAAGACCGCAAATCTAATCTTCTCATTGCATCTGAATCACATTCAGATCAATGTCCAATGTTAGGACTAAGATCAGATTACCTCTCTACTGAGAGGAGTCACTAAATCTAGGCCTGTTTCATCACTCCCTAGGAATGGAAGTGTCATGGTTATACAATCGTTTATGATCACATCACCCTCAGGTATTCCCAATACATGTACATCCTGCATACTAGAAGACTCAGAATAAACCTGAAGTATAAGATCAATTTTACATTGTCTACTTCAGAGTTTTAACATTAAGTTTTTCATTCGATCATTGGGAGCTGGTATCGATCATATACTTTCCAAAAGCATATATCATACCTAGGTCTTGATCATATACTTTCCAAAAGTATATATCAAACCTACAAATTCAGTCAAGCTTCCAAAGTGAGATGACCGTGCACAGAATTTGATTTTTCCCAATATCTCATGAGAGAGCTCATGCCTTCCGGTTCAGTAACTGAACCTGTATGATCCCTTTGAGAGATCGTATTACTCATATACCCTTGCATGCACACCAGCACGTCGGTGTATAGACCTTGATTAGGTCATCAACCTATTGGTCTGCCAAATGTACATACTCAAACATATAGTAACACATCTGTCTCAGGTTAGAGGATGCGTGCCTATATCATGACAGCATACGATATAGGACTTTGGTTATCTCGATCTCGTTAAGTCAACTCTTTGATCTAACTAATCTGACACCTCCGAATCTCTATTCCTATGCAGAAGACTGCATCAAAAGGTTGGTCAGATATCAGCCTAACTGAGAAAGGATTGCCATCTCCTACTCAGGCTGGAGATCATCTCTTAACAATCATTTGACGGTGCTTGATGAGTCCTCGATCTAACTCATTAGATATTCATCCAAGCACCAGCCTCTATGATTCAATAATTGAATCAACAGTTGTATGATCATTAAGATGGCCATGGTACATAGCCCTAAAATTGTACTAAGGGACCTATTATGTAAATTATCTATTCTTCATTTCAGATCAGGGAATGATATTTGCAATAACATTTATTGCATAATGGCTCTCCATGCGCTCGCATGTCCAACAGTTAGGTGTAGTAAGGTCCAATCAAGCTCCAATCTTCAACTTTATTGGACTTATTCAATTACCAAGCTCAACTCAACATATTGATATGCAAATTCTATGTACAATGCAGAAAGAATGATGCAATTTTCAAAAAGAAATTGAAAATGAAAGAATTTTTACACAAAGAATTTTGCAAAAAAAGAATTTTGGCACAAGAAGTATAAAATATGTACAACTACTTACACGTGTGTGCCGCTTTTTATTTACAAGAATTAAACATTTAAAGAATTTACAGTTTTAAAAAATATTATTTGTTTTTATTAGTCTATGTATATATACAATTAATAAATAAATATTATCTTTTTTTATTATTTTTATTATTATTTTTTATATTGATATATATATTCCTCAAATTTATTTGAAAATAATTTTAAAACCTATAGTTCAAAATAATTTTTGCAAATATTTACAAATAAAAACTAATTTGCAAGGTTTTTCAAATAGTATATATATATATTTCACAATATTACAACCATTTTCAAAATCATTTGCAAATAGGTTTTAAAAGCTTTTATTTTCACACAAAGAAAAGAATTTTTGCAAATCAAAATATTTTTACAAAGGTTGAAAAACATTTCATAAAAGTTTTCCAAACGGGTCACACCATTTTTCAAATCATTTTGCAGAAATATTTCTAACATGATTTATTAATCAGTATATACAAAAAGAATTTGAGGAATGAATGTTGTTATTAATTGATTTTTAATGAATTATAGATGTATATTTAGCCATATTTATTATTATCAATACGAAGGTACGAGTTATGGCTAAAGTATATACAGAGTATATACGACCCCCTATACTTTGCATGAGTTATGTCCTCATAGATCGATGAGAAAAAGAGACGACATAACTTGTATTGAGTATAGAAAAGCCTATACTACAACGACTGAATAAGAAAGAAAAGAATGAATAAATGAATGAATAATAAAGTGATTGTCCCCCCCCCCCATACTTAGGATCAAGTAATCCTAAGTATAGCAGATTGTACACAAGGTAGGGAGGGTCAAGGATGGGAATAAATGGATCACAGCTCGGTCTGTCTCCTCCTATACTTAGGGTGAGATATCCCTAAGTATAGCAGAGCAAATCAATAAGAGAAGAGACAGTGGAGGGGATCAATGAATGAAAGAATCTAGGGTGCACACCCCTCTATACTTAGGGCAGAGTACATTCTAAGTACAGAAGTCTGACAAAAAGGGGAGACACCTTTTTTGTAGAAAATGAAAAATGAAAACGAAAAGAAGAAAAGATAGAGATATGCAAATAGATGAAAAAGATCGTGGAGAATATACGCATCACTCCCCTTATACTTAGGATAAAAGATCCCTAAGTATAAGCAGCGACAGGAGTGATGAAATAGAACGGTGAAAGAACAACACGGTGTGTACCCCCTATACTTAGGACAAGGTACGTCCTACGTATAGACATAAAGATATGGCGCATGATCTGGGGTACACGTAACATACGAGAGAAAGAATGAATGAAATGGTAACACATATATACAAAGGATATATAGGGGTAAATTACAGGACGGTATCTGACAAGTGAATACAGTGCTCTTGCCATCATCTCCCTGTGAGAATGACGACGCAATCAGAAAGTGAAAAGACACCCTAATATACAATCAAGTGGGTGTTGGCTACCGGGGAAAATAGATCGCAAGCTAAACCAAGATCCGTTAGCGAAAGCAGAATAGCGGTTCATAAGGAAAGAATGAGTAAGCAGAGCTGATACCGTAAGACTTGAAGGAAGAATGAACAGTACATACTCCTTGAAGTCAATCATGGTCTCCGAAAGATTTGAAAGTGAAGAGAAGGAGACTCTCAATGTAGCGGTGTGATATCCGGTGGTCATAAAGTCAGAATAATTAGGGACACACCGAACACCACAAGACCTGGCTCAGCCCTACGAGGGTCCTCAAGGTGAGCAGACTCAGATGAGTCAAGCATCTCAGAAGGCTCAGCCTCATGCTCCATCAGAAAGGAGACTCAACTAGAGAGGAGACCGAGTACACAAATCAGAAGACTCGGCTTCGTGCTCTACCAGAGAGGAGACACCAGAAATGAAGCTGAGTATCCAGAAAATGAAGTACCCTCCTGTAGATAACCCTCGGAGAGTAGTACACGCTAGTCAATTAATAATCAAATAGAGCTCACCCTTGCGAGAGTCGTCAAAGTGAGCGGACTCAAAGGAGTCGGATCCATCAGACATATCATCAAAAGAGATCTCAGTAGGCAACAAATCGGCTACCAGCAGAAGAGACCGACAGAACAAGAAAACGTGACAGCCTCCCGCAGATAACCCTCGGGGAGCGTACTGCCAACTAGGCAAGGAATACTCAAAGGCAGGAAGGTCGTCCTTGCGAGGATTGTCAAGGAGAGCGGAATCAAAGGAATCCAAATAAATAGGTCCCAAGATCCGACAGATTGGATACAACAAGAAGGCAGTAGGGACGAGGAATACCTATCAGACTCCTCAGTTCCGTGCTCTGGCAGCTCAAAGACACCATCAGCAAGTGGAACTGAGAGTAAAGAATATGTTGCATTTTACCACAGATAGTCCTCTGGGAATAATGCGAACTAAGCAAAGAATAGTCAGATCAGATCTCAGCCTTGCAAGGGTCGTCAAGGAGAGAGGGCTCGAAGGAGCTGGATCCATCAGACGGATCCTCAGAGGAGGTCTCGGTAGGCAATAGATCGACTACCAGCAGAAGAGACTGGCAGCTCAAGAAATTGTCATAGTCTCTCGCAGCTAACCCTCGGAGAGTACTATGAACTAGATATGGAATAAGCATGGCAGAATAAAACTCATCCTTGCGAGGACCGTTAAGGAGATCTGACTCAAAGGAGTTAGTGAATTTGGCCTTATGCACCGATAAATCGGGCACATAATCAGACAGGGAGGCCAATAAATCAAATCAAACAATGCGGTCTCGGGCTCCAACAAAGTGGAGACAGAGGCAGTCAATGAAATCGATCGTAAAGAAAATATCGCATCCTCCCGCAGGTAGTCCTCAGGGAGGTATGCAAACTAGGTTAATCCAATCATGGGAATGCTGGCATCATATTTCAGGTCCTCAAAGTCATCAATCAATCAATCCTCGAGATGGCATAAAATCATGAGGGACAAAAGGTCAATCTCACCAGTCACAATACAGTCCCTCGGGTCAATTCAATCAGTTGAGATGGCACAAAATATAAGAAATCCTCTAAGTGCCACGGGTGGATGGACGAGTCAGGAAATTGAGGATGGGTCAATCAAGGAGATGAGTGAAGGCATGTGGGTTTCTTTCGCTGTCACAATGAAGCACATATCAAGATAGTCAATCAATCCTCTAAATGAAGACAGAAGGAACCATAAAATAGATCAATCAGTCATAGCTCATGAAATCATCATCAATTCATCGGAAAACATCACATCCTCAATCCAGTGCGTGAGATCGAAAATCCTTGATAAAGAATTACACCAAGTAATTGTGTGTTATCAAAGTCCTCAATAACCTCCAAGCACATATCAAGTCCATATCCACCAAAAGTAGCATACCAATTTCAGCATTCTCAAAATGGTCCTGGCCTACTCAAATAATCAATGGAAGTCATAATCCTCAATGTGGTCTATATCCGTAAGCACAGCAATCCTGAGAAGAGATGATACGGGCGATAAGGGTCGGCAAGAAGGAGATCGGAACAAAGACAAAATTGTGTGTTCCACACAAGACGGGAACACATCCAAAATTATGGTTCAAGGAGAGGGTGTCCTTGAACTGGACTAGATATGGGTGATATGGGAAAGGAGAAAAGCCACAAGGTCCGGCGAAGATGATGAAGCTCGAGACCCAATCACGACTCGATGTATAAGGATGATGGAGATAGAAGGAATCAATGATGAAAATACACTCACACACGAGACTGAAGATTCTAAGAATGAATGAATGAAATGCAAATAAACTCAAAGTCGTAACCAATACAAAGCGAATCCCTAGTTCACCTACTCAACACAGTGAATACCGAGATGTGATCTTTTATCTTTATGATTTTAGAGTTAGGTGATCATCCAAAAGTTTTACACACCGAAGACAGGCTTGGGATTTGTGCCCTGATCCTTAGCATGTACGTGAGAATAAAATGCACATACAAGGAGGGGGTTGCTCTCCCAAGACAAGGAACCCACTACGTTTTATTTTAGAGATCAAGTAGAGTTAGCAGTCTCGATTTCATTCTAGTTATCACTTTTTTGGCTTATTTACAATGCACATGCCTAACAGTTTTCCAATTCTATTTGACATCCTAGATGGTCAAAATCAGAGGGAGAAGGTCCGAAAAGCCATACAAGTCGGAATATGATGATACATGCAAAGTCAGAAGACTCGCAGTGCTTCCCAGCTCTTTCCATGTGGGATGCAAGACAGGATTGAAAACCTATACATGAGATGCAATACGATGAAAGTGCCTTAGATACAGAGATTGCTATTATCATGGAGAACCACATGTTAAATATCTTGAGATGAGATCCAAAAGTCCGGTCTCTGAAGTGCATCAGTGTCCGCCACAGCGGATCCTGGAAGCATTGTATAACACCTCTCGACGCTCGATCTCAAATCAAAAAAATAGCAATTCAAAATTTGATTAAGTCCAGAATCGAAGCTATAGGTACATGCAATTATATTAGGGGCTTTGGACCTTAATCTATCTAGCAAACAATTCCTAAGCTAAGTCTTATTCACACAAAATAAATAAAAAAATTAGAAGAAAAAATAAAAATAAAGCACGAAAAATCCCTCAGGCAATAACCTCCTCAAAATGTGAGAAATCTGACGAAGCCCCCAAGGGAACAATTCCTCAGGCATTGGACCTTGCGAAGTCGAAGTACCTGGGAGAGTCCAAATTATTACAATTAAGTGGCACTCTCTCACACATAAATATACATAATAAAAATAAGAATATACACAATAAAATAGATTTTCTTCAAAAATTCTTCTCCGTCTGCCCTTGATGTTCTCTCCTATCAGTCGAACAAGAAAGGTTGACTCCGCCTTGCTTGGGTGCACTGGTCCTCCTAAGAGGTCCTCCTTCGCGTAGCGGTCCCTCGCATCAAAGACAAACAGAGCACGTGGTCAGAACAGTGAACAACTAATATCAAATAACTAATGGAAATAAATACTGATAGAAATAAATAAATAATGCAATAAATAAATGGACAAGAGAAAAGAGACAAAACAAAATAATCTCGTACGCGACGTTGCTCCCCAGCAACGGTGCCATTTGATGATTGAGAGAAATAAAGGGTCTAGAAATCTAACAAGGCGAGAGATCCAGTCGATGCGTCGACCGCTCAATAAACCTCAATCGATCAACAGATAACCCACAAAAAAGAATCAAGCAATTAAAATAAAAAATATGGAGTTAAAATTTATTATAACTCTACAGTAAATGTGTATAGGCGTAAGTATGTATAGAGGTTGAACACAGGAAGCAAACAGGAGAAGGAGGCACAAATAATGCTCAAAAATCTGTCTTTTATCGCTTGTCCATTTTATTGTTTTTGTGGGTTATTATTTTTTTTAATTTTTTTATTTATTTTTTGATTTTATATTTTATATTTTTATATTATTATATTATTATATTTTTTCCTTTTATATAAACAATATAGCCTATATAAGGCTTTATATATACCATATATTGTAGTATATTAATAAATATTACTAAATATGAATAAAATACAAATAATATAATGTTTTTGGGTTTTTAATATTTTTCTAATTTTTCTATTATTTTTCTGGAATTTTTATTAATTTATGTATTTTTAAAGTCAAAAATATCCAAATAATGGATAAATAAAATACCCAAAATTGAATTGGATTTTAAAATAATAAATAAACTCCAAAATTATCCAAATCAATTTTAATATATAAATATTTATATAAATAAAATTATAAAATAGAAAAGAAATTTTTGGATTTTTTATGACTTTTTCAGATTTTTATAAAAGATTTTTGGGTTTTTCGATTTTTAAGCTTTTTGTTTTTACATTTTTAGTCGTTTTTAGTCTATAATTAAAATAGGATAAAATATACTATATATGTTATTTTTTGAATTTTTAGAGATACTTTTATGTCTTTTAGTATTTTATAAGTTAGACAGGGAATAAATATGCTCCTTTTCATTTTTATTAAATAATTAAAATAGCCCAAAAATGCAAAGTAAAAATGTGTCGTGAAAGTACATGGTACGAGGTATTTTTCCCTATTTTTGTGTATTTTTAGGAGTATATTAGGTATTTTTAATAAATAGAGGAAACATCAAAAATCAATGGTCGTGTAGGGGCATTTTTGCAATAAAATAAAACTACATGGATGCGCATGCAAATAACCCAACATAAAACAGCATTTATTCCATGTTTATATACTATTTTACAATTACAAAAGGGCCAGGGGCGTTCCTGCAATTTCGCCACCTCACGTGGCCCGCCACGTTAGGTGGCATGGACTAGACCCATGTACAAATACAGAAAATACAGGGAGTTCTGTGCAAAATGTCCATTTATTTTTAAATGTTACATTTTATTTATAGAATTAAATAGTAAATACAAAAAAGTAGAGTTGGATATGTAATTACCCCAAAAGTGGCACGATCCAACGGTGGGGATCTTTTCACTTGAACAGGTGTCGCTCATCCCATGGCCGGTACTGGTTCGCATATGGACGTTGGAGATTAGATCATATGATACGATCCGATGGTCGTGGCTGGGCTCCATCCTACGACGGTGATCAAATCTAGGGTGCCTCCCCAGATCGGACGGTGGAGAGACTCGATGGAAGAACAGGGAAGAACCCTCACCAGGGCGAGGTTCCTCCAATCAGATCTCGCTTCTTCGGTGTTCATTGAAGCTCCAAGATGGCCTAAAAGCTTCATGCGAAGGTCCTCTACGTGTTGGTGGAGACAAAATGCACTGACATTAGCCGGAGCTCCTCCGTAAGGTTGATGAAGGAATGGGCTCCTAGGTGCCTTCTTGACTTCAAAAATCGACCAAAGTGGGTCCTTTGGCCCTCCATACCTACACAACAAACACACAGCAACACAAGGGAGGTCTGGGGGGTTTTATTGGTCGGAATGGGTGGAAGGTGGAGCGGGTGGAGATCTTCGGTGAAGGTGGTAGAGGTGGAGATCCGATTTCCCAGATCCACGATGGATCTAGGGGAGTGAAGAGGCCTGGTATGTAGGGACATGGAAGGGGAAGAAGTGGGGACGATTTGGTGAGGCGGAGAACGCGAGGTTACGTCAGAACCGTTCGTTGGACGGAGCTCCGGCGAACTTTGAATCGAGCTAATTACGCTAAATGCCTAGGTCAAACACTACATTAAATGCAGAACTAAAATGCGGGAGTAAAAATCTAACTAAAATGATAAAAATGCGTAGCTCAAACTTGGATAATGGCCAGGGAGCTAGACGTCGCTGGAGCGCCGCTGTGGGCGCACCTCCTTCCTCTGCGAGCGTCCATGACCTTCGGGGATGCACTACCTGTCACGTAGAGACCTGCTTGGCCGAAGGCGGGAGCTCTAGGGCTAGGGAAATGACCAAAAAATCATGGAGGAGGAGATGGAGTTATTTAAAAAACATAACGAACGCCCTTATTGACTGGATAAAAACAAGAAATACAAGCTATATACAGGAGATACGAGGGTTGGGTGTGTATGTACAATGATCGAGGAGCAAATCTTATGAAGGGATTATTGTCAATGGAGCGATGAATCAAGCGGAAAAATGGGCGTAAAATTGGGGATTTCGTAGTTCTGACGCGCCAGGAGCTTGGATGGGACAATTGACCAACAGTCAACTATCAAAGCTCGGTCATTGGTCCTTGCAGGCGCTATAGGACAAAACAGTAGGGTTATTCAAAAATAATTATTTAAAATAGATTTTGATTTTATTAATTTTTATGTATAAAATAAAAAATGTTTATTATTTTATTTAGCAATTTATTATGATTTTTATTTGTTTTTAGGTGTATTTTATTAGTAGTTAGTTTTTATTAGTGTATTTATAGGTATATTTGCCTATATTTTGTACATTTTTATTTTTATTTTGTATATTTTATTTTATTGTTTTATTATTTTATTTTATATATTTATAATTATTTGTATAAATATATTTTTATTATGTTTTTATGATGTAATTTGTATACTTAAATAAATAGATATGAATATTTTATAAGTAAATTTATAGGTATTTTACCTATGTTATATATATATCTTTATTTTAATTTATTTTATTGGGTTTTATTTTGAATTTATATTTTTAGTAAAATATAGACAATATTTACAATAAAAATATAAAAGAATAATCAATAAAAGAATAGGGTCCCATGTTATTTATATGCATGTATAACATAGGTATTTTATCTATGTATTTAAAGACTTATTTTATTTTACATTTTCCTTGTGGTTTTATTTTGATTTTAATGTGTACATGTGTTATAAATAATATTCACAAAATTACAAAAATATGAATTTGTAAAAATAATGAAGGATGAATAAATTGAATATTTTAATCGGTATAATGTACAATAGGGGTCAAAAACCTAACTTTCACACATTAACTCCAAAAAATATAAAACCATGACCATTAAATAGCTTGTAAAAAGTTATTTACAATTAGAGGTGATTTTGATATGTTTTGAGTTTTTTTTGAATTATATAGGTATGAGAAATTTGGTTGTTGGCTTTTTATTTTGTGTATAAAATGAACATTGTGTATTATTTTTATATAAACTTAATTTTGTAATTTTACTCACATTATTATCTACAACTTTCATGTACAAAGTTTCTTTATTTGTTGAATAAATAATAAAGAATAAAATAGGTGTCAAAATGCAAAAATAGTTAATAAAAGAATTGGGTTTTAATTGTATTTTTGGCCTTATCTCCCTCTACTTTATTCCTTATCGACCAACTCAATTCTTGACTTGGTCTCGATGTTTAGGGTCATAAAATATCTTCTATATTTTATTCTTTTTATCTTCTTCTCTTTATTCTATAATTTTGGCATTAAAAATTATGTTTTACAATAAATAATGAATGTTTATATGTACAAATTAATGTTATTTGCATGCATTAGCCAGGGTTTTAAGGCCAAAATGATAGGATAAAGGTGATAAAATGGAGATTCATCACCTACTAAAAAATTGGGTAAGACATTCCTGTGGTGAAGCTTCTAGAGCTAGGGAGTAATATAATAGCTTCGTAAAGTGAATATGATAATCTCGTACATTCTCGGAACCCTGGGTCAAAGAAGCCATCTCCCTCCTCTTCAATTCTTCCCAATGGGAGGGACAGAAGTGTGGTCGGAACCTTTCTTCAAAGATATCCCATAAAACGGGATCTACTAATTTCTTGGAAATTGCTCTCCACCGTCGTCTTGCATAGTCTGCTAGGGAGTAATCAGCGAAGTGCACCCAAGTGTCTGTTGGTGCATGTATTATTCTCAACATCCTGCTGAAATCATCAAGCCATGGTTTTGCCTCAGCAAGTGTCTCTATGCCTTTCAATCGAGGAATATTTCCCCTTCACTAATTATCTATTAATTTTTGGTGTCTAAGAAGAGTCATCTCCATTGTTCCTTTAGCTGGAGTAGGAGCAAACTCAGTAGAAGGATAGTAACTAGATTCTTCCTCAAAACGATGGATAGAACCTTCAATCCTAACATCCATAGGTCTAGTGCCTCAGGTCTCTCAGCTTGTGCATTAAGCCTCTCCTCTAATGCTTGTTGCTTTTGCCCCATTTCTTGCATCATTGTCATCATAGCCGCTAATTGCCAAAACATGTCTTGGTCTGCCATGATCCTGGGATGAGTCAAGCCCAAAGGTTAGGTCCTATACATTTTAGAATGATGTACATAAGGGACAATGACTTGTGAATGGTGCTGCAATCACTTATTAAGATCAAAGGATCTTAAGACCACCTTAGTTTCTGAATACCGCTCATAGTTATCAATTTCTGAGTAAATTACTGGAGTAACTGGGCTCTGATACCAATCTGTCACGACCCCAATTCTGGGCCATCGGATCTTCCCATAACTGGATCGGGTTACTCGATAATAATTTATTCAGTAATTACAACTAACATTCAGAAACAGACTGCAATTAAAAATACTCAGAAGGAAGTATCTCAACACTTTTCCATTCATGGAATAAAATTCACATGATACATTGTCCCATTATAACCATTTACATGTATATCAGCTGGAAGGAAATACAAAAAAAGATTACTAACTACCTTACAGAGTAAAGTTAAAGTGGTTGGTTGGATGACTATGTTAGTTGGCTGGATTATTAAAGTCCTTATGATGGCTCACCGACACCTGTTGAGTTTTCCATAAATCTTAGGATAATAATTAGCGAGTGCTAAGTAACAAAGAAGAGAATACCAACAATTAGGTAATTTTTCAAAACTTATTATCACAAAAAGATTCATTCATTCTCATTAATTTAATTCCAATTCCTTTCTATTCCATGTCAGGGATAAATCCAGGGAATTACCTCACCACTATATGGACTCCGAAGTTGTGGACACTTCAGGATTAGATATTGCGTTGATTTGGTAATCTTATGTCGCCGCACGTCGCCTCAACCAATCCTCTAATACTACCCTGACAATTTCCTTCTTTTTATTAATCAGGGTCTCAAACCCTCAGCCTGGCAAACAAAGGAGCACACCGTCCTCGAGGATCCGGTTGCTTAAAACCTTAGGCTAACCATTAATCACATAACCTAGAGGCTTCAAATGCATGTTATCGTGACCCAGACGCTATTGAACCACCCGTGCCTCCACATGACATGACCACATCTTCCGTCGTTCAACCCGAATATATTGGCTCCTGGTACCACGTGTTGCAAATCATTCATTTCATGCGCACTTATCATAATAGGGCAACCGTGTACCGCTTAGGTAGGGCAACGCCAATACGGGTTCCTTCCGACAAACCTACAGGTTGCATGCCCGGCCTGTAGTTCTACTCCCAATCATTCTTAACATAAGACACAATCCTTTTCATGATCCAACCCAAAACACATCAATTCGCGTGATGTAATTCCTCCGTTAAGCCTTAGATTTGCATAAACATAAGTACTAAGTATAGACTTACACATATATTAATTCATATATTTATATACTCATATTTATGCTTATCTTAACTTCCTAACCCTAACTTTCCAAACCACTGCATCCATTCGATGCTTAGATCTTATTTTAGTTGAAATCACAAAGCAACTTTTCATACTTTCTCAAAAAAACCAAATTAGGGTTCTTCGTAGCAAGGAGCATAAATACAGAAATCTCAACGATCTCATATGAAAACCCATCAGCAAAAGGAAGGATTTTGTTACCTAATCGATCTCTCTCTCGTATGCAGTGCTTTATCTTGATTCTTTTACAAATGGATGATTTACAGCTCTTGAAATGATCGAATTTAATGCTAAGAATATGCCAAGAACGTGAAGAACGAACGAAGAACGTGAAGAACACATGAAGAACACAAAGAAAGAGAAGAACATAATTTCTTCTAGAAATTACAGCAGAGCTTCCCCTTAAACGGGGTGATATTGCTAGGAATATTTCGGCAGAGTTTCCCCTTATATCGGGACATGTTTCTATAAAAAAAATTGGCAGAGTTTTCCCCTTATATCGGGACATATTTTTATAAAAATTTAGGCAGAGTTTCCCCTTATATCGGGACATAATTTAAAAGAAAAACGGAAAGAGTGTCCACTATAAAATCACAGAGAGGGAAATAACAATGAATATGAAAGAATATAATCAAACTGCAAGAGATGAAGAATCGGTAGACACCACGCATCTTAGGTGAGTGAAGGTGTGACGAATCATAGGGTTCACTGACGTGCATAGCCACCCGCACTAAGTAGGGTATTACACAGATTTCTCCATCAAAATAACTATAAAAATAGAAAAGAAAGAATAGAAGCATAAGCAATGAAGAATCGGTAGACACCACGCGTCTTAGGTGAGTGAAAGTGTGACGAATCACAGGGTTCACTGACGTGCATAGCCACCCGCACCTAAGTAGGGTGTTACACAGATTTCTCCTTGAACCACAACAAAAAATGAATCGAAAAGAAGGAAGAATCGAAAACAAAGCTGGAAGAAGATGAATCAAAAACACTAGCTCAAGTTCAAGCTTACTTACAAAACCAACTAGGAGAGGATCGTACCTTCCTCCTCCTTGTTCTCCCGGCAACGCTTCGCTAGCGCTCCTTCCTCGCCTCCCACTCCTCCTCCCGACCTCTCGACCCTAGCCCTTGGGGGCGTGGTGGTAGTGGAAATCGTAGAGAATGAATGAGTAGGGGGGCTATTTATAGGCTCCAGAAAACCGCTAACCATGGTTAGAAAACCATGGTTTAGACCTTAACCGCGGTTAGCAGCCCAGGTTTTGGCCAAAACTTATCCGAAACTTAGGGCTTAAGTTAGAACTATCCATAAGACTCTAGATTCGCTAATGACGCTTAAATAGCGCTAATCGTGATTAACTTTTACTAATCATGATTTAACAATCGTGGCTTACACTTAACTTTTGATAACCATTGATTAGTTTCGCTAATGGTCATTAACAATCCTCAATCTATCATTAGTTTCTTTAATCATATTTAATTACTCTTAATGATAGACATTAAGAGTTAATGACGTCTTAAACCTCCTTACTTCTCTTTCTTCCTAAAATCATAACAAATCAAAACGAAGTCTGATTCGCATGAAAAATTTCAGTTGCTTTCCTCTTGACGAGCCGGATCTTATGATATAGGATCCGAGAGATGGCCAAGTTCAAGGTTTTACAACGAGTCAGAATCTCCTCACCATGGTCATTTATCACAATTGTAATCCCAGATTTCTTCAGGAGCACATGTAACGAGCTGACCCAATTCGAATCTAAAATGGGATAAATAAATCTAACATCA
This sequence comes from Ottelia alismoides, assembly GCA_037367405.1. Classification (NCBI taxonomy): domain Eukaryota; kingdom Viridiplantae; phylum Streptophyta; class Magnoliopsida; order Alismatales; family Hydrocharitaceae; genus Ottelia; species Ottelia alismoides. Next base: position 639,238 of record JAZKJV010011061.1, read on the forward strand.
CACCATTTCTTGGTCTCTTTCATGACAACATCTCAAAGATTAGGATTCATATGTCGCTGACACTCACAGGTTGGTTTGTTGTCATCCTCTAAGTACATATGATACGAGCACACAGCTGGACTAATCCCACGGAGATCTGAAATATTCCAGCCTATGGCCTTGCGATTTCTCTTGAGAACCTCTAGCAAATGAGATTCTTGTTCATTGGTCAACTATGAACTGATGAAAACTAGAAACATTTGGAGCGTACCCATAAGGAAGGCATACTTTAGCGTTGATGGTAAAACTTTGAGCTAACGTGGGGTCTAAATCTGCTCTACAACAACCTCTACAACTGTTGGTAGAAGGTATATGATCTTCACTCTGTGAACTATGCACCATGGTTACTATAGGCTCAGCATGTAAAATTTCAGAAAGGTCTGCAATGAATGAAATCTGCTCAGAATTGGATGGCTCAATAAGACGCTCAAAGATCTTAGTGAACTCATCAACATATATCTCAAAAATCTCAACATGATGCTTCTCATCAGTAATCTCAAAAGAATGTATCTCAGATTCTCAAGATATACCTCCAAGACTAACTTAGAATGATCCTCATAAAACAACTCAGACGATCCATCAACTGACAACTCAGAATGATCAACATGTGGGCATAAGTCGACTGTGATTTCCAAGTTTTAATTTTGGGAAAGGAGTTCTTGGGTGTCCATGAAATCTATGAAAAGATCTGCATGTCGAATCTCAGCAATAAAATCACAGTCCTCAAAATATGTTGTAACTGGCTCTCTCTCATCTGTTGCTGGTGGTGGTGATGACCTCAGATCTGGGGTCATCTCAATCCTAACCTTATCACTGAGGAAGTGAAAGGTTATCTCTTTGGTACCATGATCAACTATCGCTTTGGTCGTTTGAAGGAATGACATACCAAGTATGATGGGGTATGGAGTAATGGTGCAGACGTATCCATATCCATGACAACAAAATCAACCGAGAATCACATTCCTTGCACCGTTACGATAACGTCCTTGAGAATGACCCTCAGTCTCTTGATCGATCTATCAGCCAACTGAAGGATCATCCTGGTGGATCTAAGAGGTCCAAACCCAAACTCAGTGAGTAGCGAAGATGGCATGAGATGATGGAGGACCCGCTATCGAGAAGAGTACGATCAAACTCTTGATCAAAAATCTGACAACGGTTGTGAGGTTCTCCCTTATCTTTTTTTTCAGGCAGGAGGTTGTTGATGGCATGAACTATAGTCATGGCCAATATGTTCTTTTCTATTTTTAGGGTGTCTATTCTTCTTAGGTTGACGCTTCTTAGTACTTGCTTCTTTTTCCTTTCCTTTTTAACTGCAGGCATCTACTCCATGACCTTAAGGAGTGGCATCTCTAAAAAGATGTTCTGAAGTAACTCTAGCACTCTAAGATCAGATAGTGTTATTTTAGTTTTTGAATTTCTCTAGTTTTATTCAAAGCATCTGGAAATGGAAAAGAATCAAAAGAAACATCAAATTGCTCATTTCACTTATTCAAACTAGAATCACCATGTACATGTGGATGATCAGAATCAGTCTGCACAATATCATCCAATATAGGTTGTAGAGGAAGAAAAAGGCAAAACTAAATGGGTTGCTCGGTCTACTGATGTTGAAGAAGACTCCACGACTGGTTCTTCTCATTCGAGGTTGACTCGGTAATGAATCTTCCTTTATTTTTTGGGGGGATTTTTTTAATAATGGGGGGTGGTGAAGAATAAGGTGATCCTCCATGCTCCGCAACACTAGCTCGTTGCTCATGTTTACGATAATTATTAATACTTGATCACAGAGCATAAATTTGAGATTCAAGTGCCGCAATGTAGAGAATTAGTTGGATAACAATATGCCATTTTTTAAATAATAAAAAGATGCCCATATTAAGTTCAAATTATAGATAAAGTGAGGGTTATAAATTCAACACAGAATTTAATGAAATTAATAAAGTAGTGCACAGGGGCACGGATGCAATTATCGAGACCCGAGAGGGTTGTTCTGAAAACTTTACAAGGGGCATGGGTGCAACACTTGCCCTTGGTAGCGAGGGTTTCAGATGGAATCGGTGGAACTGGAGGGGGTCTTCATCAATTGTCCCCCACGTGCACGTAAATATCGCGTGGGGGGTTCTATGCAGAAGTTCACCCAACCACGTGCAACTCACATGGGAGGGGGCCTCGGTCCTTGATCCCGATGGCCAGTGAATGGTGATAAACGGAGGATCACCTTATGCTTGATCGACCCTCAAGCGGGGAGAGGAGGGCCTCTGGAGGGATCCCTAGTCGGTGAAGAGGATGGCTGAGGGAGGAGAGCTCCAGCTACTGATGCAATGGGCAACAGCGCTCGGTTGGTGGTGCATGAAGTGCGGGGCATGGCTCTACTTGTTCGATGGTGATTTGATGGCGGTCGGAGGCACGAAGGTGAGGTGGATCGCATCGAGGGCGGAGACGATGGCATGGTGTCACGGGTGGAGAGGTTGACGGTGGTCAGAGGCGTGAAGGCGAAGGTGGTTGTTGGACGATGTGTTGGGTACAATGAAGCGGCTGGAAAGGAAGAGGAGTAGGAGGAACGCAAGTGGGATAAAGCCAAAGAGGCTAGCATCGCTCGACGTTGGTGAACACTGTAGCGGGACAACTACTCGAAGGAGGCATTAGTTGCAACAATGGATATACCCACCAGACCTCGTCGCGGAAGGAGGAGGGTTGGGTTGTCAACACCGGTCCTCCTATGATTTTAGGTTCTAACGGCGGACAGAAGATGAGGGCCTCTGGCATTGGGTTTTAAAAGGGATGAATGATCGATGATGAGGCGGAGATGGGGATTCGATTGATCAAATTGAATGGCGTGATTGGAATCGGAGACGGTCTGTATAAGAACAAGGGAAAGGAGGTAGCGATGACCGGATTTGGAAGGGGATCGGGGTTGACGAGGCAAGGATCAGGGGAGGTGAATCGGGATGGAGATCGAGGAAGAGATGGAGGCTTCGGGTTTAGATTTGGAAAGGGTGTCAGAGACGAGGGAGGCAACACAGGCGAAATCATGGGGGGGGGGGAGAGATCGAGGATGGGTGGTGCGAGAGATCCTTGGGCGGCAAGGGCAATCTGATTGGGAAGAGGCGGTGAGAATAGATGACAAAGAGGGAGAACAGTAGTCGTCTGATCGGTCAAGATCGGACGTCCCAGGTCATGCCACATGGTACCTATTTATATATTTTATTATTATTTATTACTATTTTTTAAATGAAAAAATAAAATTTTAAAAAGCCCAAAAATGGGTGACAAGAGGCGGTCTAGGAGTGACACGTGCCATTCCCAAAAAATTGAAAATATAAAATAAAAAAGAAATAGCAAATGACCTCGAATCGAAAAATTTTCTTCACAAAAGTTGTTCATCTCAATGAGATCTACAACTTTTGTGAAGTGATCAAATCAAAATAGGTCATTTGCACAAAGTGATATTTTTGGTGGTACTCTGTGTATAAATACATTGATTTTTGGCCTTTGTATTTTTTTATTATTTTTAAATAAGATAAAAAAAATGGGGAAATGGTAAAATCAAATACATATATATATACATTACTCTAGTTTTTTATTTTTATTAATTAAGAAAATAATATAATAAAATAAAGTATGATAAAGACAACTTTTGTACAGATTGTTAGTGAACACTTAGACTCAGTCAGTTTCTTTGATTTCGGTCTTATTTTAGATTTGGATTATTAGTTGGCAGAACTCTTGTAAGAATTAGAGTTTTAAAATCAACAGCCTCTAAGTTCTACACATCATTGTCACAGTTTCGGCTCAGAAGTCATCTTAGATCAATCCTCTTCCCAAAGAAAACCCCATGAACATTTATCAATTGTCTCATGTGTGTGAAAGGTTTTAGCTCTTCCCATAAGGAATGCTATACTACCATGCAAACCTCTCATCCAATAACTCATCCTCGATGAGTCAGTTATTTCCTTCTAAGTTCAGTCATGTTGTGTTCACAATCGAAAGGGGGAGAAATTTTTAGAAGAAGGGGAAAAGAACAGGAGGGTGACTAGTGTAGTCACCTCTCCTTGTGTAGCCGATCAGTTTAGCCAAGTCTCCACCAAGATCTGCAGGTTATTTTGAATCTTGGACCTTTTTGGTCAAATATTTATTTGGTAGTTGGCATCTTTTTATTTGGATTTTTGGTTGCTATGCAATGATCTTATTGTGCCCCAACGGATATGGAACCTTTCTTTCCTCACATGTTTTGGGGACTTAGAAAAAATTTTGTCCAGCCATCCATCGCTTATCCGAATCTTTATTTCAACCCATACTCTGATCTTTAGATGTCCATGCTACCATAAGAGAGACTCACACAGTCTTCCAACACCCCGTTTGAGTTGAGCTAAGTACATAGTGTGAGAGTACATATTAATTCCCTATTCAAGAGTCGTACCCAGAATGAGGCGACCATGTTATACACTAAGAGTCAAATTCTGCACATTGTCATGCGAAACTCGAAGAATTAAGTCAAATACATGAAGGTTCTAAAATCCTCTTTCTCGGTGAAGTTCCTCTGAAATTAGGTGGATTAAGGCTAAGTCAAGACCACTCTCAATTTCTGCTCATAACTTGGTTCAGAACCCAAGGACTTTTCACCTATGCAAGTGCATGTAATGTTGGATGAAGTGCAGATGCATGAAATGCAAGCAACAATTTTCTTTTTTTAGTTCTTTTTTTAATGCAAGAGATTTCTTTTACAAAAATGAATAAAAAGCCAATTTTTAAAATCTTTTGTTACACACATGATTGGACATAGATAATGTTAGTTGCAATTTTTATTTTGCTTTGCTTTTTTCAGATTTAACAAGTTAGTTACCCACCCCGTAAATAAATATAGACTTATGCAAAAGTAGGAGCAATGGGTTAAATATATACAGAGTATACACACCCCCCCATACTTAACGAGTGTTATGTCCTCATAGCACAAGAAGCATAAAGAAGACATAGCTTGTACTGAGCGTAAGAGAGTAAAAAAGAAAAGAAAAATATAAGGTGGCATGTCCCCCTATAATTAGGATGTAGACATGCTAAGTATAGAAGAAGGGTAAAAATGAGGCGACAATGGGAAGGTGAATGAGGAGAGTATATACAGTCGGCATCGGGTCCCCCTATACTTAGGGTTTATGGTTTAGGGTTTAGGCTCTAGTCAGCCTAAGTATTGAAGAAGGGTGAAAATGGGGTGGTCGAGGGCAAAAGTGGATGAGGAGAGTGGTATATACATATGGCATCGGTCCCCCTATAATTAGGCATTTGCCTAAGTAGAGGACGAAGATGTACAAGGGAACCGATGGGGTCGGGAGGAAAGGGAGCCGATGATTAAGGAGGTTTTCAACATATCTTTTTGTCAGCCGACGGTAGGTCATAATGATTGAAAGAAGATGAAGCAGATGAGTCCTAGCCATTGTTTGAGTTATCCTCAGATGAATAGTATTTGAGAGTGTATTGATGGGAAGAGAAGATGAAGCAAATGACGCAGATGATTTCCAACCATCGTCGGAGTTATCCTCATAAGAATAGTACTATAAGATGGAGGCACTCCAAGTATTCTTGTTCTTAAGTTGCTTTCTTAGAATGTGTTCAATCTTGTGGTCAAGCATTCTTCCTCGGATGATGAATATTCTGAAACACCAATCTCAGTCCGGTCATAAAATATTATTCCGGTATATCTAATGAGACCAGAGGAGTCAGTTTTGGAGGAATAGTAGTTAGGAAAGGAGTCTTCCAATGAGGATTGATATCTGGTTGCTTGTTAAGATAGGGCTTCAGAGCTGCCGAACTGAGCTCACTCATAAAGATCACCTTATCCGGACCCGATGAGGAATCATTAGAAGATTCCTTTTCCGGTATGTCGAAAGCGATAATCTTAGTTGGTTTTCTAGAACCTGAAGCAACAAGAAGAGGAGGAGAGTGATACGACTTGAGGTGCTCGGGAGAAAACCTCAAGGAATCAATATTCTTCTTCTTCTCACCAGATAACCAACTAGATGGAGCCACTGGTTTAATTGGATTGGTCAATTTAGTCCTTGTTGTCAATGAAGGTGCAGATCCTTCTGGTCGAGTGCTGACCATCGGTTCATCATCAGATGAATAATCATTGTAATATTAATCTATGGTCAGCGGGCGTCCCACATATGTGTTCTCAGTTGGTTGGGCAATGGTAAGATCATGTCAGATCGAATTGATCAAAGCGGTCAGAGGAGGTCTTGTCTGACTCAGGGTTAGCCCTTGATTGTGTGTTATCATTAAAATCAAATGAATAATTCTTGCAACAGGTGCTCCTCTGTAGGATTTGTCACAGTGGTGGTGGAAGTGCAAGCAGTTGGGAAACAAGAGGATGGGGGAAATTTTTGATCCAACAGTCGGCTCAATAGTCGTTATCTCAGGTGTAGCAATGGGGTAGGGCTCCTCTACCACTAGACGGTTACGGTTGTTGACGGCTTTATGAGTCACCTTATAATATTGTGTTTCCTCAAAGACCGTATGTTGAAGTGCTCCCAATGCAGTGAAATTGATTTTCCGAGTCTCGTAATTTATAGATGCATTAGCTAAGGCTAAGAACGACTTTTCAGAGAATGATTTGAGACTGGGTGAACTCTTCGTGATGCTCAATATCAATGATCGTGAAGTCCACATTGAGCGGAGCACCTCGGAATGTAGTGATGACTAAACTAGTTCCTCTTGACCTTTTGATAGATCGATCGTCCAAGTGAATGATCGCTCTTGTCTTCCTGATTGGTCCAAGTTTGAGCTTGTCAAACACAGAGGTCAGGAGGATATTTATTGGTGAGGCATCATCGATTCGGGCATGGGTGAATATTGTGTCTTTGATTCCACAATCGAACCTAGGCAGCTGCTTCACTTTGCAGTTATTGGTGGTTCTTCCCATCACAAGGAGGTGTCCATTTATAATATGTCTCTTTCAGTCCTTGTTCTCTTACTGTCCGACTTTTTCAGCATCAATTTACTCTTCACAAAACTGTTAAGGTCGGGGAAGTGTTCAATGGAATATAATAAGGGAAGTTCAAAAATCAATCTTTTATGCAGTTCTTCCCTCAGAGAAGGATCCAAATTCTTAAAATTCTCTCCACTTCCAATTTTATGGTATTTTTGTTTTTTTCCATTTTTTGGGGTGTTTTTGATTTTTTTTTTTTTGATCTTTTTTATGTGGTGTGTAGATGTAATGCTTTCCACAGCTGAGGAGGAGATTTGATGTGCCGAGTCAGAGTCATCCCTAAGGGAGTAATATGTAGAGATGTCGTTGTCAAAGGTGTCCATATGGTGTACAGAGTTTGCGAGTTTTTTAATGTTCTCTGAGTTTTCAACGTGAGATCTAGTCCTTTCATTATCCATTTTCATGTATAAGCTAGGAGAAGATCCTCTTGGAGTCTCCAGTATATGTCTTGACTTGTTATCCTCTGAAATTTTCTCCTGAAAAAACATGAAGAAGTCTACTCAGTAGGAGGATTCTATTAAAATATGTAGGTCTCATACTCAGCATATAGTGATTCAGGCATGCAATCCTGGGTTGAGTAGAGTCCATTTCCATGGTCGTGGATGGTCATATCCTCATACAGTGATGTCAACATACAGGGTTCATGTGTGTTGATATCATGAGTCCAGTCTTCTATAGGCTATCCGAAGGAGTGGTGTACAAGTTGGTCAATAGAGATTTGATCATTACATTCAATCCAGTATAGATGATCATCAGGTGCAGGCTACTCCATCCGGTTTGGTTTGGTCACCATGTTTTTTTCCAAAGGTCAAGGCAAGATATGCATTTGTGAAGTGTTGATCTAACCCAACAAAATTGTGATGAGAAAATGAAGTCAGTTTTGGTTAGTCTCTGCCAATTGTTTATCTCAATAGTAGATTCCTCTTCAAATGGTTCATGAGTTATGGCAAGAAATCGGGAATAAGATGGGTCAGCCCAGGATGGAAGTTGATCATGTGTGGAGAAGGGAGGAGGTGGAAAATACGAAGAAGTGTTGAATTTGATCAAATGATCTGAGTAAAATGGATGGGAATCCATAGAGTGGGCTGTATTCATCCAAGGGTTAGAGTCTCTCGTGATTGTTGGAGGATGTTTGAAGGAAGAGGGTTCAGATGATCGAGGTTTGATCGAAAAGAAGTAATATGGTGGGTACTCAGACCAATGTCCCGTCATTTTTAAAGGAGATGGATGAGCTGACATAATGGATCGTGGTTGAAACATGTAAGTGCACAAGATACAGATTCAAAGAGATGAAAACCCTAATTTCTTCAAGTGATGAATTAATACGGGAGAGTAATGGCACAAGTGTACGGTTTGGAACTCGGCTCACGCACACCAATGCAAACACAATACAAACCCCAGGTTCACCAACACACACAGTGGAGGCTGCAATGGTCTGGTCAATTATCTTTTCAATTTTAATTGGTGATAATTTCAATCTTGGAACAGAATTAGCGAGTTGTTAGATGCCGGAAATTTTCCTAAAGACTGGCATGAATTATATGGCTAATTGCATCCACTTTCAGCCGGTATGGATGTAAGTACAGGCTGTGAAACGGCTACCCATGTTACTTAAGGACGGTGCCAATCGCGTTGTCATTTAACAACCCACTCTGTTAAGGGAGATTGTAGTTCCCTCACTGAGAAGTAGCTAGTCAATTTAGAATTAGTAGTCTGAATAAAGATTCTAGAGCTTGGCTCTATCCTAGTGTGTGTGTGTCTTTCTCACTCAACAAGATAAATATTCAAGGACGAGGTTATTCTCCTGCAATAACTCTTATTTTACTCTTTAATTAAAGTCAGCCTTGTTTAGCAGTCAAAATTTTAACTTAGGCGATCACTGAGAAATTATATGAGCATAAAATGCATATCTACCGTCCAATCCCAATTTCCTTTAAAATTTACATGACAAAACAAGAGAGAGAAATTGAGAAAAGCCAATGCATGTGATAAACAATAATGTATGCTCAATTAGAAGACTTACAGTGATTCCTTACAGTCTCCATGTGGGATGCAATACAAGAATTGAAAATTATTCTATATGATATGCAAGCTGACAAAGCCGCACCTAGTAGAAAGTTCTATTAGCCGGGAAGAAATGAGTAAATTTTTTATTAAGTTGAATGAGCAAATGTATGTCACAATTAAAGTGTAGTGTACCCTAGGTTCTGCGAGCACAAGCAAAATAGTCCTAGTAGCTCTAATAGCCGCAGTGCAGGTCTAACCTACGAACTGGTCAAGTGGGCCCCACCCTTAGTGGAGAGCGAAACATGCCACGAAACACCACAGAAAAAGTTTAAGTCTTGTTTACACACATGCGAGATTCCAAACAGAAACCGCTATAAATGAGAAACTATTACAAATAATTAAATAATGCTGAAAATAAATCCTAGACTCTACGCTCTCTCACGACTCAACTCGATCTTAATTTATGCGACTTTTTGGCGGGTTTTAGAGATGCTTCTTTTTCGTTGAAAACTTCTCCAAATATGTTGGGTACCTCGCACAAAATAAGAGAGTTGACACAAAAATAAATCAAAAATAAAGGATAGAAAATAAATGATGAAAATAAATAAATGCTAGGAAAATGGATAATTTACAGTGAAGGCTTAGGGGTCAGACTACCTCAAGTGGATGAAAAACCTAACACTAAATTTTCTAGACAACAAACCCAAGTCATTTGTCTCCTTGGCAATGATGTCAACTGATTAATCCAACATTACCCTTTTATAGTTAATTAAAATTAATATGTGAATAAAAATGTGTCATTTTTGCTGTAGTTGAGAAATAGGGATCAATAAGAAAATAACCACTTATTTAATTAACTAAATTTAATTGAAGTGGTTTTATGTTTATTTAGCCTAGGCAAGTCCCAAGGTCAAACTCGGGGAGACAAAGGAACAACCTAAGTTAATGTCTATCAAAGTTCGTGCACGGTTTTTGAGGAGGATTTGTTTGGTATTTTTAATGTAGTTTATGGATGCAAATGCAAACATAGCCAATTTTAAGGATAAGGAAATTAATGTCAATCAAACTATGTCTAAAAATCACAAAACTTGGCCAAGATGTTAGTTATGATATTATGAATGCACTGTAATTTTTTGGAATTTTCTGATGCAATATGATTATTTTATGAATTAATGAACATAGATAATGTGGATCACAGTAATTAATTATAAGAAATATTAAACCTATGCAGTTTCAAGCAATAAAATTATCCAAGATAGATCAATAAATGAACTGTCCTATAAAAACCCTAAAAATGTTGAGTTTAATACCTATTAAAAATTAATTACTCAAAGTCGCAAAATGAACTTTACAGAGCAAATGATGCATGCAAATGCAATTCTTTTTAGGCACAATATATATATCAAATAACTTTACTATTCATAAATTTTCAGTAATTTTCTGAGTAGTGTTTAAATTAATATGATTTTCAGAGCACAAAATGGGTAAAATATGCAATTTTCCACAAAAACAACTATTAATAAATAACCATAGAGCATAAAACTTAGATTTAAGTACCACAATGTAGAGAACAAGTTTAAGAACATAATGTTAATTTTTAAATAATAAATAGATGCAAAGATGAAGTTTAAATTATAGGCTAAAGTTAAGCATATAAATGCAATATAGAATTTAATGAAATTAATAAAATGGTGCACAAGGGCATGGATGGAATTACCGAGACCCCGAGAGGGTCGTTCTGCAAAGGTAGAGAGGGTTTCAAGTGGAATAGGTGGAATTGGAGGGGGTCTTCAACAATTGTCCCACGCGTGCATGTGAAGATCAAGTGAGGGCGTTCTGTGTCGAAGTTCCCCCAACCACATACAGCTCACGTGGGAGGGGGTCTCAGGCCTCGAGCCCGATGGGTGGCAGATGGCGATGGGCGGAGGAGCACCTAGCGCTTGATAGGACCTCGGGCGGAGAAAGGAGGGCTGCTAGAGGGAGCCTAGTCGGTGAAAAGGGTGGCCGAGGAAGGAGGGATCCTACTGCTAATGCGATCGGTGGGAGCGTTCGGCTGGTGGTGTGCGAAGTGCGGGTCAAGGCTCTGTGTGTCCGGTGGTACGAAGGCAAGGTTGATCGTGTCGAGAGCGGAGACGATGGTGTGGTGTCACTAGCGGATAAGTTGACGGTGGTCAAAGGTGTGAAGGCGAAGACAATTGCTGGACGATGCGTCGGGGATGATGAAGCAGCTGGAAGAGAAGAGATGGAGGAGGAACGCAGGTGGGCTCAAGCCAAAGAGGCGGGCGTTGCTCGACGATGGTTGAACAACTTAGCAGGGAAGCCGCTCGAAGGAGGCGTTAGCTGCAACGGTAAGTATACATGTTCGACCACATCACGGAAGGAAGAGTGTCGGGCTTTCACCAATGATCCTCATATGATTTTAGGTTCTAACAACGGATGAAGATGAGGGAATATGGCGTTGGGTTTTAATAGGGACGAACGATCGATGATGAGGGAGAGATGGAGATTTGATTTATTGGATTGGATGGTGTGATTGGAATCGGAGACGGGCAACGTGAGATCGAGGGAAGGGGGCAGCGACAACCAGATTTGGAACTGGATCGGGGTTGACGAGGCGAGGATCAGGGGAGGCGATCAGGAAGGAGATCGGGTAAGAGATGGAGGCTTGGGCTTTAGATTTGGAAAAGTTGTCGGAGATGAGGGAGGCGGCGACTTTGAATTCACAAGATGGAGGAGATCGGGGATGGGCGGTGCACGAGATCAACGGGCGGTGGTAGCGATCTGATTGGGAAGAGGTGGTGAGAATAGATGATGAAGAGGGAGATCGGACGGCCCAAGTCTTGCCATGTGGCGCCTAATTATATGTTTTTATGGTTATTTTTTATTTAATAATTTTTTTAAAAAAATGAAGAAAATAAAATTTTAAAAAGCCCAAAAATGGGTGACACATGGCGGTAGCAGGAGCGAACATGTGTCCCTCCCAGACAAATTGAAATTATAAAATAAAATAAAAATAAAAAAGAAATAGCAAACGACCTTAGATCAAAAAATCTTCTTTACAAAAATTGTTCGTCTCGACGAGATCTACAACTTTTGTGAAGATACCAAAACCAAAATAGGTCGTTTGCACAAAGTGATATTTTTTGTGCTACTCTATATGTATGAAATACCTTGATTTTTGGGTTTTATAATTTTTTTATTATTTTTAAATAAGATAAAAAAGGAAATAATATAATAAAATTAAAGAAAAATATTTACATATTACTCTTTTTTTATTTTTAGTAATTAAGATAATTAGAAAATAAAATAAAGTACGATAAAGACAACTTTTGTACAAGATTTTAGTGAACACTCTAACTCGGTCAGTTTCTTTGATTCTGGTCGTATTTTAGATTTTAATTTTGTGCATTTTAGAAAAACTTTTCTCAAACAAAAATAAATAAAAATAAAATAAAATAAAAAGAGTTAAATGTGTACATAAAATAATAGGTTAAAATCAAGTAAAATACACAATGTACAAAAGAGGCCCAAAACCCAACTTTCACATATGAGCTCCGATTAACTGAACTTGGACGTGTTTTGAAGGTAATTGAATGTAAATTAGTTCAAAACTAAGTAGGATCAAATTGGATATTGTATGAGGAAGATATCAACGTTTTAGACTGATTATCCTGAAATTAAGGTTTGCCTTTATGGACCACTTATTTATGTTAGTGATTTTTTGTATTTTTCCTTTATTCTTGTTAATGATGTGTACACAATGGAGGTGGTTTTAGGAGATTTGGATTTAGCCTGAATTAATTAAAAAATAGGGAACTTACCTTATTTTACAGGTCAATTTAGCTGGGATTTTTGGCTTCTTAGTTTATGCAATTATGCATGATAGAATGCAGTTATTATTTATACAGGAATGAATGTTAATATTGCAATATAAGTGATAAAATGCAGATGAATTTTGAAGAAATGAGCTTAATTAATCTCTTTTAGAGTGATGAATCATATATTCATCAACCACTGGCTCAACTAATGGATATGCTCCTCCCCTATTCCCACCTCCATTCATCTTCTTACCCTCCTCTCTTCTATCTGCCATATCGTTCTTTAGCTCGAAGATCATATCTCATAATCTGATCTAGATGTCAGCCTGCTCAGTTAACTGTGCATGAATAGCTTGAATAGAAGCTAACATCGCACTGTTGATCTCACTCTTCTCTGCCATGGGATTCTTGTTGGACATGCGAGCCCACAACGAGCCATTATGCAACAAATGTTATTGTAAATATCATTCCTTGATCTGAAATAAAGAATAACTAATTTTCATAATAGGTCCCTTAGTAAAATTAGGGTTATGTACCATGAACATCTTAATGATCATATAACTGTTGATTCAACTATTGAATCATAGAGGCCGGTGCTTAGATGAATATCTAAAGAGCAAGATTAAGGACTCATCAAGTACCGTTAGATGATTATTAAGAGAGGGTCCCCATCCTAAGAAGGAGATGGCAATCCTTTCTCTAAATGTTTATATCTAACTGACCACTTGATGCAGGGCCACTACATAGGAATAGAGATTCGGAGGTAGTAGATAAGTTAGGTCAAAGAGTTGACTTAACGAGATCGAGATAACCAAAGTCCTATGTCGTATGTTGTCATGATATAGGCATGCATCCTCTGATCCGAGACAGATGTGTTACTATATGTCTGAGTATGTACATTTGGTAGACCAATAGGTTGATGACCTAACCAAGGTCTAAACACCGGCGTGCTGGTGTGCATGCAAGGGCCTATGAGTAATACGATCTCTCAAAGGGATCATACAGGTTCATTGTTGAACTAGAAGACATGAGCTTACTCATAAGATATTGGAAAGAATCAAATTCCATGCACGATCATCTCGCTTTGGGAGCTTGACTGAATTTGTAAGGTTTGATATATGCTTTTGGAAAGTATATGATCAACACCTAGGTATGATACATTCTTTTGGAAAGTATATGATCGATATCGACTCCCAATGATCGAATGAGAAACTTAGTAATAAAACCCTAAAGTAGATAGTGTAAAATTGATCTAATACTTCGGGTTTACTCTGGGTCTTCCAGTATGTAGGATATACAGGTATTATAATACTTGAGGCTGATGTGATCATAAACAATTGTATAACCATGATGCTTCCATTCCGAGGGAGTGATGAAATAGGTCTGGATTTTAGTGACTTATCTCATAGAGAAGTAATCTGATCTTAGTCCAAATGTTGGAAATTGATCTGAATGGGATCCAGATGTAATGAGAAGATTAGATTTGTGATCTTGATTTTAATCAAGCACCTATGAGAGGTTCGCAAGATCTGGATTTGAGATGTGATCTCAATATCCAAGTCACTATACGTGGAACAATACAATCACCTTGTCTTCATCTCCAAGTATCCGCGGAGAAAATGCATTATCCTTGAAAGAGTTCGAGATAGTTTCATTGTTGATATATGTATATGAGAATTATGAAAATTGATAATTAAATGTGATTTAATTATCATGAATACTATGAACTTGATTCGTATTATAAGGAGAGCTATCTAAGATAATTAAATGTGATTTGATTATCAAAGATGTAAATAATGTGAATGTGATTCATATTATTTGGGCACATGAGAATAGAGATCCAAAATGATTAAATGTGATCTAATTGTCATGGATATGAATAATGTGGATAGCACTATCCATATTAATAATAAATATATTATAAATATGATTAATAATATATAAGAGAGAGAGGACGTATTGTAATTTATATTTGTTGATTAATTATTGATGTGAATTAGATTCACATTGGATAATTAATTGAAAATATAATTTACATTTATTTTGGGATGTGAATGTGATTCAAATTTCTCCAATGGCATAATTGCAATATTTACAAGATAGCTATGAATTATTTTTGTGAAATAATTTACAACAAGTGTTGTTGTAAATCTTGGAGATATCATGAGATAATGAGATCTCATGAGATATTGAGGAGATAGACGGTTCTCCCTTTTTAGAAGATAAGGTCAATCTTCTCATTATCTCGAAGATTAATTAATAATTTGATTTTAAATTAATTATATTGATTTATCGATATATAAATTAAAATTAAATTAATTATTGTTGTGTTTTACAATAACATCATGGCCATTGAAAGAAACACAAATCAATCTCATCCATTGATTTTGTGTTGTCCATGGATTGAGATCCATGGATCCCAAAATACTATATAAGAAGAGGCACCCCTTGCTCTTCAAGTTAAATCAAATAATTGCTCTCTCTCTCTCTCTCTCTCTCTCTCTATATATATATATATATATATATATGCCAAGTCTCTCTCCCTCTCTCTCATTGTGATCGTCCACCATGGATCCCTAGAGAGAGTCGCCATCACCGCAATGTCGTCGTTATGTTGCTGGATTGTTTGCTCGTGGATCTCGGTCTCCTTCGGTACTCCTCGCTCGTGAAGAAGACGTTAAATCTTGTGGGACGAGATCAGGAGATTCGCCGCTTGGATCATCAACATGGATTGCGAGGAGCACGCATCTCATCAACGCGCTTGTAAGTGTCCCCTCCATTGGATCGGACTTGACATAGGAGGTCTCTTTGTTTAGAGACTCGATCGCAACCATGCTTCAAGAGGTAACCTTAATAACAAATTGTGGTTTAGATGAATCAATCCGAGAAGTGTTCTTGGATCATGTGGTTTCATTATTTGAAAATTTTTTAAATTCTACTGCCTCGAGCGACTAGTACGACTAGTGCGATCCTCACACTTCCGTGATGCGCTTAAGGATTTTCCCATATCCTTCAATTCTTCTCCTTTGGTGGCATCACGTGCTTAGAATCAGTCTCTGAAAATGTACACAAAACTTGATCAGTCCTCAAAAATGTTGGAATCTCGAATGTAAGTTCGAGATTAGAGTCAATCTTGAACAAAAGATTTATTGGTGAAAAAATCGGTGACGTGAAGAAAAAGGGATACCCAGGAAGTGGGTCCTCCTGAATAGAAGATGACCAAACTGGAGTGTAAAAAGATAAGCTCATAAAATCTTAACAAGAAATACTACAATCTGAGATCTTCTATGACAAAAGGCGAGATGTGAGAACACGATGTCAAAACAAGAAGAAAGATGAAGAAAAGGCGTGAAGGGAGAGAAGAATTTTTACGCTAACAAACAAAAACAATATAAACCCTCGATTCACCAACTGAACACAATGTGAGGACCATAAGAGTTTGGTCTTTTATTTTTTCAATTTTAGTTTAGTGAATCTACAAAAAATGACTTACTACCAGACACACATGGTGATGTCGCTCTATCGCCCAAAGTACGTCCTCAAACCTCCCCAAATAGTGGAACCATCTACCGGGATTGTCGGGTTCAATATCAGACCCAAAGGGAGATAGAGGCGGAGCACACCAAAATGATTTTCTAAGGTCGGAGGCAAGTACTTTGCATCTCAGCCATATACCAAAGAGTAATGCATAGGAGCATAGGGCACAAGTCCAAGATTTGGGCTTTAACTTTATGGCAATGTCCTCACTCATTTTGTCTAGAAGTAAGTACCTGCAAACAATGAGGCGGTTACTCTTTCCAAAATAAGGATGATATGATCGTTACGTTTAGTTTTAGGTCAAGTATGATTAGCAATCCCTTTTTATTTGGTTATCACTTTTTGAATTTTTTTCAAGAAATCGATCTAACGAATTTTGAGGAGATCGGAAAAGTCGATGCATCAGAAATCGATGTTGCATGCAAGAGATAGAAGATGTATACCTTACGCCAACCGTCTACATGCAAAATAATTCTCACATAAAAATAAAGATAGAAAATAAACTAAGTTAAATGATGCACGAGAAGTGTCCCGGCAGGAACATCTATTTACGGACAAGATTAATTCTTTTGACTAAGTCCAATCCTACAATCTACTTTATAGGAACAGATATTCTTAGTTTGGGTCTTGGGACCTAATCGATTACATGGCTCAACCAAGATTAAAACCAACTTCTAAGGTCTCAAGCATAATAAATCTGCGATAAAACAAATAAAAATTAAAAAAAATAAAAACAAAAACCGGTGAATTCTGGTGAAACATACCCTGCAATCCACAAGAGTGTATAAAGGCCTTATAAAAAATAGAAGAAGAGGCAAGTGCCAAAAGAATTACTACAACTAATTAAAAAATAATGATAGAAAGACGACAAAGAAAACAAAAAATGCTCCAGAAATCTGTTTCTTCCAAGACTTCTACTCTTCCTCCTACTCTCTCATGTCGCTCGATGGAGAAACGAATGGCCTCTGCTTTGCTTGGGTGCGTCGACCCTCCTAAGAATGCAGCCCTTGCTCTTCAAGTCCTCGCAAGAAAGAGGAAACACGAGATAATATCAGAAACAATTTAAAATGTGAGCAAAATAAATAAATAATAAAATGACATAAAATTAGAGACAAATGAAAAGAAAGAGTATATACAACCAAGAATGGATGCACAAGAAGAACCTAGCTACCCTCGTGGTGCCTCTCCGACAATGGCACCATTTGTTTAACAATGATTTTCAAGGGGTTTAATTTATTGAATTAATGGTAGGTGTTGATGCAACCCTAAATTTCCCTCAATAAAAATTATTTAATCAAGATCTCAAGAAAAAATAAAATCAAGCAATCAAATGTGACCAAGCAAACCATTTGTTGTTTATTTACATGTATAGCGTACAAGATTGAACTCAGGGAGGTTGCAAAATCCTGAGGGATATTTAAATCAAAACAAAAATCAATGAAATAAAAGGATTATTTTTTACGCAAAATAGGTCTTTATGGATTTTTTCCTATTTATATTTTATGAAGCTTTTATTTTTATATTTTTGTGGCTTTTTTATTTTGTATTTTTCAATAATTCTTTAATTTTTTTATTTTTTATTTTTGAAGAAAACAAAAATGAAGAATAAAAACAAAAGAAAGGGAACCATGTCTTTTTTGGATTTTTAAAAAGTATGAAAATATATACATAAAAATAAAATAAAAATATTTTTAGATTTTTATTACTTTTATTTTTAATTTTTATTATTTTATATTTTTAGTATTTTTAAAATAACTAAAATAGGGAAATATGAAAATAGAAAATAATGCAAATGTTTTTTAGTTCGTAAAATAATAAATAAAATAGAAAAATGTATACAATATATACAGAAACAAAGATAATTTTTCAAGTTTTTTAGAAATCAATTTTATGAATTTTTTAGGACTTTCTATGAATTTGAATTAATTTCTTAGTGTTTTCAATGTTTTTCTATTTTTGGTTTTTATAAGGAATATAAAGATGAAATTGATAAAGAAAATAAAACAAATAAAAACATGCAAACACACACTTTTTTAGAATTTTTTGAAAGATTTTTCAAATTTTATTAATTATATCATGCAAACATGAAATATTTTTATGATTTTTTAAATATTAAATATAATTAAACTAATTAAAAAGCAAAACCAAAATTAAAGGTATAAGATGTGACTAACAGAAGTTAATAAGAATTTTATGGAATTTTTAATGGTGATTTTCTATTTATTAGGCATTCTTAACAAGTAATTAAAAATTCTAAAGCACAGGTACCAATCTGTGATGAAATTTGTTTAAAGGATGAAACAAATAAAACAATAAAGAAATACAAGGATAAAATTGCAATTTATCCAAAAGGTGGCACGTGTCGAACCACGTGGGTTGCAAGGGCCTGGGTCCCTATGGAATTATATATTCTTTCATGTGCAAACAGTAATAGAAACCAAGGAGGGTTCTATTGCAAAATAGTCATAAATTGACGTGTTAGGCATGTGTTCCAGCTCAAAATGGACACATATGTAAATAATAGAAATTAAGAGCATTCATGTGCAAATATTCAATCAATAACAAGCTGACACGCGTCCAATAGCGAACTTGTTTACAAAATTAAACAAAAGGAAGGGTAGGGATGCAATTTCACCGAAGCGTATGCGAGGCACGTGTAGATCATGTAGTCTTGCTTCAATCTGGATTGATGGATCCACAGATACGTGGGGAAATTTGTACATCCTGAATGCAATCTGGGAGCGGAGTTCTTGATCCGACGGGTGCTAGCAGTCGAGGAAGAACTGGGAAGAAGAGGCTCCTCGTCGAGATTTGATTGAGATGATCTTGGTCGATCTCCAGCTAATTTAAAGCCTGAAAGTCAAAATGGCTTCATGCGATGCTCCCTTTTCGCTTGAAGGTCTTGAAGAAGCATGAAGGTGATCGGTCTCCGATTTGGAGCACCAAGTGAGGTGCAAGAAGTTGACTGCTCCAGATCTTGATTCCCATCTCCAAAAGCATTCCATGGATATGATAGATAGTTTATTGCTCAGAGCAGCTTCTCCGATTGAATTGTAAATGAAAAACAAATAAAATGAGAGTGAATGGGAACTCCGACGGAGGGTGGTAGGCAATGGAGTCGAAATCTAGATCTCGATAAATCTAGAGTGATCAGCTATGGTGAGAAGACGATAAACAGCCGTGCAAATGTGATTGTGTTGACGAAATGAAGATCAGCGAGCGATGGAGCTCTTATCAAACAGATCGGAGATAGGATGGATGATGAAGGGATTTAACCTAAAACTCAAATTAAAAATAAAATTACAAATAAAATAAAAGCTAAAATGAATCTAAATGAACCTACGAGTGATGGAGGTGTGGTCACAACCTCGATTTGCTTGTCAGGCGAAGAAACTTCAACATCATGGTGGAGCGTCGGTAACGTAATGGATCATACTTCCCAAGCGATTTGCAGCGCTCTCGGTTGTGGAGGCGGTGTGCTATCACCACAAACACTCTCCTGGACTCAACCTCGGGTAGAAATTGCAATAGAAAATGGCTCAGCCAGAGCATTTGGATCTAGATGAATATAAATAGGCACAAGTGAAGGCGAGCTTTGAAATTCAAAAATAACGTGAACCAAGGCATGAAAGATTGGATTGAGTATCAGGCATTGAAGATGAATGTTAAGTCTAACAAATAGGAGAAGAAATGGGAAGGCATTGGCGATTGGAGCACCTAGGAAAAGGAGGAGAATAATGGTCAGTAAGTGGGTGAATTGGGCGGGGCTGAAGATTGGGGAGTTGACCAGGTCAACAGACCCGGGTTCAACCAATGGGAATGCAGATCGGTTATAGGAAAAAAAATAGAAAATGGCATAAAAGGCTAAAAAAATTAATTAAAAATAAAATTGAAAATGAATTCAAATAAAAAAATTTTGAAAATAAAATATGATAGTAAATAAATAAACTTATTTATAGTATTTTTTATTGATTTTAATAAGTTATATACATAGGTAAAAATAAGCAAAACCTTTTATTCTTAGGTATATATACCTGTATATACAACACTTGGATTTTTAATACACTACTTTTACAAATACTTATGTAATTTATTAATTTATTAATTTTCAACATTATTCTAGTATTTTGAAAGTATTTTTATCTGATTTTTATGAATTGATTTATTAGGTTAAATAAATAGTGATATTTACAATATGAGTGTACGGTACATATACAATATATACATTAATTTATTTTTTGGTTCTTTTTGGTTTGTTATTTTTATTTGTATTTTATATAAAGCAAACACAATATATAAAAATAGCTAAAAGTATAATCTATACAAAAATACATGGAAAAATAAATATACATAAATAATATTTATATATATAATATACAATTAGCATCCCAAAAAGCCACATTTCACAGCTTAATCCGATTTAATGAAATCAAATCCATTTTAAAGATTATTTTATTTGGAATGCAATGGAAGTGAGTTTGTCTTATTCTGAGTTTTTATGAAGAAGATATAGACCTAACAAGTTGGGATTTGCGACTTTTTCAAGGTGTTGTTGTTTACAAATTGTACAATGATTCTTTTTGCAAGTATTTTTAATATTACAACTTATTTTTATGTACAGGTTTCAAGAAGAAAACATTTTTATCTTGAGATGATTTGGTGATACATAAAATAGTAGAAAGATATATAAAATATACAGTGATATACACGTGCTGAATATACACAAAAAAGGATTGGTTTTCTTGATTATTCCAGTTAATAGACCTTATCTCCCCCAACTTTATACCTTATCGATCAGACCAAAACTTAACCTTCTCTTGGGGATATAGTCAGCCTATAGTTATTACATATAGGTAGTCTTCTTATTTTCTCTGTTTTCCTTTATTTCTTTATTTCTTTATTTTAGGTTAAAATAGTGATAAATATACAATATTACAAAAGAATGGGACTATTAGGAAGAGAGATTTATTGATATTTACATGTGTTTTATAAGGTCTTTTAGTCTAAAATAAATGAATAAAGATGACGAAATGCATATTCATCAGTTAGTATAGACCAACTCAAAGTCCCTTAGGAATGCATATGACTCCTTGTGCATTCTCGTGAAAGTGAGGCAACAAGCTAAGGAACTACGGCTTCAACTCATATTCTACTTCAGGATCAACTGGACTCAACTAATTTATCATTTGATATTGTCCAGGAATGTATGTCGCATCCATAGGTACACCTAATCCCCAATTCAGTTGGCCAATTTGCACTCTCAATATTGATGCATTCTGCTCCGAGGCAGCTAACCTAGCTATACCATTTGCATTGGATCTTAACGCTCTTCCTTCTCTCCATTCTGTCTCTTTGGAGGCATCATAAATGAATCTTCTAAACCTTCAACAAAAAGAGGATTAGAGTGAGATCTTGATGAAGACAATGAAATCAAGCCAATCTCACCAAGGTAATGGTCTTCTTCGGTGAGAAGAGAAGAAAAAATAAAGGGATCAAATGAGATGTAACCACTCCCTAAGGATGAATCATGATACACATGAAAGAAACAAGGGTTATTTCGAATCCAGGAAAGTTCAAGGGAAGAAGGTGGTTGGACTTTAGAAGATGTGATATTTGAACAGTTCAAGGAAAGTTCACGAAGTCCGAACAAATTTCTGGCCAATTATCCATCTTCGATTTCAAAGAGAATACAAGATATGAGCACACTCAATTCAAAAAAGGAACTAGTACTACGGTGCACGTAAATGTGCAGAATAAACTCACACAATACAATTCAATCAAATCCCTTTGAATAGATTCACCAACCAACTCGTGAAAGTCATAAGAGTTCAGCCTTATTTATCTTGTTAATTTTAATTGGTAATTCAAACAATCTTACACAAGCACACAGGGAGTCTCCTACCACACCAAGTTGAAGTCCTATAAGCTCTCTATCAATGGAGTGATCTTCATGGGCTACATGTTTCAATATCACATACTAAAAGGAACTTATAGGCGTAGACAACAAAGATGTCTTTCTAAGGATGGAGGCAACCACTTGCAGCTCCCAAAATCAATGAAAGTCGAACCTGGAGACTTAGGGTGGAAGTCCAAGGTTTTGGGCTAGGGGTTCGTCCTCACACACTCTGTCTCGGGGTAAGTACCGAAATACAATGAGGCTTTTACTGCCCACAATATAAGGTGAATTTTATTCCAGATCATTTAAAGTCAAATTGCATTAGTCCAATCCCAGTTTTAATTGTTGGTTAACACTTGAATTAGGTGACCATGCAATAATCGCCTAATGTACGGTCCCTTTTTCCTTTATCCATAGGTTGGAAAAAACCAAGGGGGAAGACAGAAAATGGAGTACAGTTGGAAATCAATGATGAATGAAGTCATTTAGTAATACTTATAGTGATTCTCAACACTCTCCATGTGGATGTTAGAATGAATTTATAAAGATTTATTCTAAATTATGTAAGTCGAAAAAGCTGCACCTAGCAAGAGTTATATTAGAGATGAAGAAGATCAATTATTTTGATTAGATAGAACATCACTTAACTGTGTCTCAATGAATCTCCTAAGATTTTAGTGAATCTTATAAGACAGAAATTGTGTGCCCTAAGTTGCAGTAAAGATCAAGCAAGAAGGACATAAGATATCTATATTTGAAGCATAGTGGCTTGACCTAAATCGTCACTCAAGTCGAGAATCACTCTCGACACAATCATACAATTTAAAAAAAAAAAGGCCTTATTTACACATGCGAGAACTTAATCAAGAACTTCTATAAATTTGGAAATTAATTACAAAGTAATTACAGAATAAATTACAACAAATAAAACGTAGAAAGTACAACACAAAAAACTACTTACTTGAACTAAAATTTCTCCTAATAAAAAACTGCTTTGTGGTCTCTTCAACTAAAGATCCAAGCTCCTCGCCTCGGCGGTCCTCCGGGCTTCATCGACTTCATGGTCCCTACCACAAGATAATAAAAGTGTAAAAATTATTCTCAGAGGAATTTTAGCTAATCAAATAGCTACAAACCATAGAGAAAATCAAGACGAAAATAATAAAACAACACACAACAAGAATTTAACCTAAGAAGATCTGGAAATCACAAAAATAAATAACTAACACAAATTAAAATCAAATAATGTGTTGTGTCCCCGATAACGGCATAATATGATGAATCGTCAATCGACTATCGTCAATCAACAATCACTCAGAACTGAGAGAAGGTCTTTGTGAAGAGTTCTCGGCTTAAATTTATACCTACGCAAGTCCAGGGTTGAATACAGAGACACGTGCCATAATATAATTAATTAATCATCAATATCAATGCTAAGTGATGGTTAAATTATCTTGGTCTAAGAAACATAATAAAATAAGTCAACAAATCAAAGCACTTATGAATGAGACAAAGTGCATTTTTTTTGCTTTTTATGCAAGTTTTATAGTGGACATAATGTTAAAGAATGAACATAAATATAAACATACATATGAACACGTAGTTTATGTCCTTAATTAACATATTAAACTCAAGTTGTTATTAATATAAGATCAAAGTCCAATTGAAAAGCCTAAGTTCATTTAATATGAAGAATATATCAAGTAACCTATCTCTAATAAATAAATCAATAATTAAAGGTTCGATCAGAGATTCTGACATGCCATCAAGTAGTCACAAATTAAGCTTCACAATGAAACTGAAATCAAATCAAGTGGATATCACATGCTCAAGTTATTCAACATTGAATTCAGGGGCATAAATGCAATAAAAACATAAATAAATCCCTACTAATAGGTCCCTATGGGGACTAAAACATAATTATTAAAAATCGAACATAGAATTTAATGAAAACCCTCTAGCGAGGGCATCTTCGTAATTTGGGAAAGCTGTAGCAATTTGCCCAAGCCTGCACATATAGAGCACGTACGACCCAGGTCGGGTTGAAGGCTCGTGGCTCGGGACACGTGTCGCAATGTTGCTCTTCGATTAGTGGCTCGGTGATGTGTCCTGATCTGCAGGCTTGGGCGAGGTTAACGCAGCTCAATGTGGACTTTTGGATTACACCCAATAAGGCTTATCCAATGGTAACTACTTATTGTGATCATCTTCCCACCACCTCAATCGGAGGCAGCAAGGTGTGGCTCCAGCGAGACCCCACCCCATGATACAACTCATCTGATGCTTCGAGAATGATGTTGAAGAGTCTACGAAGCTCATCATGAGTCGGGGGAGTTGTGAGGGACTCCAGAGGTGATTGTTGACATAAGATTATCGAGGACAGAGCTCCAAATCAGAGCTCCCTCCAAATTTTTGACTCATTGAGGGATTTTTACCTACAAATGTTAGAGATGTATAGTCGAAGCAAAGTTGTGTGTGTGTGTTGTATGAAGTGAGGGTCCTGTGCGAGCGTCGAAAAGGAGGACCAAGGTGGTTCTCCTTTGTAAATGGAGAAGAGGAAGCAGAGGTGGTCTGGGGTAGGGAGGAAAGGAGCATATGAGTTAAACCTAATGCGGAGGTTAGACACCTTCGGTGAAGGTCGGGATACATCCAATTGAAGGAATCCCTAACTATACAAACCTAATTAAATCGAAAAAATGGTAAGAAAACCAAATAGAATATCTTACCTTGCTTGAAGATGATCGTCATAGATAGATGTTGCAACCTAGACTTAAGCTTCGAATAATCTTGGGTCTTCTCTTAACCTCTTCGGCTTGAGAGGAAGCTCAAACAATCGTCGTCGAGATGCTGTGGCATGGCATTCTACCATGGGACATACAAGAAGATCGATGCCATTGTCGTTCCTTCAAATACCTTCTATCATGTCATGAAAGAAGAGGAAGGGCTTGGGATGCCTTTGTACAAGGGTGGTCAATTGCCTCTTTGGGCGGCGGAGGAGTGTTTGAAGGGGATGACTCACGGTTGCAGGTGGTTTCACTGAAGGTTACAACCACTCCTAGGGAACTGATCCGAGGTGGAAGAAAAATGTGAAGGAGTTGGCAAAGGAGTAAGTGGTTGGGTCTACATTAGAGGATAGGTGGTTGGCCATGATGATTAACGGAGAAGTTGTGAATTTAGCAAGATGGGAGGCGGTTAAAGATGTTCGCAACTTCTGGATATTGAGGGCTAGAGGTCAAGAATGATGCCCCAATAGCTCGATCAAAATCCAACAACGCATAAAAGGTCACTAGTAGATGGTCAGGATAGCCTGGTCAAAACGAGCAGGTGGCTTGAATGGAAGTGGGTACGAGTGAACCCAAGTTGTCTGATCAAATGATCATATGACCTACAAGAGAGGTAGGAGGCGAGCTAAGCCAGGCCACATGGGTGAATGAGGAGGCACCACGTGGCCCAATCAAAGAAATGAAAATAAATAAGTTAAATAGAAATAAAAATAGTTAGGGCATAATTTGAAAAAGTTTTCAACACAAAATTTGTAGATTTCGATGAGATCTACAATTTTCTTATAGAATTCAAAGAGAAATAAAATCATCTATATACAGCAAATATTTTTGGAAGCAATTTAAAATAATAAGTTACTTATTTTTAGTTCTTTTCTTATTTCTATATTTTTATTTTATAAATTATGTTAAATTAATTATATACAATATTATACTAATTTTTCTTGTATTTTTAATAAATAATAAACACATAAAATAATAGCATAATAATAAGGAAAAATAATATACAATAATTATAAGCAATTATTTACAACACAGTGTTAATTAATTAGTGGTATTTGTTAGTGATTGGTTTTCTTAAGAAAGAGAGATAATATAGATAAATAAAGTAGATGAGTCTGAGATTCATCACCTGATGAATCGTCAATCAGCTAAAATAATATGCTCACATTGTAGCATGGGCCAATCAACAATCACTTAGAACCGAGAGAAGATCTCCATGAAGAGTTCTCAACTTAGATTTATACCTAGGCAAGTCCAGGCATCAATATCAATGGTAAGTGATGGTTAAGCTATCTATGTAGAAACATAATAAAATAAGTCAACAAATCAAAGCACTTACGAATGAGACAGAATGCATTTTTTTGCTTTTTATGCATGTTTTATAGTGGACATAATGTTACAGAATGAACATAAATAGAAACTTACGTATAAACACTTTGTTTATGCCTTAATTAATATATTGAACTCAAGCAGTTATTGAATTAAGATCAAAGTCCAATTGAAAAGCCTAAGTTCATTTAATATGAAGAATACAACAAGTAACCTATCTCTAATAAATAAATCAATAATTAAAGCCCGATCCGATATTTAGA
Organism: Ottelia alismoides; assembly: GCA_037367405.1. Lineage (NCBI taxonomy): Eukaryota > Viridiplantae > Streptophyta > Magnoliopsida > Alismatales > Hydrocharitaceae > Ottelia > Ottelia alismoides. The sequence goes on from JAZKJV010011061.1 coordinate 665,892, forward strand.
CATGCCATCAAGTAGATCACAAATTAAGCTTCACAATGAAACTGAAATCAAACAATTAGATACCACATGCTCAAGTTATTCAACATAGAATCGAAGAGCATAACTTCAATGAAACATAAATATATCCTTACAAATATGTCCCTACAGGGACTAAAACATAATTATTAAAAATCGACCGATGAATTTAATGAAAACCCCCTAGCGGGGGCATTTTCACAATTTTAGAAAGACAGTGAGGTTGGGTTGCAATTTTCCCAAGACTACACGTGTATAGCATGAGCGGCTTGGGCTCAGGTTGAAGGCTCATGGCTCGGGTCATGTGTCGTGATGTTGCGCTTCAGTCGGTGGCTCGGTAATGTCCTGACCTACAGGCTCGGGCAAGGTCGGCGCAACTCATTGTTGACCATTGGATTATGCCCAATAGGGCTTATCCAATGGTAACTGCTTGGTGTGATCATCTTCCCAACACCTCGATCAACGACTGTAAGGTGCGGCTTTGGTGACAGCCCCACTCCTCCTCCATGATGATACAACTCATCTGATGCTCTGAGAATGATGCTGAAGAGTCCGCAAAGATCGTCACGAGTTGGGGGAGTTGTGAGGGACTCTGGAGGTGATTGTTGACATCGGACCATCAGGGGGAGCTCCTGATTGGAGCTCCCTCCAAATTTCTGATCATTGAGGGATTTTTACTTGCAACTATTATAGATGTATCATCAAAGCGAAGGTGTGTGTGCTTGTTGTATTAAGTAAGGGTCCAGTACGACCGTCGAAAGGGAGGACTAAGGTGATTCTCCTCCATGAACGGAGAAAAGGAAGCAGAGGTGGTATGAGGTGTGGAGGAAAGGAGCAAATGAGTTAAACCTCATGTGAAGTTAGCCACCTTCGGTGAAGGTCAGGATAGATCCAATTGAAGGAATCCCTAACTATACAAACCTAATTAAATTGGGAAAATGATAAAAAAAACCAAAAATAATGTCATGCTTTGCTTGAAGATGATCGCCATAGATAGATGTTGCAGCCTGGGCTTAAGCTTTGAAGAAGCTTAGGTCTTCATTAAACCTTCTCGACCAGAGAGGAATCTCAAATAGTCATCATCGAGACGCTATGGCATGGCATTCTGCCATGGGAAACACCAAAAGATCGATGTCATTATTGCTCCTTTAAACGCCTTTTATCCTATCACAAAATAAGAGGAAGGGTTATGGTTGTTTTCGTACAAGGGTGGTCATTGTCCTCTTTGGGCGATGAAGGAGTTTTTGAAGGGGATGACTCATGGTTGTAGGTGGTTTCACCGAAGGTTACAACCACCCCTAGGGAACTGATCTGAGGTGGAAGAAAAATGTGAAGAAGTTGGCGAAGGAGTAGGTGGTTGTGTCTATGTCATAGTATAGGTTGTTGGTCGTGATCGTTAATGGAGAAGTTGTAAATATAACGAGATGGGAGGCAGTTGAAGATGTTCACAACTTCTGGAGATCGAGGGCAAGAGGTTGAGGATGATGCCCCAACCGCTCGATTAAAATCCGATAATGCATAATAGGTCACTAGCGGATGGTCAGTATAGCCTGATCAAAATGATCAGGTGGCTTGAGTGGAAGCAGGTACGAGTGAACACAGGCCCTCTAATCAAATGAAAACACAGCCTACAGGAGAGGCAGTCGGCGAGCTAAGGTCGGGACATATGGGTGAATGAAGAGGCACCACGTGGCCCAATCATAATTAAAAGAAATGAAAATAATGAAGTTACATTAAAATTAAATTAGTTAAGAGCATAATTTAAAAATGTATTCAACATGAAGCTTGATGATCTCGATGAGATCTGCAACTTTCATGTAGAACTCAAAGAGAAATAAAATCATCTATGTATACACTAAATATTTTTGCAAGAATTTAAAATAATAAATTACTTAATTTTAATTCTTTTCTTAGTTTTTGGAGTTTTAATTTATGAATTATGTTAAATTAATTACATATAATATTATAGTATTTTTATTGGATTTTTAATAAATAATAAACGCATAAAATAATAGCAGAATAATAAGGAAAAATAATATACAATAATTATAGGTAATTATTTACAACACATTGCCATTTAATTATTGTTATTTGTTAGTAATTTTTATTGGTTTTATTAAGCAATAGAGATAATATAGATAAATAAAGTAGATGAATCTAATATTCATCACCACTCTATACTTAAGCTAAGCTCATCCTCGAGCAAAAAGAATCAATTAGAGAGTTAGATTAATCAGTGAATTCCCTGACATGTGCTTGTGAAAAGATAAGGCTTAAGAAAATCAGAACACTTGGTTTTAAAGATCCTAAGACTTGAAGCTAAACCTAGTCCTAATCAAAAGGAATTCAACTCATCTAATTATCATACTCTCAAGGTGTACATATATAGTAAGAAGTATGACATTCATGTGTTGACTACATTCACATGAGTAGAGTTGAGATGTCAGCTGAAGTTCCAATATAAGAGATTCTCCTAAAATACTAGGTATTAAATCTAGTCGTGATTCAATCCACCATCTCTTTAGTTTGTCAAACTTCAAAGTGTGAATGGTAGGCTAGATAATGGAAGAAATAGGATGATGTCATTTCTTTTCTCTCTCTCATTGGAACAAGGTATCTCTCAAGTGCCTTATTAACTAAACACAATAGATTTTTACTTGTCAAAGTGTGTCCATCAAAAGAAGTTGAGTTGTTTGTACTTGTTTTCCTGGGAATGCACCGGGACGTATCTCTTTTGAGTATCTAATATACCTTATACACCCAAACTTGTATCTCTTACGATGTAGAGCCCTTTTGAGGTACTAGCCTGACTCATAAAAGTCTAATATTTTGGTCCAACTGGACACTTAAAGGCTGGGAGCTTTCGTCTTTGGTGTAAGATTATATGATGTAACTTTTGTAATTATCGAGCTTTGCTTTTCATTTTTCTTTTTCTTTTCTTTTTGGATAGCTTCACTACTTTTACCAAAGATTAATGCACACTGATTAACAATTAATTTAATGATATCACACTCAAGCACTTAGGTTTAGGTCAAGAGATTAGTATGTGAACCATGTCCCATACTTGCTAAGATGTTGATACTCAGGTTTCATGAAGCCTTCATTAATCTTATCCCATCCTCGAGTACCATAAAATCAGGTCTAAACTTGAATATCAAATTCCAGGTCCTCAAGTGAAACCTCAACTCATCTCAATCATGAATGCAGTCGTGTAAGAAAGTGATGGTCATATTCGTTAAGGAGGAGATTAAGCATGCAATATAGCATACAAATCTTTCTAACTAGGGAAGTTTGAATTATTAAGTGTAAGATCCTAATGATTAAGACATGTTAACTTTAAGTCCTTAGACCTCATAAACCAAGTGTTAAAGAACTCAACAATCCTTGAGTGCAAAATGAAAGTGTCATGGAAGAACACCTAAATAAATAAGTTATTTTTTTGTGAATTTTATTTTATAAATATTTTTTTAACTTCTTTAGAGTAATAATGGTTGGTCAAAACTCATATGACTAGTTGCATCTACTTTCAACCAATGTGGGTGTAAGTATGGACTGTCAGACGGCTACCCATGTTACTTCAAGACGGTGCCATACATATTGTCTTTAAACACCCAATCTGCTAAGGGAGATCGTAGTTCCCTCACTCAAAAGTAGTTAATCATTTTTAAGTTTAGGAGTCAGAATTGATACTAAAGATTTTTTTAAAAAATTTTCTGATTTTTATTGATTATTGAATAAGGTTAGAAAATTAGTCTTATTTACAAAACAAATTGAATAAGGTTAGAAAAGTCTTATTTAGAAAACAATTTGTTAATCGCAATTTACACCATTAAAGTTGAAAATAATTTTGAAAAACTTTTTACAAATCTTGTCACAAAATTATAGATTTTCCAAACATTTTATAAAGATTTTCAAAACCAGTAAAATCCATTTAACAAACATAAGTAAACATTTTTCAAGACAATGTCAGATAGATGTAGGTTTTCCAAACACTTTACGAATGATTTTCCAAAACATGTAAAACCGTATTTTCACAAACCATGTAAAACATTTGAAGACCATGTAAAATATGTATAAAAAAATTTCAAAATCATTTTCTAATCATTTTTACAGAAAATAGTTCCAAAATAAATATGATATCTGTAGCCCAAAAAGATTTTGAAAAATTTTAAAGTAAGAGCTATGGATATAGTATATATGAAATATATATGGTACACTCCTCATATACTTAGTCGGTGTTATGTTCTCATAGCACAAAGTGATATGAAGTCATAGCTCATATTAAATATAAGGAGATATATAAGAACTAGATAAAGAAGATAATGTGTAAGAATGGATGAAAACGAATAAATTAATAGAATATAGGGACTCAATTCCCCTATACTTAAGTTAAAAATAATTTTAAGTAAAGAGATATGATAAAAATAAGGAACTCGAGGAGAACAATTAGCAACAACTTGGTTTCTCCTTATACTTAGGTTGAAAAGTAGCCTAAGTATTCAGAGACTAAAGCTAAGAATGGGGAAACCGAGACACATTAGAGTTAACTTAATCTATTTAGAAGATTGAATCTCAGGAGATGCAAAATGGAGTTTGAGGGACTTTGGGAGAGGTAAAAAGAACCACGATCAAGAACAAGTAAACCCGATTGATTAACCAACACACACATGAAGATCAAAATGTATTCTTGAGTTATCTTCTCTTTTATTGGTAATAATCAAAATTTTAAGTCCATTATAAGCATGTTTAAATAGGATGTGGGCTTTATCCTGTGGATACGTCCTCATCTCTCAATATTTAGAACATATATGCAAATAATGAGGGTTTGCTCTCCCAAAACAAGATAAATTTTAACTCTATTTTAATTAAGTCAACTTACATTAACAGATACAGTTTTAGAGCTTAGGATATCATTTATTAATTATATGAGCACATAAAACATCGTCTACTGGACAGTCTCATTTCCTTTGAATTTCCTAAATCATAAATCTAGTGAGAATTTGAGAAAAGGCCAAATACCTACGAGAAATAATGATGCATGCTCATGTTCAGAGATACATGCATTGACTCCAACTCTCTCCATGCACATATGAGACTAAATAAAAAACAATATCTAATTGTACGCAAGTCGATGAAAAAACACACCTAATCATGAGTTCTATTAGAGGGATAATAATCAGTTTATTTTGGTCTAGGTTAAATGTAGATTAAGTGTGTTTCATGAATCTTAGAGATATGTGAATCTCATGAGATGGAGTTAGTGTTTCCTAAAGTACAGTTTAAGCACCAAGAAGAATACGTCAAAAATGGCTCTAAGAGTTGTGTGCCTAAACCTTATGTCAAGTACTCAAGTTGAGTCCTACCAAAACAAGGATGAAACAGACTCAACACACAATAAATGATAATGTGCATGTCCATATACAAATAATATACAACATAACCATATAATAAACAAAGCAACTTGATAAACTTTACATTCTCGAAGGGGTCTCCAGCGTCTCCTCTCATGTGGAACTTCAAACTTGAGCATCAGCCTCCATATGTCTCCAAGAATCCTCGAATCTATGGGACCTGACACAAAATAGAAATGGTAAAAAAGAGATAAAAGAATTATCAAGAAAGCATACATCACAATAAATCAAAAACAATACATCAAAACAATATAAACAACTTTAACCTAAATAAAAAATAATCAACTTAACACAAATATTAAATCAAAATTAATCATATTATTGAAGTTGTGTCTTCGGCAACAATACCATATGATGAATTGTCATCAGCTAAAATAATATGCTCTCGTTGTAGCATTGGCCAATCAGCAACATAACCGAGAGAAGATCTACGTGAACAGTTCTCAGCTAATATTTTTACCTAGGTAAGTCCAGGGTCGAACACAAGAACACGAGCAATTACCTAAATTAATTTAGAAACCAATTATTTAATTAAGCAATTTATGAGATCTAAGTCTAAGCAGAATGCAAAGAAACACAAAGTAAGCATTTTTTAAAGATTTTTATGCAATTAATTTACATGATAAACCATGATACAGTGCAATCACAAACTAAACATACAACCCATAAATAAGCTATTGTTGCATAAAATAATTACTTGCGAAAACATTTGATTAATTAGTGATAAATTAATGTGAAGAAGAGAACAATTCAACCTAAATATAGTTTAACTTTTAGTGAAGAATAAGTGTGAATAGACAAGAATAACACTCTATAATTAATGTGAGAATTTTTAGATTAAATCAATGATTTAATTGCACAAATATAGATTTCCAACGATACCAATTTCATTAAATTTGGATAAGCGGTTCACAAGTTATTAAAAGATCAATACAGGGGCATACTTGCAATAAAACATTAATTATTTAATTACAAAGAGGTCCAAATTGAACTAAAGTGCAATTACAAAAAACTACTAGAGTATAAGTGCAATTTTCCATGGGCGAGACTTATTTGCAATTTTGAATGATATGTAATTTTCCCAGACTCATGTGTGCGACGCACATGGCCAGGACTAGGCTCGGGTGGCACGGCTCAGGCCATGCATCGACGATTGTCACTTCTTAACAGGCTCAAGCACTCCGATCCTCAAGACTGAACCGTTTCTTCGAAGATCAGGTTCGGCTGTAATAAGAGCCATCGGATATGATCTGTAGGATCAGATCAGAAGGCGGTTGTACCTTGAGTTCTTCCCTCCTCCACATAAGGCAGTGCGTGGACGGAGCTCCGGTGAGGCCTCATTTCCTTCTATGAAAACCTATACTAAATCTGAAGGTTGTAGAACCTTCCTCGAGTCATGGTGAAGAAGAAGATAGCCTTACAAAGGTCAGACATGTGCTGGAAAGCTCTATCGATGAAGTATCTCTAGTGACTAATGTCGAGATTGGAGTGATGAATCAACGATGATGAATCCACGATTCATCATCTCAACATATTGATCTTAGCAAAATCCTTGAGTAAAATCTCAAATAAATGTTCATAAAATAAATAAATTAATAAAATGACTCTTGTAAATAAAATACACTAAGTATTGTATATTATATTATACAAAATAAATTAATAATAAAATGTCACAAAATAAAGGAGTTTTTCACCTATAATTGCTCAAAACTTCATGTGTTTTTAATAATTTCATTTCAACTCCTTTTTAGATAATTCTTTTTTGACTTTTTCATAAAATGTATATAAAAATACAAAAATATAAAATAAATTCCACCTCAAATAAATACTCCTAGATCCCAAAGAGAAAAAGCCGTAAAGTCCAACTTCTCGGCCAAATTCCCGCTCCGTATGAACTCCAAATTCACCAAACTCACTTTTAAAGTTTAAGTTGGAAAATTGTCTATCCAATGAAATAGTTTCATTAAAATTGGAGCTCATTTGCAAAATTTAGGTTTTGGGACCTAGGTGTGCATTGTGTATATTGTACGTATTTTTCCCATTTTTTATTTTACTTTTATAGATTATTAAAAATCCAAAAAAATCATTTTTGGGTTTTGTTTTATTTCTAGTATTTTATTTTTAGTTTGTAAATATCCTTAATTAAAAATACAAAAAAATTAAAACTAGAAATTTTAAAAAAAAACCATGTACATAGTGTTATGGACCTACTTTTGTAAATCTTCCATTCTAATTTTATCTTTTATTTTATTCTCTTATTTAAAGAAGGCTACTATTTTTTATTTAATTTCCATTCTCAACAATAACCACCCATTCAACTCCAACACTCCACCATTTTTTCTAACTTCTAATTCAACTCCACCATTTTATTAACCTCCCCTCCACCACTTTCATTACTTCTCATTTTTTCTCTTTATATACATACCCATTCTCCTCATTTTTGCCTTTGATCCATCTTTATGTGAGGAGAGATTAGTTCCCATAGTTGAATCCATGTAAGCGACGCAACCATGGTCGAGTGACGACAGCCCTCTCTCCGGTGAGATCTATTGGCTTCTTGGCCAACATCGTAGTCGCACCCGCGTGCTGCTCGAGCTCATCGCTCGCCGGCAGTTCGAGCAAAGACCGTGCTCCTCGTGAGCACTTCCCAGGAGATTCCCTTCCATCATAGGTCTTAAAGAAGATTCAAGTAAAATGCCTCCAAAGAAGAAAGAAGAGGAAGAAGAACACCTCGAGGACCCGATAAGAATGGTACTAGCCAGATTAGCTGCATCTGAGCAGCAACAAGCATTACTCAGAGCTCGGTTAGGACAGATTAATGTTGGGGTAGAACCACCAATGGATGCGACGTACTACTCCGGACAATACCAAATTCAGAACTACTTGAGTTTGGTCGAACCCACAGTTGATTTTGAGTTGAAGCCGCAATTTCTAAACATACGGCCACACTTTGATGGGAATGCTTCTGAGGAGCCATATGCATTCCTAAGGGACTTCGAGCTCATCTGCGCTAACCTTAGACATCCTAATGTTAGTCAAGATTATATTAGGCTTACATCCCTTCCATTTGCCTTGGGTGGCAAAGCCGACTACTGGGTGAAAAATCTTGGAATTACAATCACCACTTATGTCCAGTTAAAGGACCTATTTCTAAAGAAGTTCTACCCCTTGAGTAGGACTAACATAATGAGGACGCGCATTACGAGATTTTCCCAATTACCCCATGAAGCCTTCTGTGATGCTTGGGAAAGATTCAAGGGCATCCTGCAGAAGTGTCCTTGTCAAGGATTAGATGACAACATCATGGTACAGTCATTCTTCATTGATCTTAACCCTGAGTTGTAGGGTTTAGTGAGCACTACCTGTGGAGGCAGCTATACATCATGATGGCTGAAATCAGCCGCTCACAGATGGCCAGCAGGGCCTATACATCGTACCCCAATTCACTCTTATCTGGAGGGGGAAAGTCGGTTGTAGTCGATCTCTCTCAGGACATGATCCCTTGCATGGGACTCCTTGCGGACAAGCTTACAGTATTCGAGAAGATTGATAGCAGGATTGATGAGTTAGACCGGAGTGTCTCCAAACTTTCAAAACAAATGGAGGAGTTAAATGAGAAGGTATCTAAGATAATGATACATGTCGTGATTGCACCCTCTGCCCCCGTATATCGAGTTCACCATGTTCCGGAGCAGTTGGTGTCAGGGCAACCCCAACTGTGGGAGCAGGACCAGTCCTACACCCACTCTTTCCAGCAGCCACCTCCATTAGTAGAGATTGTTCAGGAGGAGCCCCCACTGGTTTAGGAGGTGAATGGAGTATGATATACTCAGTACCCTACCAGGCATGGAAGTACGGGAGACTGACAGGCCTACCAGCATCCCTCGACCTTTCACAACACTGCATTCACCTCTGTACCACCTCCTTCACAGCAGAGCCCTGGATTCCAACCACCCCAACAGCAACAGCAATACCACCAGTATGGACGATAGGGCCATTACCATGCGGGCCAGCAGGGCCACAATTTCAGCAGACACCCTAGCAGCAGCAGCATAGGCAGTACCCTGGCCAGGAGGGCCAGTTTTCCCGTTCTTCTTCCCAGTCTTATCCCCTTCCTTCTTCGTCTGGTCCTGTGGGCATACAACAACAGATACTCAATGAGCTACGTTCCTACAGGAACGAAATTCACGACTTACGAGTGGATGTCAACCGCTTGTCCAGATGGAGAGACGAGTAGACTATACCCTTTACCTCGATCCCAGCCCAAGTTCAGGCTAACCCCAATAGCCTGGGCTGATCTAGTTCTCAGCAGCACTTTGGTCAGGTATACTATTCAGCATCTCCTAGATCTGAACATGAGATTCTTTTGTGTGACGAATCAGGAGAAGAAGGACAGTGATTGTACCTGATCGGGCGAGGGACATGAGGAGGGGCATCTCTGGAACTCTACTTAAGGAATCTTCAGAGGATGAGGCGGAGAGGCAACACATTCTGAAGCCCCATCAGCACCATTCGAGGATATCTACTCGGGGAGTTGAGAAGAGAAGGAGAGCATGTATGCAGCATCGACAGCATGGATATTCTTCTGATTCTATGGAGGACCTTGCATCTCCGGTTGTGGTGAAAACCACTCCAGCTTCTATTCCACAACCTATAGTAGATAGTCCAGATTTTGATTTCATGTTGCATCAAAAAGATTCTTGTATGAAGAACTATGTTTCTGTTCATGCCAAGAATGATGTTTCATTTCATGATTCAGACTCTTCATCTTATGTTTACCTAGCTTCAATCCCTTTCCCCCGTGTTCTTACAGCATGAAAGCACATCAAAAAGATTCAGAAAGATGACCCCGATATGGCACGATTTTGTAAAGAGAATATCATTGTAAAGGTGCCATTTAATGAGTATGTGGCTAACCATCCTGCATTCCAGAAATAACTTAAGGTGAGATGCACACCTACTAGGGTTAGCAGAAAGAAAGAGAACCAAAAGGTGAAGACAGCGTCTTGTCAGTAGCCACAACCTATTGTCTCAAGAATCGGACTTTGCCAAGGAAAAAGAGAGACATGGGTGCTCACTATGTGGAGAGTCGTATTGACAACATCGCATTTGCACGCACACTCTTGGATAACAGTTCTTTCATCAACTTACTTCCCTTAGCCTTATATCAGAAATTGGAGTTGGGACCACTTTTGCAAATCTAGAGCTTTACTCCAATTCGCATATCGTTCAGTTAAGAGACCTAAGGGAGAAGTGAAGAGCATAGTTATCTCAATTGAGGAGCAGAATTATCAGGTTGACTTCACAGTCTTGGACATGGAGACCCCCAATCATTGGAGAGAATCTCATATCATTCTCGGGCGGCCCTTCCTTAGGACCATAGGCGCAGCTTTTGATTATGGTACAGGAATGATGAAGTTCTGTTTTCCATGCGGAGAAGTGAACCATGACATGAAGCAAACCAAGTGTCACTAACCTGATTCAGAGAGTAGCACAGAGTGCTCATCTTCATAGGCAGATTGCAGAATGATTAGTACTATTGGAATTTGGAGACAGGTTCCTTCAGGACAGAGCGAGACCCTTTCATCTAGAACGGATATAGTGGATGATGTAGTTTGCCAGGTGTTGCCTGATCTTGTTAGAGATGCATATACCTATTCCTGTGATGACATAGAGATCCAACTGGAACTGTCGGTTCCATCCCCTTCGGAACGATCATGGAAAATAGATGATGATTCGGATGGGGTTTTGGCTGAATTACCGCATTTCTTTGGCGATCTGACTCCAGATACTTCTGAATTGGTGGTGACTACTACACAATTGAGCCCACCTTCATGCAGCACAGAACCAAATTCAGATTCAGTTCAGCCAGATTTGCTTGATGATTCCACATTGCCAGAACTGAAATCACTACCTCCTACACTCAAGTATGCCTTTCTTGCAGGACCCAAAGAGAGATATCCTATTGTCATCAGCTCAGACTTGACTTTATAACGAGAGTCTAGGTTGTTATAGGTCTTAAAGAGGAACCGCCAAGCAATAGGCTGGACAGTGTTGGATCTCGTGGGGATCAACCCCGCTCTCTGCTCGCACCACATTTTTACTGAGGATAATGTGAGACCTTCCCGTGAGTTCCAAAGGGTACTTAACCCCAATCTACGGGAAGTGGTGAAGAAAGAGATTGAGAAATGGTGCAAGGCAAGGTTTATATACCATATTTCTGACTCCAAGTGGGTGGCCCCGCTTTATGTTGTCCCGAATAAGTCGGGAATTCAGATTGTCACCAATGAAGAGGGGGTGGGGATCGCGACAAGAGTACCCACATCATGGTGCGTATGTGTCGACTACAGGCTTCTGAATGCTATGACCAAGAAAGATCACTTTCCCTTGCCTTTTATTGATCAGATTTTGGAGAGACTCGCAGATAAAGAGTTCTTCTGTTTTACTGGCGGGCACTCAGGCTACAACCAGGTAGCCATAGCCCCTAAGAACCAGGAAAATACCATGTTCACATGTCCATTCAGCACTTACGCTTTCAGGCGCATGCCATTCAGGATCTGCAATGTCCCAGGAACATTTCAGCAGTGCATGATCGCCATTTTTACCGAGATAGTGGGGGATTTCCTGAAAGTGTTCATGGATGACTTCTCGATCCATGGTGATTCTTTTGATACATGTTTAGTTCACTTGGACCGAGTCCTCAAGAGGTGTAGAGAGGTGAATCTGGCACTCTCCTTGGAGAAGAGTCGCTTTATGGTGACGGAGGATATCGTGTTGAGGCATGTCATCTCCAAAAGGGGAATAGAGGTTGACCCTACCAAGGTGGAGGTGATCAAGAAACTCGATCCACCTACTAACGTGAAGTCAGTGAGGTCTTTTCTATGGCATGTTGGATTCTATAGGAGATTTCTTTAGGATTTTCCAAAGATCGCCCGCCCATTGATTGAGCTCTTAAGGAAAGACACGGAGTTCGTTGTAGATCACAGGTGTCTGGAGGCCTTTGAGCTCTTGAAGAGGAAGATTTGTGCCTGGCCTATCCTACAAGCTCCTGACTGGTCTCTCCCCTTTGAGATCATTACTGGCGCTTCAGATTTCGCTATAGGAGCTGTGTTAGGACAATAACAAGAGGGGATCCCGTTTGCGATCCACTATGCGAGCAAAGTATTAGATCCTACACAGAAGAATTACACCGTAATTGAAAAGGAAATGCTCGTTGTAGTATGGGCCCTCGAGAAGTTTAGGTCGTATATTTGGGCTCTAAGATGACAATTTACATGGATCACGCAGCTATTCGGTACTTAATGGAAAAGAAGGATGCGAAGGTGTGTCTTCTTAGGTGGATTTTACTCCTCCAGGAGTTTGATTTGGAAATAAAATATAAACCTAGAGTGAAGAATGTTGTAACTGATTATCTTTCTCAGATTGAACTTAAGGATTCTCCTGATTATGAGCGGAATAGAGAGACCTTCCCAGATGAGTCAATTTGCGTTATTGACTCACTCCTGTGGTATGCCAACATGGTAAACTTTCTTGTCTCCAAGCAGGTTCCCCGTGGTTGGACTAGGAACAGCATTGACCGACTGAAGTCGGATTCGAGGAGATACCACTAGGACGATCCTTTCCTTTTCTTCGAAGGGCTGGATTGTGTTTGGAGAAGGTGTATTCCTCAGGAGGAGTACCAGAGTGTCATCACATATTTTCATTCACTTGAGGCTGGAGGTCACCATTCGGGGAAGAGAACCGCTCACAAGGTGCTTCAATGTGGACTGTATTGGCCGATCCTGTTTCGAGATGCTATTGATTTTATACGGTCGTGCTCGATTTGTCAAAGGATGGGAGGGATAGTAGGACAGAGAGATGAGATGCCCATACAGTCGGTGATTATTTGTGATATTTTTTACGCATGGGGCATAGATTTTATGGATCACTTTCCCAACATCCAAGGACATGAGTACATCTTGTTGGTGGTTGACTATTTATCTAGGTGGGTGGAGGCTATCCCAGCCTGAACCGCAGACGGCAAGACTGTCTGTAGGTTTGTGAAAGACCATATTATTGCAAGGTTCGGAGTACCAAAAGTTTTGATATATGATGGGGGTAGCCACTTTGTGAATAGACATGTGAGATCTTTAGCTAAGGACTACAGATTTGAGCACAGAGTTACTAGTCCTTACCACCCACAGTCGAATGGCATGGCAGAGGTTTCGAATAGAGAGGTGAAGAGTATTTTGCAGAAGTTGGTCCATCCCGATAGTAAGAACTGGTCCCAGCTCTTGGACCGAGTTCCGTGCGCCTATATGACAGCCAACAAGACACCATTGGGTACTTCACCATTCAGAATGATCTATGGCAAGCCATGTCATTTGCCCGCAGAGCTGATTCACAAATTTGAATGGGCAATTAAGCAGATTAGTTGGAGTTGTCACCTAGGGAAGCTTTGTCGAGACTTGAACTTGAACGAGCTCGTGGAAATCCGAAACAGGGCATATGAAAACAGTTTGATTTATAAGGATAAAGTGAAGAGATGGCATGATCAACACATTAGGTGCAAAGATTTTGTCCCTGGAAAAAAGGTATGGTTGTTTAATGCGAAGTTGAAAATGTTCCATGGGAAGCTTAAATCTAAATGGATGGGTCCCTTTGTTGTTAAGAAAGTGCATGAGAATGGAAGTGTGGAGATAGCTGATCTCACAGATGGTGCACAATCTCATGTGGTGAATGGACAAATGTTGAAGCATTTTGTAGATTCTAAAGAGCAGTTAGTCCAAGTCGAGGTCATCAACTTCATGCAGAGTGAGCACAGAGCAGATACATCATATTATTCTTCATGACGATGCAGCATCAAGATTCAACAACTTAGAAGATTCATTCCTCTTGTACATTTTCCCTTCTCGGTATATTCTCCAGATCACATCGGTTCTCACACTTACTCTTGTCCTATACTTAAGCTGACTAGAGCCTAAGTATAGGGGGGATCGATGCATGCCATATGTATATACTTATCCATTTCACCTCTTGACCTCGACCGCCCCATTTTTGCTCTTCTTCTATGCTTAGATTGACCAGAGCCTAAGTATAGGGGGGCGGATCGACTTCTATACTTCTTATTATTTTAGCTCTTCTACACTTAGCACGAGCTATGTCTTTTTCTCACTTCTTGTGCTTTGAGGACATAGCACATGCTAAGTATAGGGGGCGTGTATAAATTACATATATACTTTACCCATAGCTCATACTTTCGCTTATTTTAGTATATATTATAAAATAATTATGGGGTGGGTACAATTGGTTTAAAAAATAAAAATAAAAAAAACTCTTCTTTTTTTCAAAAAAAATATTATATATATATATATATATTTCAAAAAAATCTATTCTATATCACCTCTTAAAAATAATAAAAAAAGAGTGTGTCTTTTTCAAAAAAAAACTTTTGAAAAAAAAAACAAAAACCTTTTTCAAAAAAAATCTTCCTTTCCTTTCTTTTTCAAAAAACAATCAAAGTAAAAAACTAATTAATAAGTTAGTTTAATCCCTGACACTTACACATTCACACAAGACTAGTGAAGTTCAAGAACACTTGGTTTATGAGGTATTGAGATTTTGAGTTAACCAGCCTTAGTAATTAGAGTCTTTGACATAATTATTCACATTTCCCTAGTTTGAAAGATTTGTGTGCTATATTGCATGCTTAGTCTCTACCTTAAGAATATGATCAGCATCTCACATACACGACTACAGTTATGATGAGATGAGTTGAAATTTCACTTGAGGAACTGGGATGAGAGATTTGAGTTTGGACCTAATTTAATGATGCTCGGGGATGGGATAAAATCATTGAAGGCTTCATGAAACCTGAGTGTCAGCATTTTTAGCCAGTATGAGAACATGGTTCTTGTACTATCTCTTGACATTTACCTATGTGCCAGGATGTGACGAAATATAAAAAAAACTGTTGATCACTGTGCACCTACTCTTGGTA
Organism: Ottelia alismoides; assembly: GCA_037367405.1. Classification (NCBI taxonomy): domain Eukaryota; kingdom Viridiplantae; phylum Streptophyta; class Magnoliopsida; order Alismatales; family Hydrocharitaceae; genus Ottelia; species Ottelia alismoides. The sequence goes on from JAZKJV010011061.1 coordinate 681,297, forward strand.
AAAGTAGTGGAGCAAGCCAAAAACACGGCAAAGAAATACAGATATTGAAAGAAAAGCTCTCATCCTACAAGTCAAATATCAAAAGAGCTTCCACCAAAGGCGAGCGCTCCCAACCATTTCTAAATGTCCACTTGGACCATGCAATTTAGGATCAGGAGTCGGGATTGCATCAAAAAAGGGCTATGCAATGCTATAAGTCTGGGTGTAGAAGGTATAATAGATACTCAAAAAAGGCACACCCCGGTGTACTCCCAGGAAAAAAAGTACAGACGACTCCAACTTCTCTTGATGGACACATTGATCAACAACAAAAATGCGTTGAGTTAATAAGGCACTCGAGAGGATCCTTGTTCCAATAAGAGGGAGAGAAGAAATGACACAATCTTATGCCCTCCATCAACTGGCCTTTCGTCTACACTATTAAGTTTGACAACTAAAGAGACGGTGGATTGGATGCAAGAAATTGTTTGTGCTCTAGTGTTGAGGATCGGGTTCTTAGGGGAATCTCTTTGACTGGGACCTTGGGTGACGCTGCGACTATACTCTTGTGATTGCAGTCAACACTTAAGTTATATCCCTACTACATATGTATATAGAGAGAGTCTGATGATTAGGGAAATTAGATACATTTTGACTAGAGCTTGGTTAATCTTAGAATTTTAGGATCTCTAAACCCGAGAGTTCTTGAACGGATCAAGTCTTGTATTCACATGCACAATCAGTGGTTAATCCAAGTTATTCATTCTACATTTGCTCGAGGACTAGCAAAGTTTAAGTATAGGGGGTGATGAATCCACAATTCATCATCTCAATATATTGATCTTAGAAAATCCTTGAGTAAAATCTCAAATAAATGTTATAAAATCAATAAATTAATAAAATGACTCTTGTAAATAAAATACACTAATTATTGTATATTGTATTATATAAAATAAATTAATAATAAAAGGCTACAAAATAAAGGAGTTTTTCACCTATAATTAGCTCAAAATTTCATGTATTTTTATAATTTCATTTCAACTCCTTTTTGGTTAATTCTTTCTCTTACTTGTTCATAAAAATGTATAAAAATACAAAAATATAAAATAAATTCCACCTCAAAAAAATACTCCTAGATCCTAAAGAGAAAAGGCCATAAAGTCCAACTTCCTGGTCAAATCACCGCTCCATATGAGCTCCAAATTTATCAAACTCACTTTTAAAGTTTAAGTTAGAAAATTATCTATCCAATGACAGTAGTTTCATTAAAATCGGAGCTCGTTTGCAAAATTTGGGTTTTGGGACCTACGTGTGCATTGTATATATTGTACATATTTTCTAATTTTTTATTTTACTTTTCTTAATTATTAAAAATCCAAAAAATTCATTTTTTTGTTTCATTTTATTTCTAGTATTTTATTTTATTTTTATTTGTAAATATCCTTAATTAAGAATACAAAAAAATAAAACTGGGAAAGTAAAAAAATTCCATGTACATAGTGTTTTTATGGACCTACTTTTGTAAATCTTCCATTCTAATTCTCTCCTTTATTTTATTCTCTTATTTAAAGTAGGATATTATTTGTTTTTTTATTTTTTATTTAATTTCCATTGTCAACGGTAACCACACATTCAACTCCAACACTCCACCATTTTTTCTAACTTCTAATTCAACTTCACCATTTTATTAACCTCCCCTCCACCACTTTCATAACTTCTTATTTTTTCTCTTTATATACATCGCATTCTCCTCATTTTTGCCTTTAATACATCTTTATATGAGGAGAGCCTAGTTTCTAGAGTTGAATCAGTGATAATGACGCAATCACGGTCGAGCGACGATAGCCCTCTCTCCGGTGAGATCCGTTAGCGTCTTGGCCAACATCGCAGTCGTACCCACACGTTGCTCGAGCTCATCGCTCGCTGGCGATTTGAGCGATGACCGTACTTCTCAAGAATACATAATAGGCGACCGCTTCCATTGTATGTAATTCCCCTTTTTATCGTTTATCATCGTTTTCATTTTCTCATTTTTTTAATCACAACACATCACCACCCAAACACCTACATTTGTTTATATATGTATCATACTCCCACCATCGCCACATCCTCATATTCACATTTTTATTTTATTCTATTCCCTTTTTAAGAATGCTAAAAAGTTAAAAAAATTAAAATTAAAATATATATTTTTTACAACAGCAAAACAAAAATTAAAAAAAATTAAAAAATAAATAAAAGAGCAGCACAGCAGTGATCGGCCCCCCTACCGTCAGCCAGCGCTGCCCATACATCCAGCAGGTGGCACCGCTCCACCGACAGTGGGGTTGTTGCCTTCTTTCTCCATCAGATCTAGCCCTCGCATGGCCCTCATCACGCGTGCCAACACTTGCAGCCGCCCCTCCTGTGATCCTCATCCCGCTGCTCCCAGCTGGCAGCGCCCCTCCGCACAGCCCCAAGCTACACCTCCGTTAGTCGTGTCTCCACTCCAGTCGACAACTACAACCCCTAGTGCCCCCCATAGCCCGCAGGCCTGTCATCCTCCCTCGCCTCCCCACAGCGCAACCTCGGTCCTCCAGCAGCCGCGCGCCTCCAACGCTCTGCCTCTGCCCACGCGTGGCTCTTCTGGCACCCCGTCGAGCAGGCCTCCTCCTCCTCCTACGCGCGTGCCGTCGTGGCTGCCTGCCCCAGCGCCACTCAACGGCAGCCCTTCCCCCACCGTCGCATGCCCCGACCCCCATCCATCGTGCCCTAGCATGTGGTTTCCTCTTTCTTAATTTTTTTTATTTAATGTAAAAATTGCATTTTTATTTCGTTATGTTTTTGTAATTACAAAACAGACTCTGTTCTTATTTTGTTCTATTTAAGTTTATTTCTGTATTGCACGGATAGCCCTATATTAGCACGTTAATTTGGACCACAATTTTGCATTGTTCTATTGAATAAAAATTAGTATATTGTTGAGCAACTAATTTTCTATCATCTTACTATTTTTTTGTAAGATTTGGGTAATTAATTAAAATTGCTTTATTGAAAATTTTCATATTTTACCCAATTTGAGCTCTTAAATTCCACAAAAATCATAAATGATGCCTTGACATGTTCTTTAAATCCTATCCAAATTTCATCTAACTTGGAATTGTCTTTTGTCTTAAATAAATTGTAGAGTGATTTTGATACTTGATTTTCAATTAAATCCACAGACATCGTTTTCGTGAAATTCTAATTCTTCTGGATTGCATGTTAAAATACCTATGTGAGATAATTCGCTCTTTGGCTAATTTGACATTATGGATTTATTAGGAATTAATTACCACTGTCGCTCTGTTTTTTATTTAAAAAACATTAAAAAATTCATATTTTCTTAAAAAAATCTAAAAAAAATAATATAGTCTCATTGCATCATGTTTTAGTTCCAGTAAAATTTTCATAATTTGTGCATACTATTTGAGTGAAAAATTGTGTAAAATCCCATAAAATTGTTCATTTTTCCTTATTCCCTATTAACCCCAAAATTCAAAAAAAATGTGTGATGCATTCATCACTGGATTAGGTTTGTAAGAAAAATATAATTTGGCTAAATTGAATTAATTTCATATTAAAATTAATTTGACTAAGTTATGTGCTTTCTTATTAACTAGATTCAACTGCAGTTTGCATTAGCATTTATTTTTGCATTAAAAAATATAAAAAATCTACTTAGGAAACCCAGACCTAACTTTTCTTAATTAACCCGAAGTTGTTCCTTTGCCTCCCTGTGTTCGACCCCGGACTTGCCCAGGATATAAATTAAAGCTGAGACACTCTTCACGGAGATTCTTCGCTCGGTTCTGACTGATTTGTAGTACCGCACTACAATGAGTGCAGATTATGCCACGTACCTAGCAAACCAATCATGGAGCTTAGTTAAATTTCCAACCATTGAGCACTTGTAGTGGCTAATTGCAAAGACCACGCAACTATGAAACATATAAAGTTGAAATGAAGTGGGATGGCAAGCTTCTGGAGGTGAAGGAATCAAGCCCCAAATGGTCTTCTTCTTCGTGCAGAAGAGGAAGATGGATGAAGTGATTAACACAAATGAAGAAGCAGATGGAGAGGACCGGAAATCATACATGAATGATGAATTAATGACGATGGTTTCTCAATGCTTAAATTAGAGATTAGTTAATGATAATAGATGAAATAATAAGGAGAAAACATAGCAAATAAGAAGAAAGATTTTACCTGAAGGAAGAGCCAAGAGGATGATGGATTTTTGGGCTTACAGGACATGAGGAGGAGCTTGAGAGCTTCTACAAGTCATCGCAGATCTCTAGGGCCTACTGGGATCGCTCGAGTAGCACCTGTGCAGGACTGCGATACGAAGGGGCTTCATGGATCTCGTTGAAGCTTTTCCTCCGTTGTGGCTCACCTTGGATTGAATTCTCTATCACTGACGAGTCCGAAAAAACCGCGTTAAGAAATTGTTTTTATCGTTCGTGCGTGAAATTAATGAAAGTCGTTCGTTGTAGGCGGCGATCGGAAACAGTCAAGAAATAACCACAATTTTTAATCAAATTTAATCAAGTGGTTTTTATGTTTATTTTACTTGGGCAAGTCCCAAGGTCGATCATAAGGAGGCAAAGGAACAACCTAGAGTTGTGTCTATCCAATTTTGAGTTCGGTTTTTAAGGCGGTCTTTTTTTAGAATTTTTCAATGCAATAGAAGGTGCAAAATGCAAATTCGGCCTATTTTAGGGACTAAAATGTAAATTTCAATCAAACGATGTCCGAAACATACGAAACTTGGCCACAATGTAAATGACGATGAAATGAGTGCACGGTAATTTTTTTGGAATTTTTAGATGCAATATGAATTTTTTATGAATTTCTAAGTGCAAACAAATTAATTTTCACTATTTAATTTTAATAAATATTAAACCTACTTATTTTCGAGAACTAAAATTATCTAAGATCTATCACTAGGTAATGGATCTCAGAAAAATCCTAAACCTCAAAAATGTGGGGTTTAATACCTATTAAAAATCAAATACTAAAATGTGCAAAATGATTTTTACAGAGCAAATTATTCATGCAAATGCAAAGATTTTTGGGCACAATGTTAATCAAAATAATCTCTACAATACATGATTTTTCGGGAATTTTTAGAGCAATGGTTAATCAACGATAAATTCCAGAGCACAGATTGGGCAAAATGCGCAATTTTCCACAAAATAATTAATTAATAATTAACCGATGATCACAAAAATACCCACAGTATCTCAGAATGTAGAGCATTAAGCAATGAACAAAATGCTATATTTCAATAAATAAAATGATGCAATGTAGAGGTCTATAATGGATGACAAAGACAGGGGTACGGGTGCAAACTGAATAAATAAATAAATAGAAATAATGCAGGGAGGACCTACTGTTAATTACCTATAAAGTGAGGGGCGGAGATGCAATTGTTCCAAGTAGGCACGTGCTGCGCACGTGCCATTGGACTGGAGGGTTGGCACGTAATATCGTGGAAGACCGGGGGGTCTTCTGCAAATTACCCCAAGGGTCACGTGCGCCGCACGTGACCTGGGGTGGCGTGAGGCTGACGTCAGCGGTCCCTCCCGTCACGTGCCTCGCACGCGGGGAGGGCCTCGGGCCTGACGCCCGGCCGGTGGCGGTGTGGAGGCAGAGGGCGGGTTGCGCCTAGCGGCGTTGGCTGGAGCGGTCAGCTTGCGTGGCGGAGACGAAGAAGAGCGGGGGCTTCCGGCGATGCTTGGCAGAGGGGCTGAGGAGCCTCTGGCTGTGATGGGGCAGGAAGCGAGGCTGAGCGGGGGCTGGTTGTCGATGAAGCGGTGGCGTCAGCGGAGCTTGTCGACGTCGTGAGCTCTCCGGCAGAGGGGTTGCTCTGGTGAGGCGGAGGAGCAGCAGATGGTCGGTGACGAAACCCTCAGGTGGGTTGTCGGAGAAGACGAAGATGACGTCGTAGGAGATGAAGTCGAGGGAGTCGCCCGAAGTAGCTGTGTCGGAGAAGAAGATGTAGGTGGTTAGCGTTGGCGTGGCGAAGGCGGAGGAGCGGGCGTTGATGTCGAGCGTCGACCGGCTTGGCCCAGGCGGAGGGTGTCGTCGATGGTCGAGGAGCGAAGGTGAACAGGGTGCTCGAAGGAGTAGTGGGGGCGTCGGAGCGGAGGCGAGGGGCGAAGCTCCGAGCGGAACGCCGAGCTCGGAGACAGAGAGAGATGGAGAGATAGAGAGATAGAGAGAGAGATTACCGGAAGAGAAGAAGGCTCGACGGCGGAGCCGGAGCAAGCAGCGCTGGAGGGGGAGGCTGCGACAAGCTCGAGGAGCTTGGATCTCGCCGGCGTGGAGTCGTTGGAGGGTTGTCACCACCTCGGAGGCTTCCTAGGGCAGAGGTTGGCGGATGTCTGGACTGGGGGGCGGTCGGGGTTCTTTTATAGAGAGAGAGGGAGGCGGCGGCCGTGAGGATATCGGGTGGCAGTTGGGCGGTCAACGGGCGACGGCTGCGGAGATATCGAGGGAAGGCCGGTGCGGGGAAGGCGGTGGTGGTTGGAGAGATCTGCGGAGGAGGAGCGGAGGGTGAAAGGTTGAGGGAGACGAGCAGTGGCCGTTCGATCAAGCGAGATCGAACGGCCTTGCTCATGCCACGTGGCGAAGAGGGTGAGAGGGGAGAGGGCGCAGCACGTGAGGGGCACGTGCCTGGAGGCACGTGCAGCGCACGTGCACGCCGGTTTTTAATTTTTTTTAGTAATATTTTTTTTTACGATATAATAAAAATGCGAAAAACAGCTGATACGTGGCGGCCTCTAGGGCTGCCACATGTCAGCACCAGAAAAATCGAGAGAAAACCCTTTTATAAAATCTAAAAAAATAGCAAATGACCTCGGATCAAAAAAGTTCCTTCATGAAAAATGCTCGTCTCGACAAGATCTACAACTTTCATGAAGACATCAAAGCCAAATTCGGTCAAATGTAAAAAGTGAATTTTTGGGGTATCCCATGTACATAGAATACCTTGATTTTTGGGTTTTGTATTTTTTTTTTTCATTTTTAAACAAGATAAAAATCCAGAAAAGTATGGAAAACTCAAAGATAAATAAAAGAGACCTTAATCTAATTTTTTTGGATTTTTATTAATGAAGAAAATAAGTACATAAAATATAGGTCAGAAAACCGTGAAAAATACAATGTACAAAAGAGGCCCAAAACCCAACTTTCACATACGAGCTCCGATTCACTTGAACTTGGTCTTGTTTTGAAGGTAATTGAATGTGCATTAATTCAAAAGTGAGTAGGATCAAATCGGACACTAGATGGAGAAGATATGAGGCTTTTAGTCCAAAAATCCTGAAATTAGGGTTTGGGTTTTTGGTCCACTTAACAGGGTTCGTGATTTTTTTGTATTTTTTATTTATTCTTGTCAGTTATGTGTACATAATGGAGGTGGGTTTGTGGCATGCGGTGTCAGCATGGAGGAGTTAAAAAAATAGGGGAAGTTAGGCTATTTACAGGTCATTTTTGCTTGGATTTTTGGCTCCTTATTTTATGCAGAAATTAATGCTAAAATGCAATTCTTATGAAATCATGCCTAAATGCTAATTATGCGAAATAGATGCCGAAATGCAGTTGATTTTGTGGGACTTAAGCTTAGTTAATGAGAGTTAGAATGGTGAATCTGAGATTCATCATCCCCCTATACTTAAACCATGCTCGTCCCTGAGCATCAAAAGAAATGCCATGAAGTGAAATGAGACTGGGTTCCATACCAAGACCATGAATTGAAGGTGAAAGCGAAACTAAACTCGACCTTTGGATTAATAATGTGGCGGAACTTCTGTGAGACTTAGAATTTTAAAATCAACAGTCCTCAAGTTCTACATATCATTGACACAGTTTCGGCTCAGAAGTCATCTGAAATCAATCCTCTTCCCAAAGTATACCCTATGAACATTGAATAACCGACTCATGTGTGTGAAGGTTTTTAGCTCTTCCCATTCAGAATGTCGGACTACCATGCTCCTCTCCTCTCCAGTAACTCGTCCTCGGGGAGTCAGGTATTTCCTTCTAAGGTCTGTCGCGCTGTGTTCATAATCGAATGAGGGAGAAAATAGAAGAAAGAGAAAAGAACTGGAGGGTGGCCAGTGTAGTCACCTCTCCTTGTGGAGATAGCCAGTGTAGCCGAGTCTCCACCAAGATCTGCAGGTTTCTGAAGCTTGGACCTTTTTGGTCGGATTTTTATTTGGTAGAATGCTTCTATGTATTTGGAATTTTTGGTGGTTCTGCTTGGATCTTGTTGTGCCCCTACGGATATAGAATCTTTTTGTTCCGTACATTTTTTTGGGGTCTTAGAAAAATTGTGCCCAGCCGTCCATCCCTTTTCCGAAGCTTTATTTCAACATGTACTCCAGTCTTTAGATTTCCACGCTACCAGAAAAGAGACTCATACAGTCTTCCAACATCCCGTCTGAGTTGAGCTAAGTGCATAGTGCGAGAGTGCGAATTAATTCCCTATTCCAGAGTGGTATCAGAATGAAGAGACCAGGTTAGACACTAAGAGTCAAACGCTGCACATTGTCATGTGGAACTTAAGGAATTAAGTCAAAAAGACCTGAAGCTCTTAAAATCCTATTTCTCGGTGAAGTCCCTCTGAAAATTAGGTGGATTAAGGTCAAGCCCAGACCACTCTCGGTTTCTGTTCATAACTTGGTTCAGAACCCAATGACTTTTCACAGATGCAAATGCATGTGATGTTGGATGAAATGCGGGTGTGTGCAATGCAGACACAATTTTTTTTTTTGATTTTTTTTCACATTTTATGCAAGGGATTTCATGAAATAAGAAGCCTTCCTTTTTTTCTTTTTTTTAGTTAGGACCCACCCCGTAAATACATATAGACTTACGCGAAAGTACGAGATATGGGAAAAATATATACATAGTATATATACAGACCCCCCTATACTTAGCGAGTGCTATGTCCTCAGAGCACAAGAAGCGTAAAGAAGACATAGCTCGGGCTAAGCGTAAGGGAGTGAAAAAATAAAAAGAAAAATGAAGCGGTCTGGATATGTGAATGAATAGAGTATATACAGGTGGATGTTGGTTCCCCCTATACTTAGGCTGTGGACAACCTAAGTATGGAAGAAGGGTGGAAATGGAGCAATTAGGAGTCAGGAGAAGAATGATATATACAGGTGACATCGGTCCCCCCCATACTTAGGCCTTGGCCTAAGTAAAGGAAGAAGCTGTACAAGGAGGCCGATGTGGTCGGGAGGGAGGGTGGTAATGATCAGATAGATTTTCAATGTCCTCGCTCTGTGTGAAATAGATGACCTCGACTTGAACTGGTTGTTCTTTGGGTGATTCAATGTATGGCTTCAGCATTTGTCCATTTACTGAGAACGGTTGTGCATTCTCTTTGAGTTCGGTAATATCTACGCTTCCATTGGTATGCACATAGACAACAATGTAGGGACCCGTCCATTTTGATTTTAGTTTCCCATGAAAATTCTTCAACCGAGCATTAAACAACCACACTTTCTGTCCAGGGACAAAGGTCTTCTCTCGAATGTGTCTATCATGCCATCTCTTGACCTTGTCCTTATAAATCACATTGTTGTCATATGCCCGATTTCGGATTTCAATTACTCATTCAGATTTAGGTCTCGACATAGTTTCCCAAGGTGACAACTCCAATTCAACTTTTTGATCGCCCATTCAGATTTGTGAATCAATTCTGCAGGAAGATGAAATGGCTTGACATAGATCATCCTAAAAGGTGAAGTACCGAGTGGAGTCTTATAGGTTGTCCTGTAGGCCCATAGAACTTGGTCCAGCAGTTTCGACCAATTCTTCCTATCGGGGCGAACCAACTTCTGGAGAATGCTCTTCACCTCTCTATTAGAAACCTCTGCCATGCCATTAGATTGTGGATGATATGGGTTGGCTATTCTATGCTCAAATTTGTACTCCTTAGCCAAAGATCTCATCTCCCTGTTCACGAAGTGGCTACCTCCATCAGAAATCAATACTTTTGGTATCCCGAACCTCGCAATGATGTTATCTTTGATAAACTTACAGACGACTTTGCTATCTACGGTTCGGGTTGGAATAGCCTCTACCCATCTTGATAAATAATCCATCGCTAACAAGATGTACTCAAATCCATTGCTGTTGGGAAAGGGACCCATAAAATCAATCCCCCATGCATCGAAAACATCACAGAAAATCATTGGTTGCATGGGCATTTCATCTCTATATCCCATAGTCCCTCCCATTCTTTGACAAATCGGGCATGACCGTACAAATTCATTAGCATCCTGAAATAAGGTCCGCCAGTAAAATCCACATTGGAGTACCTTGTGCGCGGTTCTCTTTCCCGAATGGTGTCCTCCAGCCTCGAGAGAATGACAGTGTGTGAGGACACTCTGATATTCCTCCTGAGGAATACATCTTCTCCAGACACAATCCGGTCCTTCATAGAAAAGGAAAGGATCGTCCCAATGGTATTTTCTCGAATCTGACTTTAATCGATCAATCATTTTTTTGGTCCAACCATAAGAAACCTTCTTGGAGACAAGATAGTTCACTATGTCGGAATACCATGGGGTTGAATCAATGACGCAAACCGGTTCGTCTGGAAAAGTCTCCTTGATTGGTCCGATATCAGGATGATCGTTTTGCTCGATTCGGGAAAGGTGATCAGCAACAACATTCTTTATTCCAGGTTTATCCTTGATCTCTAAATTAAACTCCTGGATTAACAAGATCCATCTCAAAAGTCGTACCTTAGCATCCTTCTTATCCATGAGATATCTAATTGTTGTGTGATCTGTGAAAATTGTCACCTTGGAGCCCAATATGTATGATCTGAATTTTTCCAGGGCCCAAACAACCGCGAGCATTTCCTTTTCAGTCACTCTGTAGTTTCTCTGTGCAGGGTCCAACACTTTGCTCGCGTAGTGAATCGTATAAGGAATTCCATCTCTTCTTTGTCCGAGTACCGCTCCGACAGCAAAATCCGATGCATCAGTCATGATCTCGAAGGGAAGAGACCAGTCGGGAGCTTGTAATATCGGTGATTCACATATTTTCTTTTTCAGGAGCTCGAAGGCCTCTAGACATCTGTGATTCACAATGAACTCGGTATCTTTTCCTAAGAGCTCTGTCAGTGGGCGGGCGATCTTTGAGAAGTCTGGAATAAACCGTCGATAGAATCCAACATGCCCTAAGAACGACCTCACTGACTTGACGTTGGTTGGTGGCTCAAGTTTCTTGATCACATCCACCTTGGCAGGGTCCACCTCCATTCCCTTTTTGGAGATGATGTGCCCCAACACGATACCCTCAGTCACCATGAAGTGACTCTTCTCCCAGGAGAGTACCAAATTGACCTCCCTGCATCTCTGAAGGACTCGGTCCAAGTGTGCTAAGCATGTATCAAATGAATCACCATGAACCGAGAAGTCGTCCATGAAGACTTCCAGGAAATCACCAACCATTTCGGCAAATACGGCAATCATGCACCGCTGAAATGTGCCTGGGGCATTGCAAAGCCCGAATGGCATGCGCTTGAATGCATAAGTACCGAAGGGACATGTGAACGTGGTCTTTTCCTGGTCCTCGGGAGCAATAGCTACTTGATTGTAGCCGGAGTACCCATCAAGAAAACAGAAGAATGCTTTCCATGCAAGTCTCTCCAATATTTGATCAATGGATGGCAGTGGGAAGTAGTCTTTCTTGGTCGCAGCATTCAGGCGCCGGTAATCGACACAGACGTGCCACGACGTTGGTACTCGGGTCGCGATCTCTACCCCCTCCTCGTTGGTAACCATCTGGATTCCCGACTTCTTCGGAACGACATGAAGGGGGGCTACCCACTTGGAGTCAGAAATGGGGTAAATAAATCCTGCTTTGCAACATTTCTCTATTTCTTTCTTCACCACTTCCCGAAGATTGGGGTTTAATCTTCTCTGAAATTCACGGGAAGGTCTTGCATTATCCTCAACATAAATTTGGTGCGAGCAGAGAGCGGGGTTTATTCCTACGAGATCCGACACAGTCCAACCTATGGCTTTTCGATTTCGCTCAAGGACTTCGATCAGTCTGGATTCTTGGTCCACGGATAATGATGAGCTAATGATCACAGGGAATTTTTCCTTCGGTCCATTGAGGAACGCATACTTCAGTGTGGGAGGAAGTGGCTTCAGCTCTGGAAATTCTGAATCGTCGATCAAGTCTGGCTGAATGACTTTTGCTTCTGGCTCAGTATCGGTTGGCGGTGCATCACTGTGTGAGATGTTGGCTACCAATTCCGAAGAAAAGTGAGTCGTATCGCTAGAGTAGAATGGTAATTCGGCCAGAGCCGCGTCCGACTCATCATCGATTGACTGTCCCAAAGGTGATGGAATTGACAAATCCAAGAGGATTTCTGTGTTGTCAAGTGTGTGATAATCTGGGGGTCTAGAAGTCTCAGAGACTGCATCGTGTATTATTTCTTCTTCTGAGGATGTGCTTTCTATCTGTATGTCTGGCAGTGGTCCCATGGCCCAGTGGTTCTGAGGAGATTGCATTCTGATGTTTCGGCGTCTTCAGTTGTGGATTCGGAATCTGGCCTTTGCCACTTTGTTTGTTTCATTTCCAAGTCTACTTCTCCGCCTGGAGAACGGAATTTCATCATGCCAGATCCGTAATCGAATACATCCTTAGCGGTTCTTAAGAATGGTCTTCCGAGAATGATTTGTGATTCCTTCCAATGGTTCGGGGTCTCCATATCCAGGACGGTGCAGTCCACTTTGTATTATGTTCCCTCAATAATGATGATGACATTCTTCACTTCTCCCTTAGGTCTTTTAGTCGATTTATCAGCAAATTGGAGTAACGATGAAGATTTCTTTAGAGGGCCCAACTCCAATCGATAATATAAGGCTAAGGGTAAAAGATTTATGGAAGATCCATTGTCGAGAAGTGTGCGTGTGAAAGCTATGCCGCCAATGTGACTCTCCACATAATGGGCGCCCAGATCCCTTTTCTTTTTTGGCAGATGCTGGTTTTTGACGCATTTGGTGGTGGTAACTGTCAATATATGAGTCTCCACAAATTGACTTGTTCGCTTTGTACGAGTCCGGGTGGGGGTGCATTTTGCCTTCAAGTATTTCTGAAAGGCGGGATTACCTACCACGTATTGATCAAAGGGTACTTTGACTGTGATGTTTTGTTGGCAGAATTTTTCCATGACTGGGTCATCTTTGATGTTTTTCTTTTGTTTTCCTTTCTTTAGGGCATGGGGGAAAGGAATGGAAGCATTTGAGACAGGAGATAGAGGGTCAGAATCATAAATAAGAGCATCTTTATTCGACTTGGAGTTTTTATTACAATCATAATAATCAAAATCAGATTGCTGAAAAGGTGACAAAGGTATTTTTGCAGCAACTAGAGGTTCAAGGTCCTCTGCAGACTCCATAGATGCTTTCCCTTTATCTACTGCTGGGATCTTCAAGCGTCCTTCATCTTCCTCCTCGGAAACATCCTCCGGTTGATCTTCCGAGTCTTCATGGTCCGATTCCCTTGCCCGGTCAGGTACGACCACGGTCCTTCCGCTCCTGAGTGACATGGCATTGATTTTGTCAAACGAAAGGATCTCATGTTCAGATGTGGAAAAGTCTGGATAGTATACCTGGTCATTGTGTTGAGATGAGTTGAATTTGTTCAAGCTATTGGGGTTAGCTTGAACATGGGCGGGAATGGTTGTGGCTGGAGCTGTCTGCTCATCCTTCCAACGGGACAAGCGGTTGACATCAACCTGTAGATCTTGCAGCTCATTTCGGAAGTGACGAAACTCTTCAAGTATTTGTCTCTAGATGTCGATCGGTTCTTCTGGTGGTTTGGACGACTGAGCTGATTGTCTGGGGGCTTGAGATTGCTGATGGTATTGCTGAGGTTGGTTCTGGCGATTGTAGGGTTGTTGCTGCTTCGGCTGCTGGAACGATGTAGTGTGCTGTGGAGGAAATGCGGCATTATAGAAGGTGGGTGGATGCTGATAAGTCTGACGGTCTCCCATATTACCCTGTCGGGTAGTGTCCTGGGTGTACCAGATGCCATTCACTTCAAATGTCAGAGGCGGGGCTTCCTTGACTGTCTCAGTCGGTGGGGGCGGCTGTTGGGAAAATTGGGCGTGGGATTGATCGTGAGCCCATGGTTGTTGTTGCTCTGCTCCTGATTGCTCCTGGACATGATGCACATGATATATCGGGACAGTAGGTGCACTAGACATCCCCATCTTAAACACCTTCTCGGTGAGTTCCTCCATCTGCTTTGGGAATTGGGAAATCCTATTGTCGATATCGTTCATTCTCTTGTCCACAATTGTCAATTTATCAGAAATAAAGTGCATGCTTGGAATCAAGTCCTCAGCTATTTCTGCCACCGTCTGCTTCCCGCCTTTGGCTTGAAGGGTGTTCAGGGAATCAGTGTATGCTCTACTGGAAATTTGAGACCGGCTTGTTTCTGCCATCTGCTCCAGTATTTTCCAGACGGTCTCAGCTCCACGTGATGTGTAATTCCCTCCGCAGGCAGCACTAACTAACCCTTGGGTCTCGTGGTTGAGGCCAGAGTAGAGTGATTGGACTAGGATGTTGTTGTCCAGATCATGGCAGGGACATTTTTGTAGCAGGTCCTTAAACCTATCCCATGCCTCACAGAGTGGTTCATTGGGCATCTGAGAGAAACTGGTGATGCGGGTCCTCATTTGATTGGTCCGGCTCAAGGGGTAGAATTTCTTCAGAAAAAGGTTTTTGAACCTCTCATAAGTCGTCACAGTCACCCCCAAGTTTTTCACCCAGTAGTCTGCTTTCCCTTTCAAGGTGAAAGGTAGTGCAGTGAGACGAATGTAGTCTTGGCTGACTTGTGGGTGCCTCAGATTAGAACATATCAGCTCCAGGTCCCTCAAGAATTCGTATGGCTCCTCAGTCGTATTACCATGGAATTGAGGTAATTGACTGACAAAATGTGGCTTTAGTTCATAGTGGATCTATGGCTGTGGTGGTTGTAAATAGTTCCACACTCTGTACTGTCCAGGGTTGTATGTGGCTTCCATTGGCACTTCTCCCCCAGCATTCATTTGTTCGAGCTGCTCCCTCAGTAGCTGCTGTTGCTGCTCAGATGCAGCCAGTCTCGCGAGAATCATCTTCATTGGATCTTCATTAAGTTCATCTTCAGGGTCTTTCTTGGAAGGTATCTTGGGTGGCATCTCTTTTTCTTTATCTGGAGAATATAAAGGGTTTGAGTTAATAGATTGGAAAGAATTGATGTAACAGTTATCCTCGATCTTTTGTGGTGAGAAATAGACAGGGTGGGTCTGTCCTCCTTCTAGGAGGAAGAAGGAATAGGGTTCTTGGGAAGGGTTTCCCGGAGGCCAAGCAGGTCCAGAGTAAGAGTTTCTCTGGGCTTTTGAGATTGGGGAGTTTGTGGTAGAGAGAGACGAGCCTGAACAAAAATTACCACAGTCCTCCATTCTCGGGGTCAACAAGATGTTTTATGATGTAGACACAATTGTGTGGTATTCGTTGATGAAATTTTCTACGCACAATCAAACACAATACAAGGGTTGTTTCACCAACTCAACTCAAAGTGAAGACCGTAAGGGTCCGGTCAATTATCTTGTTAGTTTTAATTGGTGAGAATTCAAGTCTTGCAAGCCGTTTAAACGAGCTGTTAGGTTTGGAGCTGGGCTCTATCCTAGTGTGCGTCTCTCTCCTCGCTGCAAGATAAAATCAAACAATGTCGGGGTTGCTCTCCCGCAGAAATTCTTGATTTTATGGATTTTTTAGATCGGCTTTATTTAGCAGTCCCAATTTTATTGAGGCATTCACTGAAAAATTTAGATGAACACAAATACACGTCTACCGTCCAGTCCCAATTTCCTTTAGATTTATGTGATAAAACAAGAGAGAGGAATTCGGGAAAAGCCGATGCACGCGGAAAACTATGATGAATGCTCAGTTAGAAGACTTACAGTGCCTCCTCAAAATCTCCATGTGGGATGCAATACAGAATTTTAAAAATTTATACTAAATGCGTGCAAGCCGATGAAAACCGCACCTAAGCAGAAAGTTCTATTAGCGGGAAGAATTGAGTTGGATTTGGCTAAGTTGAACGATCTGATGTGCGTCTCAATTAAAGTGCAGTGTGGCTTAAGATCCTACGAGCACAATCAAAAATAAAATGCTCTAAGAGCCGTATGTGCAGGTCTATCCTAATCGCCACTCAAGTCGGGCCCCACCCTCTCCGGAGAGTGAAACAGGCCATGACACACCACAAATAAAGTTCAAGGTCTTTTTACACACGCGAGAGTCCAAACGGACACCGCTAGAAATGAGCAGAAATTAAAAGTGCAGAAATTAAAAACCTAGACTCTACTCTCTCTCACAACTCGACTCGATCTTAATTTAATTGCGGTTTCTTCGGGTGTCAGTGAAGATGCGTCGGTTCCTTGAAAAAATCGCTCCACGTGCGCCGGGTACCTCGCAAGAAAAATAAGAGAGATGGGTGTAAGAGAGTGACTCAGAAAATAATCAAAAATAAAATAAATGAAATAAATACAAGAAATAAAATGGGATTTACAGTGAAAAATTCGGGGGTCAGACTACCCGAATTCGGAAAACCGAACAAAAATTTTCAAAACAAAAAACTAAGCCGTTTGCCTCCCCGGCAACGGCGCCATCTGACGAGTCCGAAAAAACCGCATTAAGAAATTGTTTTTATCGTTCATGCGTGAAATTAATGAAAGTCGTTCGTTGTAGGCGGCGATCGGAAACAGTCAAGAAATAACCACAATTTTTAATCAAATTTAATCAAGTGGTTTTTATGTTTATTTTATTTGGGCAAGTCCCAAGGTCTATCACAAGGAGGCAAAGGAACAACCTAGACTTGTGTCTATCCAATTTTGAGTTCGGTTTTCAAGGCGGTCTTTTTTTGGAATTTTTCAAAGCAATAGAGGGTGCAAAATGCAAATTCGGCCTATTTTAGGGACTAAAATGTAAATTTCAATCAAACGATGTCCGAAAAATACAAAACTTGGCCACAATATAAATGACGATGAAATGAGTGCACGGTAATTTTTTTGGAATTTTTAGATGCAATATGAATTTTTTATGAATTTCTAAGTGCAAACAAATTAATTTTCACTATTTATATTTAATAAATATTAAACCTACTTATTTTCGAGAACTAAAATTATCTAAGATCTATCACTAGGTAATGGATCTCAGAAAAATCCTAAACCTCAAAAATGTGGGGTTTAATACCTATTAAAAAACAAATACTAAAATGTGCAAAATGATTTTTATAGAGCAAATTATTCATGCAAATGCAAAGATTTTTGACATGATTTTTCGGGAATTTTTAGAGCAATGGTTAATAAACGATAAATTCCAGAGCACAGATTGGGCAAAATGCGCAATTTTCCACAAAATAATTAATTAATAATTAACCGATGATCACAAAAATACCCACAGTATCTCAAAATGTAGAGCATTAAGCAATGAACAAAATGTTATATTTAAATAAATAAAATGATGCAATGTAGAGGTCTATAATGGATTACAAAGACAGGGGTACGGGTGCAAACTGAATAAATAAATAGAAATAATGCAGGGGGGACCTACTGTTAATTACCTATAAAGTGAGGGGCGGAGATGCAATTGTTCCAAGTGGGCACGTGTTGCGCACGTGCCCTTGGATTGGAGGGTTGGCGCGTAATATCGTGGAAGACCGGGGGGGTCTTCTGCAAATTACCCCAAGGGTCACGTGTGCCGCACGTGACCTGGGGTGGCGTGAGGCTGACGTCAGCGGTCCCTCCCGTCACGTGCCTCGCACGCGGGGAGGGCCTCGGGCCTGACGCCCGGCCGGTGGCGGTGTAGAGGCGGAGGGCGGGTTGCGCCTGGCGGCGTTGGCTGGAGCGGTCAGCTTGCGTGGCGGAGACGAAGAAGAGCGGGGGCTTCCGGCGATGCTTGGCAGAGGGGCTGAGGAGCCTCTGGCTGTGATGGGGCAGGAAGCGAGGCTGAGCGGGGGCTGGTTGTCGATGAAGCGGTGGCATCGGCGGAGCTTGTCGACGTCGTGAGCTCTCCGGCAGAGGGGCTGCTCTGGTGAGGCGGAGGAGCAGCAGGTGGTCGGTGACAAAACCCTCAGGTGGGTTGTCGGAGAAGACGAAGATGACGTCGCAGGAGATGAAGTCGAGGGAGTCGCCCGAAGTAGCTGTGTCGGAGAAGAAGATGTAGGTGGTTGGCGTTGGCGTGGCGAAGGCGGAGGAGCGGGCGTTTATGTCGAGCGTCGACCGGCTTGGCCCAGGCGGAGGGTGTCGTCGATGGTCGAGGAGCGAAGGTGAACAGGGTGCTCGAAGGAGTAGTGGGGGCGTCGGAGCGGAGGCAAGGGGCGAAGCTCCGAGCAGAACGCCGAGCTCGGAGACGGAGAGATAGAGAGATAGAGAGAGAGATTATCGGGAGAGAAGAAGGCTCGACGGCGGAGCCGGAGCAAGCAGCGCTGGAGGGGGAGGTTGCGACAAGCTCGAGGAGCTTGGATCTCGCCGGCGTCGAGTCGTCGGAGGGCTGTCACCACCTCGGAGGCTTCCTAGGGCAGAGGTCGGCGGATGCCTGGTCTGGGGGGCGGCCGGGGTTCTTTTATAGAGAGAGAGGGAGGGGGCGGCCGCGAGGATATCGGGTGGCAGTTGGGCGGTCAACGGGCGACGGCTGCGGAGATATCGGGGGAAGGCTGGTGCGGGGAAGGCGGTGGTGGTTGGAGAGATCTGCGGAGGAGGAGCGGAGGGTGCAAGGTTGAGGGAGACGAGCAGTGGACGTTCGATCAAGCGAGATCGAACGGCCTCGCTCATGCCACGTGGCGAAGAGGGTGAGAGGGGAGAGGGCGCAGCACGTGAGGGGCACGTGCCTGGAGGCACGTGCAGCGCACGTGCGCGTCGGTTTTTATTTTATTTTTTTTAATAAAAATTTTTTTTACGATATAATAAAAATGCGAAAAACAGCTGACACGTGGCGGCCTCTGGGGCTGCCACGTGTCAACATCAGAAAAATCGAGAGAAAAACCTTTTATAAAATCTAAAAAAATAGCAAATGACCTCGGATCAAAAAAGTTCCTTCACAAAAAATGCTCGTCTCGATGAGATCTACAACTTTCATGAAGACATCAAAGCCAAATTTGGTCAAATGTAAAAAGTGAATTTTTGGGGTATCCCATGTACATAGAATACCTTGATTTTTGGGTTTTGTATTTTTTTTCATTTTTAAACAAGATAAAAATCCAGAAAAGTATGGAAAACTCAAAGATAAATAAAAGAGACCTTAATCTAATTTTTTTGGATTTTTATTAATGAAGAAAATAAGTACATAAAATATAGGTCAGAAAACCGTAAAAAATACAATGTACAAAAGAGGCCCGAAACCCAACTTTCACATACGAGCTCCGATTCACTTGAACTTGGTCTTGTTTTGAAGGTAATTGAATGTGCATTAGTTCAAAAGTGAGTAGGATCAAATCGGACACTAGATGGAGAAGATATGAGGCTTTTAGTCCGAAAATCCTGAAATTAGGGTTTGGGTTTTCGGTCCACTTAACAGGGTTAGTGATTTTTTTGTATTTTTTATTTATTCTTGTCAGTTATGTGTACATAGTGGAGGTGGGTTTGTGGCATGCGGTGTCAGCATGGAGGAGTTAAAAAAATAGGGGAAGTTAGGCTATTTACAGGTCATTTTTAGCTTGGATTTTTGGCTCCCTATTTTATGCAGAAATTAATGCTAAAATGCAATTCTTATGAAATCATGCCTAAATGCTAATTATGCAAAATAGATGCCGAAATGCAGTTGATTTTGAGGGACTTAAGCTTAATTAATGAGACTTAGAATGGTGAATCCGAGATTCATCAATCACATAATCAAGGAAGAGGTTGGGAGCTGGCTCGCGAAGTAGCGGATAAGTTCACCGGTTGGTGGAGATGGGAGTTTTGATCAAAGTAGGTGGTGGTTGACGGAAGTTATCGGGGTGGTTTCAACCATCCTCAGAAGGTGAACGTGAGGTTGACGAAAGCGACTGGAGATTAGGCGCAGAAGAGGAGTGACTGAGAAAAAGATATGCATTAGGAGGTGGTTAGGGCACGTGAGTTAACCGGTGAAATTAGGGGAAGGATCATGCATGAAAAGTTGCAACTCTTCAAGGAGGGTGTTTGAAGGTAGAAGATGACACCCCAACCGTTGGATCATGTGATCCAACAACCTAGAATGAGACAAACGGCAAAGGAGGGGGCCACGTAGTGTGCTCTAAAGGTGCCACGTGGCCCAATCAAAAATGAGAGAAATGAATAAATAAATAAAAATTCAAAAGAATTAATTAAAAGCAAAATAAAAAATATTCAATACGAAAGTTGTAGATCTCGATGATATCTGCAACTTTTATGTAGAATCAAAGAGAAATAAAATCATCTATATATAGTAAATATTTTTGCAAGCAATTTCAATTAATAAATTACTTATTTTATTCCTTTTCTTATTACTTTGAAATTTTATTATACATTAGATTAAATTAATTATGTATAATATTATGCTAATTTTATTGGATTTTTAATAAATAATAATAAAATAATAGCACAATAAAAGGAATAATAATACCTGATAATTATAGGTAATTATTTACAACATAGAGTTAATTAATTAGTGTTAGTTGTTAGTGATTTTTACTAGTTTTCTTAAGCTAGAGAAATAATATAAGAGAATAATTTAGATGAATCTGTGATTCATCATGGATTCAATCCAAAATAGAAGAATAACAAGAAGATTGAGGGAGCAAAGAAGAACAAGATAGCATAGAACATGTGAAGCAAAATAATAAATTAAAGGGAAGAAGAATGGTGGTAAGGGGACTACACAGATATGGAATTGTCTGGGATAAAGGAGCTTAGAGCTCCTTGGTCTTTGCTCTAGATCTTGGATGAGGATGACCTCAGCGGTTGTAGCAGAGCAGCTGCAACAGAGGATCGAAGTCTGTTTTGATCATGTCGGAGAGAGGAAGGAAGATAGTCACTCAACCACGAGTGCTTATCAATTGTCACTTAAGCTTCTCGCTGGCTAAATACCTAACTCACTAGAAATGGCAAATAGTTTTAATTGAGGTAGTTCAGTGTTTTTGATGGGTCGTTAGTTGGGTTATAATGAAGAGATGGGCGACGTGGGAGGAGTGGTTGTGATTATGGTTTTTGCTAGAGGTGTGACTTAAAGGAGGTTGCTCGGTTGATCGGGGGATGTGAGCAGATCGAACGTGACAACAAGTGGTGGGAGAAAATGCAGAACATGAGGATGAAGGGGTGGAGTTGACTCGATGGTCAACTTCACTTGCTAGCATGGCACTACATGGTAAGGTGGGATAACCTGGGTTGAAAAGTTGATTGGAGGTCATTGTTTTGTTGAAGTGTCCTGGAAGAGTGAATGTGGGATAATAGGAAGCTTCCATGTGGTTCTTAGCTGACATGGAGTTAATTAAGTTATAATAAAAAGAAACAAATTAAAATAAAATAGGAAATGACTTCAAATACAAATACTATAGAACAGAAAATATAGATCTTGATAATATCTGCATTTTTTGTTAAGACATTAAACTAAAATAAGTAATATGCACAATCTACAATTTTCTTGGTGTATTTACATGTACAAAATTCATTATTTTAGGGTTTTATATTTCCTTTATCTTTTAACTAATACTATATGAATGGTAAAAATTAATAAAATGCATTTAAATATTTACACATAAGTCTTATTTTTTGCATTTTTAATAATTAATAAAAAAGGCAAAACAAAATAAAATAGAAATATATACGAGTGTATAATGACATAATATTTAGAGTCGATTTTTTTATTAGTTTCTAATTTATCTGGATTTTAACTCTTTTGTAATCAGTTAAAACACTTACTTAAGAATACAAGAAAATAATGAAATTCAAAAAATATTTACATAAAATAAAAGTGCAAAATGAATGCTAATGTAAAATATGTAATTCAGTTCCAAAACCCAAGTTTCACATATGAACTATGATTTCTTAAAATTGGATCTTGTTTTGTATATATCTTCATGCATATTAATTCAAAGGTGATTAGAGTTCCAAAGGAGACTATATAATAGAGATACTTAGCTTGCGACTTTCGTTCTTCTCAATTAGGTTTAGGGTTTATTTGCAATATTAATAGGTTAGTATTTTGTAGTATTTTTCATTTACTAAGGTTAGCATTATGTACACAATAGATTGATTTCGAGTCATTAAGGGTTAAATTGTTAAAAATGTTGGAAGTTTGTGCTTATATGCATGTGAACATATAAATGGTTTCAACTCATAATTTTTGTAGTTTTTATTTGAATTTATTTTGTGGACTTATTTATGAGATAATATAACACATTTAGTCCAATTTTATTGCATGTTTTTTAATTTTACCATTTTGTCATGTTTTTGGTGTTTTTTTCTTAGGAATTAAGATAAAATAGATGTATTAATCAGATTACTTATAGAATCATCTATGGACGAGGGCAATCCACTGCTCTCATGTTTTTAGGAATTTGTGCAATTCAGATCCAGCTCGGATCTGATTCTGATCGGTATATAAATCCCGACTTGTCTACTTAAACATTGATATCATTATTAAGAAAATCATAAT
This sequence comes from Ottelia alismoides, assembly GCA_037367405.1. NCBI lineage: Eukaryota > Viridiplantae > Streptophyta > Magnoliopsida > Alismatales > Hydrocharitaceae > Ottelia > Ottelia alismoides. Next base: position 703,973 of record JAZKJV010011061.1, read on the forward strand.
CTGATGTTTTTGATCTTGTCTGAAAGGTTTCGACAAGCTCTACGTAACAGTTATTTTTTATTGTTCAAAACTCTTCGGATTTTAAAGCTAAATAAGGGTTTTCACATGTATAGACGTTATTCTGAATTCACTAAACATGGATGATGTAGTATTAAATGAATGTACACCATAGTGAGCGAGGAGATGGATGAATATTTCTTTGGGAATATATGATAAAATTTATAGTCTCGAGCATAATCAATAAATAACCCAATAAGAAATCCACAATACATAAAGTTTAATATAGGTTTACTCGACAAAAGGGTTGCATCTTATGCCTGATCTTGTCCTACTAGTGGCTAACAAAAACTCGGTATTCAAACTACTTATGGTGTAATCAAAAGTGTATTGTAAGTATTCAACTTACATGTATTTTCTACTATTCATGAAGAAAAACTTTTACCGAGAATACTTTAAGGTGCAAAACCTTGCCTGGGGTTATCTTCCATCTAAGAAGAAATACCTTCACACATAATTTCTCTAGCCAGTAATAAATATAAAATATAATATTTAAATACAACCTTAAAAATATGAATAAAAAGGTAGAATATAATCTAACAAATTAGAGTGGAAGGTTGAGAGCGAAGCTTAGAATCAAATCGAGATGCAGAGCTTAGAGAATAGCTTCGTTGTCACATTTTCTGGCCAGAAGAACTCGCTAATGAATAACATGAATATTGAGTGAATCGGTGATATAGCCTCAAATGGATTCCCTTACTTTCCTTTCAGCCATTGTGGTATTGGTGCAAAGATAAATGTAGAAAATGTATTTGTTAAATAAGGTATAAGCGGAACAACTATTTTATCAGCGTTCAACTAAAAGATATATTGATGCAAAGTATGGTATATCGATGAAACAAGTCAAAGTGTACTAGTAGACTACTAGTGCAACAAGAGTAAAGGGTGTGACGATGTAAGATGCTTGTGTATCGATGCAATAAAACGACATTGGACATGTAGATTTTACTAAGCGTATGCTTAAGTTTTACGACTCTGTACAACATAGCCTAAATTATATTATTAAAAATTGACTCGATAAATAAATGAAAACCCCCAAGTCTTCGAGTCTTTGTGTAATCCACTTGTGATAGTGTCAATCGCATCGAGTAGACTTTATCACCTTGAATTGATCATGTACTCTAATAATTTCATACATCTTTAATTATGCAGTATTATTAATATCATATATAAAATTAATCAATGTTACTTTTGTTATTATCAAAGCTTACATGTTTAATAGAGGAGATGGATTGTACCTATCAAACCATACCTTTCAAGGTGACAAATGTTGGGGGTTTGTCCTTATTTATTACCTCTGTACGTGCTCGTAGTTTAAGATCAGTGTTGAAGGAACATTCGAAAAAGTTTTGTTTGCCCATGGAGGGCATCTGAGGATTCTAATTTGCAAGGAAGGCAAATACGAAAGTTGAGGGGCACAAATGTCTGCCAATAGAGTTTAATGATCATGCACATTGACGCATTGATATTTGATCTTATTGCGATTGATAATAGAGTAAATTATAAAAAAGTCCCTAAACTATGATTTTAATGTCGTACTTGAACTTTAAAAAGTAACAATGTGTTACTCCACTTTTCAAATTTATCTCAATATGATCCTTCACCATAGAAATTTAGTTGATTATTTCGTCATTTTAACCTTAAATTTCAATAGCCAGGGACCACATTGAGTTAAATTTGAAAGTTCAGGTACCACATTATTACTTTTTAAAGTTTAGATATGACATTAAAATCAGATGTATAATTTAAGGATTTTTTTATGATTTACTCATAATAGTATTCACACATGGTCTAACGTGGAGATTAGACCTTCTCGTAGTGCATTCATGTAAGATAGAATGTTAAGGGTTCATTAGTTCTCAACATTCATTGGTTGTGATGAGGCTATCAGACATAACATATTCAACGCAATTCTTTTGGACGTCGTTGACACAAAATTGGAAAGGATAAGGTTGTTTTTTTAGGGTAAAGAATTCAGACCCATGGCATCCTCCAAAGTTATGTCCAAACTTTTAGCAAGCAGGTTGGCACGTTGCTTATATGACTCGTTTTACAGAATCAAGAAGCTTTTGTAAATGGAAGATCGATCTCTAATTATACTTTTTCGACACAATAACACGCTCAGGGATTCAGATAGAGAGGTGTGATAACAAGATGTGCACTGAAGTTAATACCTCGAAAGCATATTGCATGGCGACTAAGGAGCTCCAATATTGGTTATTTCGTGAGATATGATTTCACAATGAGTGGACGAAGACAAATTAGTGGTGCGTGCACAACCCTATGATCTTTATAAATGCCAATGGCACCGTGATGGGTATTATCCTAACATCTTATGATCTACGATAAGGTAATCCTTCATCTCCCATGTTATTCACACTTATTGTGAATGTTCTTTCGTCGTTTGTGGACATTAAAAAAACACAGTATCGACGAGCACACATATGCGTGCCAAGTGCTCGTCGAGTAATAGCAATGTGCTCGCTTAATTTGTAAATGCTACAGGGCTAGACACAAGCTCAAACGTGTGAATACTCATGCACTCTTAGTCGTCGCCCGTGAACACATGCGAGCATACTGTGCTCGCTCACGTGCTCACCCAGACCACATCTCACCCGAACTTGATGACCATTGGGCGAGCTTATGAGCTTGCAGTGGGCGAGCACGTGTGCTCGTCCATGACAGAACTACCAAAAAAAGTACAGGTTCGTCGGGGTTTTTAAGCTCTGTCAAACTTATAATGCCTACTCTAATCCACTACATGTGTTTAAATAAATTATCCAAGATCGCAGTGGTTGAATATTTAGTGATGGATGTTTACGATATATTATATCTTCTACGTCGAAGTAAATTAATAAGGAATGAACAATCAAATATGTTATTTTAAATGAAACAGATAAAACTCCAATAGAAAGCATAAAAATATTATACGTAGACATATTAAACATCATTTAAAAGTTCATATAAATCTAAAGACATTTTCTATTCTACTACTAAGAAAATCCTAATCACTACTTATTCTTCTCCCGAAAGATCTTTGAGATCAAACCTTGCTTCGATTTTTTTCTCTTTTTCTATTTCTTTAAACCTTGCATACATTTGGATTTCTTCAGGACCAATCTCTCTCTCTCTCTCTCTCTTCTTCATTCTCCTCTTGATGCCCTGGTAATTGTGATCTATCAGAATTTAATAAATATAAACAAGTAAATAAGAAAATCGATTATGTGGAATATACTTAGATTACATATATTAATGCTTACATGTATAACGTGAAATCTTCTCGCAGTTTGGTTACTTGATCTACCATCATTGCCATCTGAGGCTCCATAGATGGTGGTGGTTGTTGTGACGACTGAGGTTGGGAATATGATGGTTGGTCATAAGTAGAGTAAGAGTATCAATGTTCCTCCACGTAATATGGAGGAAGATCACCAAGTGTCTCCTTCCTGTTGACAAAACCATCCCTCTCCTCCAAAACCTATAGCCATAATTTTATAACCATATAGACTACAGTGTATACTCATTTAATCACTTAAATATTTTTTTAATATACATGTTTCCATAAGGTTTTATGGAATGGGAGTCGCTGGTCTTTAGGTGTGCTTGCCCACTTTTTAGCATTAAGGGCCATATATCATTTTTGAAATTGAAATTAATTTATAAAAAAAATTAGCTAATACCATTTTTAATTTCACTAATCACTTACAACAAACAAAAAAACTAACCATCACTTCTCTCGCCTTAGGAGTAGACCATTGGGAATCATCATTTTTTCTTCGCTTATGTGTCTTAACTCACCATTCATCAACAGATGGTCCCCTTTCCAACTTAGCAGACTGAAAATTTGTATATAACAAATATTGTATATGTCAGAATCAACATTAAATTTTGTATAATATTATTAAAGTTATATAGCAATTCAGCCAGTATTTGATTATGGCTTTTAGAGCCACTTGTCTATATAATCTTTTGCTTTTGGCAGTTCGATCTATTTGTCGCCGACCTCCTCCCAAACTCATACATCAGAATTAAAGTTATCACAAAAGTCTATCCACCTACAGAAAAATTATCAGAACATCATTTAGGCAGAATTCAAATATTTAAAGTTTATCGATCAAAAAAATACCTCTCCTCAGTGCATAAAGCCAGAGGGAATCTCTTCATCTCCTCAAAAATCATCCCCTCTAGGCATGTTTTTCTATGTGAGTCCCTTCTAGCTTTGAAAAATATATTGTTCATACTCTTCCCCATCATAAGTGAAGGCTTGACGGTAGGACTCCTTCCCTAAACAAAAAGCGAAATGACACCTACCCTGAAAATAAAAAAAACGTCAGTTAACATAATATATATAACAATAAATTATCTTTTGAATTAAAATTTCTTACCAAAAACAAATCAAACAACCTCTCTTGATCAACGGTGGGAATGTGGCACCACCAAAATTCTGTGCATGTCGTATGCATCTTGATAATATTTGTTATTTCTTTAATAATTATGTTGCTATTCAGAGAATCTCTACATAAAATGAGAACATCTTATATCTATATGGATGAAAATTTTAATAAAAATAGAAGTGTGATTGCTATTTACCTCCCATCAACCGAAATCTATAGAAGCAGGTAGGAATCAAAAGAGTGGCTTCCCACCGGTGGTACATGCACATCTATGCTCTAACATGCAGAAGATGGAGAAACCGAATTCATTGAGTGAGGAGCTGAAATCGGGATAGGGAAAAGCTCATGAGCTTGTGAAGAAGATGGCTCATTGAAAAAACCTCCATACAAATAAGGGAGGGGAACATCAAAAGAATGGTAATACGTTATAAGCTAGCACATATCATCAGAAATAGGTCCTGAAAAGGTCTTCAGAGTTGAAGGTGAAGGGGACTGTAAAGAGGACGGCCCACCGGATCGCTGAGATCCATGTGAATCTCCAAATCCAAAACCAGCCATGTCTATAAAAAACATGGAATAAATTAAATAAAAATAAAAAAAATCCATTTTATATTTTTTCAAAGTTTGTACCTTCATCTTCACTGCTTAAATATTGTGAAATGTCGTTATTTTCTTCACTATTATCCTCAATAGACAAAACCTCATTTATATCATCCACATCTTCCATTAGATCAATATTTATTACAAAATTTTCTCGATAATTAGATATTATCAATAATGGATATAAATTCTATAATATTATTACGGTCGTAAATTTTAATTTACTTGACCAATCGCATACACTTTTCACTTGAGCCTTGTCTAAAGTATACTTTGCTTTTGGAAATTCGATTCTTCCATTATCATACTCTTTAATATACAACTCTGATTAGTTACATAATATTTTTAAATCTCGACGAGATTTAATTGAATCCTTCGTACGTCCGACGGCATCGGAACTATATAAAATACATTATAATATTTTTTCGATATTAATAACATCCAAGTTATATTGAATCAATAGATTACTCCAATAAGGCAACTCCTAAAAAAATACTCTTCTTTGAGTATGCTTGCCAGTACCGAGGGTCAAAATTCAAATTCTTTAAGCTCTAATAACAACATGTCACTAATCTTCATTATGGAAGGATTAGATAATTCCACAGTATTACTTTTGAATGCTTATTTGTGTCTCCTGTACAGATGCTCTTTCGGAAGAAAATATTTATGACAGTAAGAAAACAAGGTTTTTTTCTCATGTTGAAGTTGGAAAGATTTCGTACTTTTCATACAATAAGTACAACTTTTTCGTATATGAATACTCCATCCAGACAACATTCCATATGTTGGAAAGTCATTATCGTCCAAAGTGTTGTAAACAAGATCAACCATGCATATAATAGACAGTAATTACACGGATCCAAATGGATTAACAGAAAAGCATTACATATTATTAATATTAATATCATGCAGTTCCAATCCATTATCCGATTACCGAATGCAAACAGGAACTGATTAAATAAACGGAAACATAAAAACGTGCGAGATCCAGAAAAGGGTAAGCAATAAACGAATTGTGGCAAACAAAATAAGAGAGAGATTATATTAGAAGTCACCGAAGCGTCCATGAAATGGACTGACCTTAGAGAGTATATCGCCCCCACAATACCGGTGCGTAGGGTACCAGCAATCCGCTCCCATGATACGATAGCACACGATCTTCGTCTGCGCACACCGACAAGATCGTCCTTGAATGTACCTCAGAGAACTGCAGCCGAGAGAAAGAGAGGCATGTTCGTCTGTGAGAGGATGAACCAGAACAAAGCCAAGACGGCGTGAGAGTTTTGCTTGTGAGTGAAGAAACCGATGTGGGGGAAGGGGTATATAAAGACGGGTGCGTGCCCTACCGCGATGCCTTTCGATTTTCAAAAACGCCCCTCAACGGGCACGTCATTTCGGATCCCGAAATCGCGGCCAGAATCGTGCCCATAACGGTGAGTCGAATTTCCATTTTAGTCGACTTACCAATTAATCGTGTGATTAATTTAGTCAACTTACCAAATGAAACCCGCAGCAAAAGTATCGAGATCCGAGATTCGAATTGACTCTCCTGAGCCCGAGCCGGAACCGGAGCGGAGCGCGCGCGCATGTACGTGGTCCTCCATTCCTCCTCTTTATTATTGCTACAAGAGCTTGGGGTGTGAGATCATATATAGGCCCGCCAAAAGTTTAGATCTCCAAGGTATGGTACTAAACTTCCACCCAAACTTTTCCATGTTTCAAATTTAGGAATTCCCAACTTTCCCTCCAAGCCATTTGATTTCCCAATTGAAACCAAATTAACTTCAATTGTAATTACATAGATTCTCCAATTAAAATCTAATTATAATTCGTAATACAACAATCCTCCACGAATTCACCAATTTGAAAAAGAGATTCAAAAAGAGTTAAAACACAACTTTCGGTTGCCACACTTTGCTTTCAATAAAGGTACCTTACGGTTTGAACCTCTACCTGAGTTTACTACTTTAACTTTAACAGGAACAAAGTGAACTACGTCGTGACCTTCAGACCTTGACGTTAAAGTATACGGTAGAAACAACAAAGTATTGTTCTTAGTACAATCTTCAGAGTTGGTGCTCTTAAAGGCCATGCACCCTTATCCTGTTTCATGAGTGTATTCAGGAAAGACACTCTTCCTTTAACTGCAGCTCACAAACACTCACATAGGTGGCGTTCTCCAAGGATGCACTGCTAACATCCTGCCCAAAGACTTGAACCCATTCAGAGCCTATGCTCTTCCTAAACTTGCAGCTTAAATGACACTCAGGCTTCCAGGGATAAGACACTCATGCATACACATTAAGATTAGAGTGCCAACCCGTTCTCCAAATATCTTGTTATTACCACATTGAACCAACTTTGTGGGATCTCCACTCAGATAGGTTGGGTTACTACTGTAGAGGAACTCCCAATGGGTCTCAGTCACATCCCAAGCCTAAACTTTAGGACTAAAGATCTATCAAGTCCCTTAGTCAAAGGATTTGCCGTGTTGTCTTTGGATCTAACAAAATCCACAGCCAACACCCATCGAGACACCAAATCCCTTAACGTATTAAGTCTAATTTGTATGTGTCTCCTTGTGTTCTGATTAAACTTTGAACTTTTGATCTTGGTAATTGTGGTCATATTATCACAATGTACCGAGATCGTAGGAACAGGCTGACCTACCATGGGAATTTCAGACAGAAGTTCCCTTAGCCATTCAGCCTCAATTCCAGTGGTGTCCAAAGCACACAGCTCGACCTTAAAAGTGGATCGAGCTAGAATGGTCTGCTTCACAGACCTCCAGGCGACTGCACCGCCTCCAAGGGTAAAGACATACCCAGTAACACCATTACTCCCAGACTTCTCTATTTTTCCTATCCAGCTTGCATCACTATATCCTTTTAATACAGATGGATGTCTACCATAATGCAAACTAAGGGAAATAGTTCTCTTCAAGTACTTCAGTACTCGATCCAGAGCCTCCCAGTGAGTATGGTCAGGACATCTAGTATATCTACTCAGCTTTGCAACCGAGAATGAAATATCAGGTCTCATGCAATTTGCAATATACATTAAACTTCCTATCACTTGTGAATACCTTAGCTGAGCTACATGTACTCCACTTTTATTCTTAAACAACGTTTTGGATGAATCAAAAGGAGTGCTTACAGCTTTGCAATCTTGATATCCAAATTTCTCAAGTACCTTCTCAACATAGTGAGATTGAGAAACTACAATCCCATCAACTGACCTTGTCAGTTTGAGACCCAAGATCACATCAGCAACACCTATATCCTTCATCTCAAACTTGCTACTTAAGAATGCCTTAGTCTCATTAATAATCCTCATATGTGATCCAAACAACAATACACTCATCGCCTTTCACCTAGGAATAGACACACTTATCGAATTCATGAACCTTAAAGCCACATGACAAAATAGTTTTGTCAAATTATTCATGCCAGTGCTTTGGTGCTTGTTTCAATCCGTAAAGGGATTTGACAAGCTTGCAAACTTTTACCTCATTCCCAGGAGTCACAAGTCTATCAGTTTGATCCATAAAGATGTAAATCCCCGAGGATCCAAGTACCCGTTAACACACATTTCGTACTATTATATTCACATGAGATCGCATAAGCTACATAAAAACGGGGAATTTTTTTTCACGTTGCAATCATTGCATATGACATTCTCATTCACAATCATAACCACAAAGCTAATAGAGACAAATGCCACCAAATGTTAATTACATTAACTTCCATTTATTTTACAACATGTACAGTGACTGACAATATATGCAGTATTCCCAAAAATTTGACTGAAAAGAAAAGAAACATATTACATTATCAACCGAACAAAAATTGAGACAAAAGAAACCATACCGTCTAGTATATACCCTATCTCTTGGAAGCATCAATAGCTACTAAACAACAGGTTGTTTGCATGCCAAAATATGTTTAGGAAAGAAACGGAGTCACAATTGTGAATATAATTTGTAGTTTAGAATAAATAACAAGTAATTTATTATGTGCAAAAGAGAGCAAGTAGAAAGGTATATATGATGAAAAATCTACCATTACTTGCGTAGAGAATGGTTTTCAACTGTTTAGTAAGTAGTTCACCTGTTCATCCCTTTTTCCCATTCTTACCATATATATTTATATAAAGTTTAGATGACAAACCCTAATATATAATGATTTCCTGCGTTTTAAAGATCATAATTTTGAGTCTTGGAAATCATGTTGTGGAACTTGATGACACATGTAAATGTTAAATTTCTTGTCATTGAGATTATGTCATGGACTGATATGATGATGATGGATTTGATCCTTAATTCTATTTACTCCTTTTAAGTTAGTGGATAGTCTGTGGTCTTTGTCTGTGTGTAACCTCACACTATGACTCTAAGGTATTAAAAGTACCTTAGGGTTGGGGTGCCTCCGTAGGCATGCGGTATTGTAGAATGCATCCTAACTAAGTTCCCAACACGTTCACTAACTTATAGGGATTTCGAATCAATTTATAGCCACGACCATTTACTCAACTTTAATTGTAATACCTTCAATTCTCAAGTGCAACTCTCTCAGATGTAACACCAGATGATGTAGATATAGATATGGATGATCTAGATGTAGAATCGTCAAATCTATTGGCGAAAGTAAAACTCAAGCGGTGAGGTAGCCTACAAATGGCTCTTCCGTCTCGCCCTCTAGTTGGAAGTGCAGTCCAATGGAGGGATAGGTCTACTCCCAAACTACGCCATTGAGACGGGTGAGAGAGACTCTCCGGAAAAGTCGCTCTAGAAAACGGACCGACCGGTAACGTGCAACCGAGCTCGTACGAAAAACTAAAACCGAGGATCCCCCGCCTGGGTGTCCTAAAACAAAGGGTCAGCGGAGCTTCTCTAAAGTCGGAATCCCAACGAGGCGTAAAAACACTGCGAGCTCGTGTAAAAATCGTGAAAGGACTGGGATCCCAAACCCGCGCACTTGGCGGCCGCTGCCCAAACTGGGCTTCCTATCTTCCGCCCAGTTGAGGGCCACCGTACCCTCGCACAGCCAGGTGTAAAGGTCACCATGACCGGCATTATAATTGTCATTACCTGATCACCATCATCTTTCCTTCCTTCACTATACATCTCATTTAAAAAAAATTCTTTCTTGTGGTTGACTATTCAGATCTAGGTATTTTATCACAAGTTATCACTAGCGATGTATATAATAGTAGATTCCACTCAAGGGCTAATTGGTTGAAATTTTTTAATGGTCTGCTAGGATAATTGTTTCTATGATAATAAGACATGATAATTGTTTCTATGATGATAAGACGCGTATATTTTAATTAAAAGATACTTCACATTCATAGTTCGTTGACTCGAGTAACGGCTACATTTGCTTCTTTGAAATAAATAACCCAAACGATGTTACTTTTGACATACTAATCTATGTTGACTGAAGCCATAAACACCATAAATTTTCTATTTACAATATTTTTGATTCTTTAATGCACCTTAACACTGGAGTAATTTGGAGGGAAACTTTGTAGAGATGCATATATAAACATATTCACTGCATCTGATCGTATAGTGTAGAGAATTGACAAGGGTATCCATGAAAATCCTTATCAATGTTACTCACTCATTTCCATTTTATTTTTAAGAACATGGTGACTACTCTCAGACCTGGGTAGTGTAAATTAAGTAATATAAAGTAGCTTCCTATTTTTCACCAAACCTGACAGTGACTTTATTTACCCAAAAAAACATGATCATATTATAATAGTGTGGCCAACTCTCATGCAAACTATGAGCTACCAATCTTCTCGTTAGTTAAAATTATCAATTTCAGGACTAATCGAATTGATAAAGCATACTCTTTCCATCATTTTTTATAAACTTTCTGTACCAATAGTGGCACTACGTGAGGGTTCAGTTCATGATTAAAAGGGAATATAATCATAGATTTGCATCTGATTTAATGGAAGAATGAGGTCAGAACTGGATAGACAGAACCGAACATGAACATTTTATTTCATGAAAGAGATCACTACAAACAACCAATGAAGTTAATTGGACATACCTGTCGAGGGAACTATGAGCCAAACAAAATTTAGTTTTGAATATGATAAAGCAAGCAGTTATCAGCTGGAAATATTTTTGTTTTACCATTAACAAAAATTCCAGGAGACAACTATCAACATTTTACCATTTACAAAATTTTTCCAAGCCATTACTTAATCTGTTACCCTTTACAAATTTTTCATGAGCCCTTATTTGATCCATTATTATCCACTCCCACCATAATACCACAAGGAAAGACATCAATTTATAGGATCTAGTTATATGTAAACCCATGCATGGCAGTGATAAGATCTAAAAATTGATTCGCGGCTTTTTTTAGAGAATAAAGTTGTCGGTTGTAGCAAAAGTCGCGAAAACAAGATCTCAGATCGTATCAAACAAATTCGGTTTTCGAGTCGAAAACCTACACTAAATATTTATCCAGGTAAGTGTGCCTGGGTCGAACTCAAGGAGGCAGAATAGAATCTTTTGATTTTTTTAGGAAATATTTTTTTTGCAATTTTATTTTTATCTCTTCTAAAAGTTATCAAAGGGAAGAAGCACTTTTTATTTTATTTTTAATTTTTTAATTTTTATTTGATTTTATTCTTTTCAAATTTTTATTTAATTTTTAAAAAGGGATATTTTTCACAAAAGATTTATTTATTATATAATAGGTGGACTATAAGTAGGTGATAAAATATAGTAGGTTGACGGTTCGAGCAACGGGCTCGATCAAGTAAAGAAATCAAAACAAAATGGTGGCGGTTTTCGACAAATCAAAACACGACGAAAACACGACAAAAACTCACAAAAATTTAATACAAACTAGATGGGGTAGTTGTGTAACTACCCTAAAGAAATCGTAAAGAAACAAGGTCAAACGTGATACAAATATCCCCTACAACCCAGGGGCATAAGCGTAAAAAAACTACTAAATTTTTTTTGCAAATAGGTCCTCAAAGGACTGTTCTGAAAGAAAAACAAGGTTCTTTGCGGAGGGACCTAAATGTAATATCTGAAAATCTGAGGAGCGGGTTTAAAGTACAGGAAACCTTCTGGGTTTATGATGCAATTTTTCCACCTCTTCGTTATTGACGGCTCAGATTAGAACTTATACGCGCCGATCTAACGGCTGTGCTCTTGCCACGTGTCGCGAGCCTGTATGTTCTAGAGCTCAACCCTGTTCTTGATTCCATTGCACGCGTGACGAAGGGAGTCTCTTCTCCGAATTTTCAGGATCAAACGCCAGCGATCTGGGCGCTCCGGCGGGGCCAGAGGGGTGGCTCCTCCATCCCTCGAGCTCGCCCGCGGTAAGGTGTGGTCGGCGGCGTCTCCGAGCGGCGGTGATCCGGCGATGAAGATGACAGATTCAATGATTCTGGAGGTTGTTACAGTCGGCCATCTCCTCTTTGAAGTTGATTTCCGTGCAGATGAAAGCTTCAAGAGATGTAGATTTCACTCCTTTTTGAAGATTGATCTGCAAACAGTAATTTCGTATGCTCGATTCTCAAGGAATCGACCTATGGATGAAGAATTCGCAAGATCAAATAATAAAAAAAATGGTTTCCAGAATTGTTGAAAACAGGCATGAGAATGGCGGTGAAATGAAATGCGAATCGAGCATGATTTGAAACGAAATGTGAAGGGATTTCGAATGGGCGTCCAACCTAAGTGATTAAACTACCTAATGATGCGATTAGCCATGCTAATCATGGCTCGGATATCAAGAAAAAAATCTAAGAAGATGAGTGAATAGGTTTAGGGGTAGTCAAGGTGTATTACCTGGACAGAGCTGCTCGACGGATGATCTGGCCGAAGCGGAACGCGGCTCGAAGCGGCGATGCAAGGCTGAGCACGACCTTGGAACTCTTCCTCCAACACTCCTCTTCCACGCTGGGCTTCTCCAAGGTCCTGTCACCACCGAGGATGGCCGGTACGAGGCTTGAAAGATGGGGGGTCGCTACTGGAGCTGGAGCTTCAGGTTAGTTGGAAGGTTAAGTTGTTAATGGTGGATCTTTGGGCCCTTTTATAGATAGGTTTCGTGCATCCCAAGTCAAGATCGAAGGGCCAGCGAGATTCTTGGTTGTTAGGAGGATCAAATCGAGGGCTTAGATCGCTTGAAATGGTTAGGAGATGCGTGGAATAAATGGATGAACTCGGCCGGTCAGAGCAGCTAGAATACTGGCTTCTTGGAGAAAACGACCCAGGTGCTGACAAGTGTCAGCACCTGGTTGGCCAGAAGCTTGAAATTCAATATAAATTCGATATAAAATAGGAAATAAGGTTATTTTAAATAGGTTTAAATACAAGAAAGGTAAATAAATTAATTATCTAATTTATGACATAATTACTTTTTATAAATAATGAATATTATTCAAATATAAATATTATATTAATAAATATGTATTTATAAACAGGTTTTGAATTTTTATTTAATAAATAAATAATTAAAAATTAAGTTTATATTTTCATAATTATTAGAACAATAAATAAGGCTTGTGGAAATTTTTATGGATTTTAATAAGTTAATTTACATATTTTAATAAATAGAGGTATAGGTTATCTAGTTCATTTATACCTATAATTTAGGGTTTTTGATTTTATTAAAATAATAAATAAGCTCCAAAAATTACAAAATAAATTAGGGTGAAAATACAAGATCATAAAATAATTAAAAATTGTAAAATTAAGAAAATTATAAATAATGCATGTTATATAAAATGAAATAGCCCAGAAACCCCGTTGTTTTTTGGTCCCAAAATCGACTTTTTGCAAACGGACTCCGAATTCGATGAAACCACCTTTATTAATTAGAGAATATTATTTTATGAACTTTAAAGGTGAGTAGAGTGAAATTGGAGTTCGTATGAAGAAGTTATGATATTCGGAAGTTGAGATTTTGACAATTTATAGGCTGGATTTCTTGGCATATAGACAGGGTAATATTTTTAACTTATTTTTATATTTTTATATACATTTTTATAAATAATTAGGAAAAGAGTTTGGTGAAAAATATGTTCATATGAATTAATTAAAAATCTTTGATTTTTTGTATTTATTTGATAAATAGTGGAAAGTGTATGGAGTGTGTTAATTTATTTTTTTAGGTTTTCTTTCCTTATCTCCCCCTACTTATCGATTTGTCGACCAATCCATGCTGACTTGGTCTCGGGGGTTAGGCTATAAATATACCTTTCAGTTATATTTATATTTTAAGTCATATTGTATATATTTACATATATTCAATCTTCCTTTGTTCTTTTCCTGTTCTTTATTTATTTACATGGTTTTGATGGTTAAAAGTGGTTTTTTATTCATGAGTGAGGATTTATTAAAAAATGGAAATTAATGAATATTTACATGCATTTGTTAAGGGTTTTAAGACAAAATGCGACAGAAAAGTTAATAAATCATGGATTCATCAACCCCCTATACTTAAACTTTGCTAGTCCCTTAGCAAACACTTATTTGAAAAGTAAGTGAAAAAGAAAGAAAGTTAGAATGAATTTGTTTTCCTAAACCAATTCATGAGAACACACAAAGGACAGAGCTCGATCGGGCCCGAAACAAGCATTTTGTCGGAACCTTAACTAGGATTAGGATTTTGTTCTCAACAGTCCTCAAGTTCCACAAATCCTTACTCAAGATCACCTCATCGGCTAGTTCAGACTCACTTATTCATATCGCAAACTCTATCATCCTTGAAGTCAACTTGTACAGTGTGTGTATTGATTTAGCTCTTCCTGCTTAGGGAACCGAAGAAACCGTCAATCCCGGTTATACACTTCTATGGCTTCCTCATCCCGCTACTCTTTCCTCGGGGAGGGAGGTATTCCCTTCTGAGTTCAGTTCTGCTATGTGATGAATCTCGTATTCATCACTCTAAATCTCATTTATTAAGCTCAAATCCCTCAAAATCAACAGCATTCTTGCATCTATTCTGCATAATTAGCATTCATGCATATTGTCATAAGAATTGCATTTTAGCATAAGTTTCTGCACAAAATAAGAAGCCAAAAATCCCAACCAAACTGACCTGTAAATAGCCTAACTTCCCGGATTTTTAACTCATTCATACTAACTCCAAATGACTCAAAACCACTTCCACTTTGTACATATCACTAACAAGAATAAAGGGAAAATACAAAAAAAATAACTAACCCAAATAAGTGGACCAAAAACCCAAACCCTAGTTTCAGGGTTTTTAGACTAAAAGCCCTATATCTTCCTCATCCAGTGTCTGTTTTAATCCTACTCACTTTTGAACTAATGTACATTCAATTACCTTCAAAACGAGACCAAGTTCAAGTAAATCGGAGCTCATATGTGAAAGTTGGTTTTTGGGCCTCTTTTGTATATTGTATATATTAGCTATTTTTGACCTCATATTTTATGTACATTTTTTAAATTAATAAAAATCCAAAAAAATTAGATTAAGGTGTCTTTATTTATCTTTGATTTTACCGTAATTTTTCTAATTTTTTTATCTGTTCTTAAAAATGACATAAAAATGATAAAACCCAAAAATCATGGTGTTCTATGTACATGGGATACCCCAAAAATTCACTTTGTGCAAATGATCGATTTTGATTTTGATGTCTTCATAAAAGTTGTAGCTCTCATCAAGACGAGCAAATTTCGTGAAGAAACTTTTTTGATCCGAGGTCATTTACTATTTATTTTAGATTTTACAAACTATTTATTTTCTGAATTATCTGGTGCTGACACGTGGCAGCATCTGGTGCCGCCATGTGTCAGTTATTTTTGAGGTTTCAAATATTCGGTTTTATTAAAAAATAAAAAAATAAAAAATAAATAAAATGGGTGCACGTGTGTCGCACGTGCCTCCCCAGGCACGTGCTCCGCACGTGCCTCCGCCTCTCCCCCCTGTGCTCGCCACGTGGCGCGACAGGCGCCATCCGATCATGCTCGATCGGACGGTGCATATGCGTCGTCCACCTCCCGCCTCCTTCCCAATTTGGCCGCCGCCCCGCGCCGCGAATCTCACGCCGCCGCCTCGTCGTATCCCGCTCCGATCGCCGCAATCCTTCTCCGCGTATCTCGCCCAATCCAGATCTCGCCGCCAATCTCCTCCAATCGGATCCCCATCTCCGATCCGCGTCTCCCCATCACCTCGCGTCGCCTCCCCGCACATCTCGTCATCCCAAATCGAGCCCTCACCTTCCATCGTCGGCCGAGCAACTCTCTCCTATTTAAAGACGACAACCGCCCCTCCTCGCTCTTCATCCGTCGTTCATCTCCTCAGGTCGTGACAGCCAAGGTCGGCATGATCTGAGGAAGACCCTCCTCGTCGCAGTGTCGCCTCCGAGCCGCTGCTCCGCTCCGGCCCTGCCACACCGTCGAGCCCCCCCCCATCTCTTCAGGTATCTCCCCGCTCATACGCTTCTCCTCGTCTCCATCTCCGATTTCCCTCTTTCTCTGGACAATCGACCTCCATCTATGACCATAACCCCACCTTCTTCTCCGACCAATCTTCAACATCGACGCCTCGTCGCGCGTCATCTTCTTTGACCGCCAGGAACTTCGTCGCTCCATCACCTACAACTGCAAGCTTCACCGACAACACCCCTTCATCGGTTACATCTCCAACGCCACCGACGACGCAACCATCTCCGTTGTCAAATGCCTCCAGCTCCGCCAACTACCCCCGCGACTACCTCCGATATCAACCACCAACATCGACAACGCCTCCTCCGCCTTCATATGCTCCGCCACCTTCGTCGTCAACGACCTCCGCCTTCGTCTCCGACGTCGACTACAACACTGGCATCTTCAATGACAACCGCCTCCAACGCCACCATCGACTTCATCGACCTCACTAACAACCTCAGCATCACCAGGAGCAAGCCTGACATCCAGCCATCTCCGCCCTGGCCGGCAAAGCCTCGGCCTTACCCTCTGTCGCTAAAGCCACCGGGCTCGCAGCCCGAGGCCCCAGCACGTGCACAGCACGTGCGTGGGGAACGTCCTCATCTCCGTCCCCACGGGTCACGTACTGGGCACGTGACCGAGTGGGTAATTTGCAAGACACCCCCCGGTTCTTCTCATTATTGCGCACAAGTCTCGGCCAACCAAGGGTCACGTGCTTAGTACGTGACCTCTTGGAATTTTGCAGAAAAGCACCCAGCATTATCGGTAATTTCATACAAGTCCCCCTCACTGCATCTTTATTTATTTTATTTATATTGATTTGTATCTGTACCCCTGTATTCCCCCTCAGTTCTGAACCACTTCTCTACTTATTTTATTAATCAAAAAATAGCATTTTGTTGGTAAATTAATTCTCTACACTTTGACATATTGTGGGTATTTTTGTGATGGATGATTAATTAATAAATAATTGTTTTGTGGAAATTTGTATATTTTGCCATTTCTTGCTCTGAAATTCATAGTTGATTATCTATTACTCTAAAAATCCCCGAAAAATCACATATTGTAGAATTATTTGTGCTTGACATTGTGCCCAAAAAGATTTACATTTGCATGTATATTTTGCTCTGTAAAAATCATTTTGCATATTTTAGTATTTAATTTTTAATAGGTATTAAACCCCACATTTTCAACGTTTAGGATTTTTCTGAGATCCATCACCTAGTGATAGATCTTAAATAATTTTATATCTTGAAAATAAGTAGGTTTAATATTTATTAAAGATAAATATTGAAAATCATTTTGTTTGCATTTAAAAATCCATAAAAAAATCATATTGCATCCAAAAATTCCAAAAAAATTATAGTGCACTCATTTCATCATAATTTACATTGTGGCCAAGTTTCGGATTTTTCGGACATCGTTTGATCGAAATTTACATTTTAGTCCCTAAAATAAGGCAGAATTTGCATTTTGCACCCTTTATTGCATTGAAAATTCCAAAAAAAGACCGCCTCGAAAATCGAACACAAACTTTGATAGACATTTCCCTAGGTTGTTCCTTTGCCTCCTTGTGATCGACCTTGGGACTTGCCCAAGTAAAATAAACATAAAACCATGAGATTAAAAATTGAATAAATTATTTGTTGTATTTTCTTGACTGATTCCGATTGCCTCCTACAACGTACGACTAATCATTCTTTAAGCCAAACGATAAAAACACTTTTTAAACGCTGCAATTCCGGACTCGTCAGATGGCGCCGTTGCCGGGGAGGCAAACGGCTTAGTTTTTTGTCTTGAAAGATTTTGTTCGGTTTTCCGCATTCGGGTAGTCTGACCCCAGATTTTTTTCATTGTAAATCCCATTTATTTTCAGTATTTATTTTTTTTCTTGTCTATTTTTATCATTTTTTAGTCACTCTCTTACATTATCTCTCTTATTTTTCTTGCGAGGTACACGGCATACGTGGAGCGGTTTTTCAAGAAACCGAGGCATCTTCACCGACCTCATAAAATTCGCAATTAATTTAAGATCGAGTCGAGTCGTGAGAGAGCGTAGAGTCTAGGTTTTAAATTCCTGCAATTTTTAAAATTTTGTAATTAATTGCTTATTTATAGTGGTGTCTGTTTGGACGCTCGCGTGTGTAACAAGACTTCTAACTTTATTCTGTGGTGTGTCGTGACCTGTTTCACTCTCCGGTGAGGGTGGGGCCCGACTTGAGTGGCAAATAGGATAGACCTGCACATACGGCTCTCAGAGCAATTTAATTTTTGATTGTGCTCGTAGGATTAAGCAACACTGCACTATTAATTGAGACGCACATAGATCGTTCAACTTAGCCAAATTCAACTCAATTCTTTCCCGTTAATAGAACTTTCTGCTTAGGTGCGGTTTTTCATCGGCCTGCATTCCATATAGAATAATTTTAAAATTCTGTCTAGCATCCCACATGAAGATTGTGAGGATTCACTGTAAGTCTTAACTGAGCATTCATCATAGTTTTCCGTGTGCGTCGGCTTTTCCCGACTTTCTCCCTCTTGTTTTATCACATAATTCTAAAGGGAATTGGGACTGGACGGTAGACGTATTATTCTGCTCACTTAATTCTTCAGTGATCACCTAATTAAAATTGGGATTTCTAAATATAGCCGATCTTAAGAACCCATAAAATCAAGAATTCTTGCGGGAGAACAACCCCGACATTGTTTGATTTTATCTTGCAGCGAGAAGAGAGACGCACACTAGGATAGAGCCAAAGCCAGGATTTTCATATTGACTACTGATTCTACCAAAAGCGATTAGCTATTTCTCAGTGAGGATCTACGGGTAGCCGGTAAACGGTCCGGATTTCCTTAGCAGAGTGGGTGGTTTAGAGGACACTGTGTAAGGCTCCGTCCTCAAGTAAAGGGTAGTCGTTCTATGGTCCTTACTTACTCCCATACTGACTGAAAGTAGGTGCAACTAGTCGTAAGAATTCGGGACAGTCGGTCGGGAAATACAAGCACCTAACAGCTCGTTTAAACAGCTTGCAAGATTTGAATTATCACCAATTAAAACTGAAAAGATAATTGGTCGAACTTTCACGACCTTCACTGAGTGAGTTGGTGAAACAAAACTTTATATTATGTTTGATTTGTGCGTAAAACTTAGTTGATCATCGAATACCGCACACTTGTGCCTAGATCATGAACCGTGCACCTCTTGATAATCTTTTGGATTTGAGAATGGATGATTGTGGCAATTTCTGTTCGGACTCAGCGAACCCTTTTCTGACCACCACAAACTTTCCAGTCTCAAACGTTCTGAGCCACTCTTACTCAGAACCACCTTGGGTTCAGGAACACCTTCCCCTTGAATCCTCCTCTTATAATCCTTTTTAAAATATTGACTCTAATTTTTCACAATCTGAAGGTGAAAAGAAGTACTCACGAAAGATGCCTTCAAAGAAGAGCAATCAGGAAAGATCCAATGCAGATGGTTCTAGCAAGACTAGCCACGTCTGAGCAGCAACAAAATTTGATGAGGGAACAACTAGAACGGTTGAATGCAGAGGAAGAACCACCAATGGAAGCCGCATACAATCCCGGACAATATAGAGTCAGAAATTACTTACAGCCACCTCAGCCTGAGGTTCACCATGAACTGAAGCCACACTTCTTGAGTCAATTACCACAATTTCATGGTAATGCAGATGAAGAACCATACGAATTTTTGCGTGATTTGGAGCTAGTATGTTCTAATCAAAGGAATCCACAAGTCAGCCAGGACTACATTCGTCTCATTGCATTACCTTTCGCCTTGAAAGGTAAGGCAGATTACTGGGTGAAAAATTTGGGAGTGACGGTGACCACTTATCATAGGTTCAAGAACCTATTCTTGAAGAAATTCTACCCACTGAGTCGAACCAATCAAATGAGGACTCGCATCACTAGCTTCTCTCAGATGCCTAATGAACCACTTTGTGATGCATGGGATAGATTTAAAGATCTGCTGCAGAAACGTCCCTGCCATGACCTAGATAATAACATCCTGGTCCAATCTCTCTATTCTGGCCTTAACCACGGGACTCAGGTTTAGTCAGCGATGCCTGTGGGGGAAATTACACATCCCGAGGAGTTGATACCGTTTGGAAAATACTGTAGCAAATGGCGGAGACTAGCCGTTCACAAATTGCTAGTAGAGCTTACACTGATTCACTGAACACCTATCAAGCCAAAGGAGGGAAACAAACTGTCGCAGAAATAGCAGAAGACTTGATTCCCAACATGAACATCATCACAGATAAATTAACAGTTGTGGATCACATTAATAAAAGGGTGAACGACATCGACAATCGGCTCTCCCAGTTTCCAAAGCAAATGGAGGAACTTACTGAAAAGGTATCCAAGATAGGGATACCTACTGCACCTACGGTCCCGATTTATCATGTGCATCATGTCCAAGAGCAGCCAGGGTCAGGACAACCGCAACCGTGGACTCAGGACCAATCCTATGCTCAACCTTCCCATCAGTCACCTCCACCAGCCGAGACAGTCGTAGAAGCCCCGCCTCAGACATTCGAGATAAATGGCATCTGGTACACACAGGATAATACCCGACAAGGTAATACGGGGGACCATCAGTAATATCAACGTCCACCCACCTTCTACAATGCCGCTTTTCCCACAGCTCCACAACACAATCAGCACTCAAGGCAGCAGCAACCACACGACCGTCAGAACCAACCTCAACAACATCGTCAGTAGTATCAAGCTCCAAATCAAGCATCTCGATCATCCAAGCCTCCATAAGACCCGGTGGATATCAAGAAACAAATGCTGGAGGAAATTCGCAGCTTCCGGAATGAACTGTACGATCTAAGGGTAGATGTTAATCGTCTATCCCGTTGGAAGGAAGAACAGACAGCCCCAGCCACAGCCATTCCCGCCCAAGTTCAAGCTAACCCTAATAGCTTGAACAAATCTCAGTCATCTCAATACAGTAATCAGGTATACTATTCAGATTTTTCCACATCTGAACACGAAATCCTTTCGTTTGACAATATCAATGCCATGTCACTAAGGAGCAGAAGGAGCGTGGTCGTACCTGATCGGGCAAGGGAAGTTGACCATCAAGACTCGGAAGATCAACCGGAGGATGCTTCTGAGGATGAAGAAGAAGGACAACCGAATATTTCAGCACGAGATAAAGGAAAGGCATCTATGGAGACCACAGAGAACCTTGAACCTCTAGTTGCTGCGAAATTACCCTTGTTACCATTTCAGCAACATAATTATTATGATTGTAATAAGAACTCCAAATCTAATAAAGATGCTCTTATTTATGATTCTGGCTCTCTTTCTCCTGTCTCAAATGTTCTACTCCTTTCCCCCATACTCTAAAGAAAGGAAAACAAAAGAAAACCATTCAAAATGACCCAGTAATGGAAAGATTCTGCCAACAGAATATCACAGTCAAAGTACCCTTTGATCAGTATGTGGCCAGTAATCCAGCATTTCAGAAATACTTGAAAATGAAATGTACTCCCACCAGGACTCGTACAAAGAAAACAAATCAGTTTGTGGAGACTCATGTCCTGACAGTGGCCACTACCAAATGTGTCAGAAATCAGCATTTAGGAAGAAAAGGGACCTGGGTGCTCATTATGTGGAAAGCCGCATTGGTAGTATTGCGTTCGCACGCACACTTCTCGACAATGGTTCTTCCATCAATCTTCTTCCCTTAGCCTTATATTACATATTGGAGTTAGGTCCTCTCCAGAAATCATTATCTTTACTCCAATTCGCTGACATATCCACTAAAAGGTCTAAGGGAGAAGTGAAAAATGTTATCATTATGGTCGAGGGTACGGAATACAAAGTGTACTTCACTGTCCTTGATATGGAGACCCCGAACCACTGGAAGGAATCGCAAATCATTCTTGGAAGACCCTTCTTAAGAACCGCCAAAGATTCTGAATCCACCACTGAAGATGCTGAAACATCCGAGTGTAATCTCATCAGCACTACTGGACCATGGGACCAACTGCCAGACCTTCAAATTGCCAACATCCCGGCAGAAGAAGAGACAGTGCACCAGTCAGTATGCGAGATATTGTCAGACAAATCCAAACACCTGGATGTTTATAATCTTGATGACACAAAAATCCTTTCGGATTTGTCAATCCCATCTTCTTCGGGAAAATCAAGAAAAATCGATGACGAGTCAGACGCGGCTTTGGCCGAATTACCACACTACTTTTGCGATCCGACTCACATTCCTTCAGGATTAGTGGCTAGCATATTACAGAATGATTCACCGTCAACCAGCACAGAGCCAGACTTAAAAGACCTTCAGCCAGATTTGATTAATGATTCAGATTTGCCAGAGCTGAAACCTCTCCCTCCCACACTGAAGTATGCATTTCTCAATGGACCCAAAGATAAATTCCCTATGATCATTAGCTCATCATTAACCATAGACCAAGAATCCAGACTTCTAGAAGTCCTTGAGCGAAATCGAAAAGCCATCGGTTGGACTGTGTCGGATCTCGTAGGAATCAACCTTGCTCTCTGCTCGCACCAAATTTATGTTGAGGATAACGCTAGGCCTTCCCGTGAATTTCAGAGAAGATTAAACCCCAATCTTTGGGAAGTAGTTAAGAAAGAGATAGAAAAATGGTGTAAAGCAGGTTTTATATACCCTATTTCTGACTCCAAGTGGGTGGCCCCCTTCATGTCGTCCCGAAGAAGTCGGGAATCCAGATGGTCACCAACGAGGAGGGGATAGAGATCGCGACCTGAGTACCCACGTCGTGGCGTGTCTGTGTCGATTACAGGCGCCTGAATGCTGCGACCAAGAAAGATTACTTTCCACTGCCATTTATTGATCAAATCTTGGAGAGACTTGCAGGGAAGGCATTCTTCTGTTTTCTTGATAAGTACTCTGGCTACAATCAAGTAGCTATCGCTCCCGAGAATCAGGAAAAAACCACATTTACATGTCCCTTCGGTACCTACGCATTCAAGCGCATGCCATTCGGGCTTTGTAATGCCCCAGGCACATTTCAGCGGTGCATGATTGCCGTATTTGCCGAAATAGTGGGTGATTTCCTAGAAGTCTTCATGGATGACTTCTCGGTCCATGGTTATTCATTTGATACATGTTTAGCGCACTTGGACCGAGTCCTCAAGAGATGCAGGGAGGTTAATTTGGTACTCTCCTGGGAGAAGAGTCACTTTATGGTGATTGAGGGTATCGTGTTGGGGCATGTCATCTCCAGAAAGGGAATGGAGGTCGACCCTGCCAAGGTGGAGGTGATCAAGAAACTTGAGCCACCAACCAAAGTCAAGTTAGTGCGGTCTTTTCTAGGGCACGTTGGATTTTATCAAAGGTTTATCCCTGATTTTTCAAAGATCGCCCGCCTACTGACTGAGCTCTTAGGAAAAGACACCAAGTTTATTGTAAATCACAAGTGTCTTGAGGCCTTCAAGCTCCTGAAAAAGAAAATATGTGAATCGCCAATATTACAAGTGAAGGATATGGAGAAATCCTCAAGCGCATCACGGAAGCGTGATCGTCATATCGGATACGACGAAGAACGACTAGTCGCACTAGTTGTTCGGTGCAGCGGAATTTAAAAAATTTATTCGATGAAACCACATGATCCAAGAACCATTCTCGGATCGTTTCATCTAAAACCACAACAAGTATAATGCAATACCTCTTGAAGCGTGGTTGATCGAGTCTCTAAGAGAAGAGACCTCCTGTCTCAAGTCCGATCGTCGGAGAGATCGCTTGCGAGCGCGGGGATGAACCGCGGTGTCCTCGCAATCCAAGATGTTGATCCAAGCGCGGTTGCTCCTGATCTCGACACACGAGATCGCACGTCTCCTTCGCGAGTGCAGCACTCCAAGTAGACGAAGAACCGCAGAGCGTCGAGGCGGCGGCACGAGGGCGCGGGCGACGACGGTTCTCTCCACCAAGGTGGACGGCCACCAAGAAGCAAGGGAGAGAGGGGGCGTCGAGTATGAGAAAGAGAGAGAGAGAGAGATTTGCTACAATAGCATGTGTAAAGAGAGAGCCAAGTATGCCTCTCTATTTATAGGGTTTTGGGATCCATGGATCTCAATCCATGTGCCTCATAAAATCAATGGTTGAGATTGATTTATGATAATCCAATGGTCAAGATTGTTGTTGGTAAAAGCCAACAACTTGTGATTTAATTTTGATTAAATATATTTGATAAATCAAATATATATTAATACCAAATCAAACCAATTAAATAAGGAGTGAGAAATCAATTGGGAGCCTCCTTCCCCATTAGGAGAGGTGGACGGCCACCAATTCCTAAATGGAATTGGTGCCGCCCCCCCTCTTCCATATGGGGAGGGCAATCCCATATATTACATGGGATTGCATATCTCCTAATATTTCTCTCTACTTATTTTCCCAACAATTTTTATTCACCAAAAATAATTCTCAATTAATTTTGGGAATATTGCAATCTTGACATTGGAATATTGTGAATCACATTCACAACCCAAAACAAAATGTAATTTACATTTTCAATTAATTAGACAATGTGTATCCAATACACATTAATAATTAATCTACTAATATAAATTATATTAAACTCTCTCTAATACATTATAAATCACATTTATAATATATTAGGAATAATTGGATATTACTATCCACATTATTCTTATCCATAATAATTAAATCACATTTAATTATATTGGATAATTTCTCATACATCATGATAATTAAATCACATTTAATTATCAACTTCTCTTTGCTTAGATCTTATGGAATTGTTCTCAAACCATTTAAGAACAATGCTATTTCTCCTTAGATACTTGGAGATAAGGACAGGGCGATTGTGTTGTTCCACGTATAGTGACTTGGATATTGAGATCACATCTCAAATCCAGATCCCATGGACCTCTCATAGATGCTTGATTAAATCAAGACCGTAAACCTAATCTTCTCATTGCATCTGAATCTCATTCAGATCAATGTCCAGCTCATGGACTAAGATTAGGTCACTTCTCTCATGAGAGGAGTCACTAAAATCCAGACCTGTTTCATCACTCCCTCGGAATGGAAGCGTCATGGTTACACAATCGTTTATGATCAAATCACCCTTCAGGTATTCCTAATACCTGCACATCCTGCATACTGGAAGACTCATGATCATCATGAAGATAAAGATCACTTTTACACTGTCATCTTCATAGTCTGATCATTAAGTTTCTCAATCTTGGTCCTTGGGATATGGTACAGATCATATGCTTTCACAAAGCATATATCTTACCTTCAAATTCATATCATGCTTCTAAAGCATGATGACCATGCATGGAATTTGGTCAATCCCAATACCTCATGAGTGAGCTCATGTCTCCCTGTTCACAAGTGAACCTGTATGATCCCTTTGAGAGATCATATTACTCATATGCCCTTACATGCACACCAGCTCGCCGGTGTATAGACCTTGATTAGGTCATCAACCTATTGGTCTGCCAAATGTACATGCTCGGACATATAGTAATATATCTGTCTCTGGTCAGAGGATGTTTGCCTGTGATGTGACAGTATTCATCATAGGTCTTTGGTTATCTCGATCTCGTTAAGTCAACTCATTGACTCAACTAATCTGATACCTCTGAATCAATATTCCTATGCAGAGGACCTGCATCAAGAGGTCGACCAGATATCAGTCTAATGAGATGGGATTGCCATCTCCCACTCAGACTGGAGATAACTACTTGTTAATCATTGATGATGCTTGATGAGTCCTCTATCTAACTCCTTAGATATTCATCCAAGCATCAGCCTCTATGATTCAATCATTGAATCAGCAGCTGTATGATTATCAAGTTGGCCATGGTACATAAAGCTTATTGTACAGAGGGACCTTATAGTGCATTCATTCATTCAATATCAGAAAGGGAGTGAAACAAAATCAATAACTTTTATTGATGAATCATTTATTACAATAACATTTATTGTAGGAATGGTTCGCCTCGGGCTCACATTGCTAACAATCTCCCACTAGCCCTCAGAACCATTCAGGAACAAGCCTTAAACCCATGCTCATTACATGCTGGTCAAAAACCTTCTGCGTCAGAGGTTTGGTAAGAGGATCAGCAATGTTGTCGGCGGATGCCACCTTGGTGATGATGATGTCACCACGCTTTTGAATCTCCCGAATGATGTGGTATTTCCTTTCTACGTGCTTGCTCTTCTGATGCCATCTGGGTTCCTTCGCCTGGGCAATGGCTCCCGTGTTATCACAGAGTAGCGGGATGGGAGTATCAGAGGAAACTACGCCAAGCTCCTGGACGAACTTGCGCAACCACACCGCCTCCTTTGCAGCATCCGATGCGGCAATGTATTCGGCTTCTGTCGTTGAATCTATCGTAGTGTCCTGCTTCTTGCTTCTCCAGCTCACAGCACCACCGTTCAACAGGAACACAAACCCTGATGTCGACTTTCGATCATCAATATCCGATTGGAAGTCAGAATCTGTATATCCCAAGACTTGGAGATCACCATCTCCATAGACCAAGATGTAATCTTGCGTCCGTCTAAGATATTTGAATATGTTCTTTACTGCATTCCAGTGTTGTTCTCCATAGCAGGATTGGTAACGGCTTACCACTCCCACTGCATGGCAGATATCTGGCCTAGTACACATCATGGCATACATTAAGCTTCCTACGGCCGATGCATAAGGACATCCAGCCATGGCCTTCTTTTCCTCAACAGTTTGAGGAGCCATTCCTTTAGACAGGTGGATACCATGTCTTAAGGGTAGGAATCCTTTCTTGGAACTATCCATACGGAATCGTTCAAGAATCTTCTTAATGTATCCTTGTTGTGACAATCCCAATATCCTCTTCTCTCGGTTTCTGAACAACTTCAGACCCAAGATGTAAGAGGCTTCTCCAAGATCTTTCATCTCAAAGGTATTGGACAGCCAAATCTTTACACTGGTCATCATCCCTGTATCATTCCCAATGATAAGGATGTCATCTACATAAAGCACGATGAACACAATGGCGCTCCCACTAAGCTTCTTGTACACACAAGGTTCATCAGGATTCTGCACAAAATCATAACTCTTTATGGTTTCGTCAAATCTGATGTTCCAGCTACGAGAAGCTTGCTTGAGCCCATAGATGGATTTCTGCAGCTTGCATACTTTGCCATCCTCAGTTATGAAGCCCTGGGGCTGCTCCATGTAGATATCCTCCTCGAGGTATCCATTGAGGAAAGCCGTCTTGACGTCCATCTGCCAGATGTCGTAGTCAAGATATGCAGCTATAGCCAGTAATGCCCTGATGGATTTAAGCATAGCCACAGGAGAGAATGTCTCATCGTAGTCAATGCCTTCTCTCTGTGTGTAGCCCTTGGCTACGAGCCGTGCTTTGAAAGTCTCTACTTTCCCATCAGGTCCCCTCTTTCTCTTGAAGATCCATTTGCACCCAATGGGTTTTACCCCTTTAGGTGGATCCTCTAGGGTCCATACACCATTCTTATGCATGGAGTCAATCTCTGACTTCATTGCTAGCATCCATCTATCCATGTCATGATCCGCGAGTGCTTCATCAAATGAAGTAGGATCACTGTCAGTTTCACTTGACACATGGAATCCATACCTTTCAGGTGGTGCAACCACCCTCGAACTCCTTCGAAGAGGTATGGGTGTTTCATCTTTATTTATCTCTTCAGTTTCTGGTTCAGGAAGCTCAGAGTCCTCAGGGGACTCAATGAGTTCCTCTACTTCACTTTTGTCTTGACCTTTAAGGAAATCATCCTCCAGAAATTTCACATCTCTAGAGACAAAAACCTTTTGGGTCTCAGGGTCATAAAGTTGATATCCAATACCATCTTTAACATACCCAATGAAGTAGCACTCACGAGAGCGAGATTCTAGCTTACTTGCATCCACATTCTTTGCATGGACCAAGCAACCCCAAACCCTTAAGTGATTAACACTAGGTTTGGTTCCATACCAGAGCTCATGAGGAGTCTTAGGTACAGATTTGCTAGGAATCTTATTCAGGATATATATTGCAGTCTCTACTGCATATCCCCAGAAACTAAGTGGTAAATGTGCTTTACTCATCATTGAACGAACCATATCCATGATGGTTCTGTTGCGTCTTTCAGCAACACCATTAAGTTGGGGAGTTCCAGGAGGAGTGAGATTGGAAATAATTCCATTCTCCTTAAGGTATTCCTTAAATTCATCTGATAGGTACTCGCCACCTCGATCAGATCGAATTCGTTTAATCTTCCTATTGGTTTGGTTCTCAACCAAAGCCTTGAATTCTTTGAACTTTTCAAAGGTTTCAGACTTATGACGTAATAGGAAGATAAACCCGTATCGCGAATGATCATCAATAAACGTCAAATAATATCGATATCCATTTCGAGTCGCGGTACTGAAGGGACCGCATACATCAGTATGTATTAGGTCAATAATACCTTCACATCTTGTAACCTTGTTACGGAAAGGCATCCTGGTCATTTTACCTCGATTATAATGTTCACTGGTAGGTAAAGGCTGAACCTGTAGAAAGTCCAAAGGTCCATCCTTTATCAATCTATTGATCCTATCAACAGATAAATGACCAAGCCTTTGATGCCAAATCATGTTTGAATGATTTATATTACTCCTGGATCTTTTAGGGTTTTTATTAGTGGTTGTAACATTCATGACATGCTCATTAATGCACAATTCATAGAGCCCTCCAGAAGTCAAAATACCCTCTGCAATATATTTATCATAATGATTTATGACTAATTTATTACAAAATAGGAATGAATATCCACTTCTAACTAGCTTAGATACAGATATCAAATTCCTTCTGACTTCAGGTACATAAAGACACTCTTTAAGTACTAGGACTCTTCCACTAGATAATGATAGTCTGCAGGTCCCGACGGCGACTGCTGCAACACTTGCATCAGATCCCATCTGGATGACTATCTCCCCTTCCTCAAGCTGTCTAGTTTCCTGAAACAAATGCAACAAATTGCATACATGAACAGAAGCACCAGAATCAACTACCCAACTTCCTTCTCGTCCGACGAGAAAGCTTGTTTCAATGATGAATGTAGATTTCATACCTGCTGGGGCTTTACCTTTGTCGACCGACTTCAGGTAATCTGGGCAATTACGCTTCCAGTGCCCCGGCTTCTTGCAGTGGTGACAGACGTCGGTTTTCTTCGACGCCATTAAAGTGGATGCATTGGAAGATGAGGCAACACCTTGTCCCTTCTTCTTTCTCTTCTGGGCCGGGCCCTTCCGAGAACCTTGCTTCCGACCGCGCTTCCCTTTGACCTGTGCAACCATTGCAGTGCCAGAGGGACCATCTTTCTTCATTACGTCTTCTGCAGACTTTAATGCAGCAAGAAGCCCAGCATTTGTCAGTTGCAGCTTATTCATGTGGAATGACACTACAAAGTTATTGAAAGATTTGGGCAATGACAGCAGAATGAAATCAGATTGCATGTCTGCATCCATCGTCGCCCCTAGAGTTTCAAGCTCTGACAAGTACCCAAACATTTTGAGCACATGATCGCGGACCGAGGTCCCTTCCTGCATCTTACAGTGAAGAAGATCTTTCATAACATTGTACCGCTGGGTGCGGTTAATGTCACCAAACATATCCTTCAGATTCTGCATTATATCCTGGCAAGTGCTCATCTCCACATGTTGCTTCTGAAGAACATTGGAGAGAGAACCCAAGATATAGCATCTAGCCAAGACATGATCTTCATCATACTTGTCATTATATGCTTTTTCTTCCTTAGATTTAGGGTTTTCAAGTTTGTTATCATGGAGCACATAACTGATGCGCTCCGCTGAAAGCACAAGCTCCAAATTACGGATCCAATCCGAGTAATTTGGTCCGGTCAGTTGGTTGACCTCCAGAAGCCTATTCAGTGGGTTCATGGCCTTCATTTTCTGAAATTGAGAATGCACTATATTAGCACATATAATCATATATCCAATTTAATTTTATTTGATTAAGGCATTTTAAATCAAATTAGTCTTGCTATGTCAACTATGAAAGTTTATCCCCTTATTCACTTTCAAAGTAGGAGATATACTTACAAATATATCTCAAGCAAGAACTGGGATCTCCTCTTTATCATTGTCATATCCCAATAATATGAGAACCTATGACTCTGATAAAGAGAAGCGGGAACACATTCCGCCTTGCAAGTCCAACTTGCATTTCCCAATTCGGTCTTTAATACCCGAGCCCACCACCCCTAAGGTGATGTTGACTCGTCATTAATTGAACCAACCGTCAACAGGAATACAACTCGCTATGCGCAATCCAATATCGCCCCAATAATATGAGGACCCGATATTGGGGTCACTACGCATACGTCCTTACTCTTTCGAGAAGAGACGAGCCCGATCCAAACGGATCATATGTGGGAGCTGTCACTTCGGACAGGCGTCTCCCACATATAATATTTGGCGACGAAACCCTTCGCCTTGACGGGAGACCATGGATGTCACTTATGTGATCCTCCATCTCTTATTCAAATTTAATTAATTTCTATGAATCTCATTCATATAATTAATTCTTCCAAGGGAATTATTAACTCTAATCATATTAGAGTATTCTCAATTGGATATAATTAACTTAATCATATTAAATTAATTATCAATCCAATTTAATCAATCAAACTTAATTTTATGCTTGAATATACATATATGATATAATTCTCAAAGTACGTATTAATTCGAATTTTAATAATTAGAAAAATACATCATAATCCCTCGGACATTATCCCGGCCCTACCCGATGTCATGGCCAGTACCGACGGGAGTGGGGCGGACCACATACGTTGCAACCCGCTGACCCAGCGATCCCCGACTAGACACCATATCCACCTCGGGAAAGGATAATGCCAAATTGATTACTTTGTACTTGAGATGATCATCGGTTCTTCAACCGAAATTATACCATATAGTAATCAAAACAATTTTGATTTTAAGGAAATTTGCTAGACAAATTCCCAAGCCCTATTCAAGCAAGAAGTTTGATGATTGTAGTTCCAATTAAGGTTTAGATCAAATCTAATCATCTAATTGGTTGAGGCCAAGTCAATTAGGCAAATAATCATGTTTCAATATTTCACAAATATTTTTCAAGATTATTTCACGAAATTAACAATTAATTTCTCTAATTGACAATCACTTGGTTCTAGATTAGGAAGGCAATTTCAGCAGTGACCCCTACTTACTAAAATTGACATATCTCAATCATATTAAATCCAAATTAAGCAAAGTCAATTTCTAAAGTTTGCTAATTTGATTTAGGACAGAACCTAAGTGATGTTTCACGCATTTCGAGGCAAGCCTAAACAGTAATTAACATTTTAATCACGTTCAGATTCACAGTTCTCGCAACAGTGCATACATGTCCATTAAAACGACCATATCTTGAGCATACGAAATCCGATTTACGCAAACTCAGATCCTATGGTTTCCTTATTTAATGGGGAACATAATCCAATTAAAAAATTCGTGTTTAAACAATTTAAACAGTGCCGAATTTCTTCACTAAACAGATCTGCGAAATCAAATGCGATGAAAACTTTCGCGACCTAAACGAACCCAAGTCGTCCTTGGTTAACGAATCACTATTCGAAACCATCGACCTAAGGCTCTGATACCACTTGAAGGATATGGAGAAATCCTCAAGCGCATCACGGAAGCGTGATCGTCGTATCGGATACGACGAAGAACGACTAGTCGCACTAGTTGTTCGGTGCAGCGGAATTTAAAAAATTTATTCGATGAAACCACATGATCCAAGAACCATTCTCGGATCGTTTCATCTAAAACCACAACAAGTATAATGCAATACCTCTTGAAGCGTGGTTGATCGAGTCTCTAAGAGAAGAGACCTCCTGTCTCAAGTCCGATCGTCGGAGAGATCGCTTGCGAGCGCGGGGATGAACCGCGGTGTCCTCGCAATCCAAGATGTTGATCCAAGCGCGGTTGCTCCTGATCTCGACACACGAGATCGCACGTCTCCTTCGCGAGTGCAGCACTCCAAGTAGACGAAGAACCGCAGAGCGTCGAGGCGGCGGCACGAGGGCGCGGGCGACGACGGTTCTCTCCACCAAGGTGGACGGCCACCAAGAAGCAAGGGAGAGAGGGGGCGTCGAGTATGAGAAAGAGAGAGAGAGAGATTTGCTACAATAGCATGTGTAAAGAGAGAGCCAAGTATGCCTCTCTATTTATAGGGTTTTGGGATCCATGGATCTCAATCCATGTGCCTCATAAAATCAATGGTTGAGATTGATTTATGATAATCCAATGGTCAAGATTGTTGTTGGTAAAAGCCAACAACTTGTGATTTAATTTTGATTAAATATATTTGATAAATCAAATATATATATTAATACCAAATCAAACCAATTAAATAAGGAGTGAGAAATCAATTGGGAGCCTCCTTCCCCATTAGGAGAGGTGGACGGCCACCAATTCCTAAATGGAATTGGTGCCGCCCCCCCCCCTTCCATATGGGGAGGGCAATCCCATATATTACATGGGATTGCATATCTCCTAATATTTCTCTCTACTTATTTTCCCAACAATTTTTATTCACCAAAAATAATTCTCAATTAATTTTGGGAATATTGCAATCTTGACATTGGAATATTGTGAATCACATTCACAACCCAAAACAAAATGTAATTTACATTTTCAATTAATTAGACAATGTGTATCCAATACACATTAATAATTAATCTACTAATATAAATTATATTTAACTCTCTCTAATACATTATAAATCACATTTATAATATATTAGGAATAATTGGATATTACTATCCACATTATTCTTATCCATAATAATTAAATCACATTTAATTATATTGGATAATTTCTCATACATCATGATAATTAAATCACATTTAATTATCAACTTATCTTTGCTTAGATCTTATGGAATTGTTCTCAAACCATTTAAGAACAATGCTATTTCTCCTTAGATACTTGGAGATAAGGACAGGGCGATTGTGTTGTTCCACGTATAGTGACTTGGATATTGAGATCACATCTCAAATCCAGATCCCATGGACCTCTCATAGATGCTTGATTAAATCAAGACCGTAAACCTAATCTTCTCATTGCATCTGAATCTCATTCAGATCAATGTCCAGCTCATGGACTAAGATTAGGTCACTTCTCTCATGAGAGGAGTCACTAAAATCCAGACCTGTTTCATCACTCCCTCGGAATGGAAGCGTCATGGTTACACAATCGTTTATGATCAAATCACCCTTCAGGTATTCCTAATACCTGCACATCCTGCATACTGGAAGACTCATGATCATCATGAAGATAAAGATCACTTTTACACTGTCATCTTCATAGTTTGATCATTAAGTTTCTCAATCTTGGTCCTTGGGATATGGTACAGATCATATGCTTTCACAAAGCATATATCTTACCTTCAAATTCATATCATGCTTCTAAAGCATGATGACCATGCATGGAATTTGGTCAATCCCAATACCTCATGAGTGAGCTCATGTCTCCCTGTTCACAAGTGAACCTGTATGATCCCTTTGAGAGATCATATTACTCATATGCCCTTACATGCACACCAGCTCGCCGGTGTATAGACCTTGATTAGGTCATCAACCTATTGGTCTGCCAAATGTACATGCTCATACATATAGTAATATATCTGTCTCTGGTCAGAGGATGTTTGCCTGTGATGTGACAGTATTCATCATAGGTCTTTGGTTATCTCGATCTCGTTAAGTCAACTCATTGACTCAACTAATCTGATACCTCTGAATCAATATTCCTATGCAGAGGACCTGCATCAAGAGGTCGACCAGATATCAGTCTAATGAGATGGGATTGCCATCTCCCACTCAGACTGGAGATAACTACTTGTTAATCATTGATGATGCTTGATGAGTCCTCTATCTAACTCCTTAGATATTCATCCAAGCATCAGCCTCTATGATTCAATCATTGAATCAGCAGCTGTATGATTATCAAGTTGGCCATGGTACATAACC
Organism: Ottelia alismoides; assembly: GCA_037367405.1. Classification (NCBI taxonomy): domain Eukaryota; kingdom Viridiplantae; phylum Streptophyta; class Magnoliopsida; order Alismatales; family Hydrocharitaceae; genus Ottelia; species Ottelia alismoides. Next base: position 738,531 of record JAZKJV010011061.1, read on the forward strand.
CTTATTGTACAGAGGGACCTTATAGTGCATTCATTCATTCAATATCAGAAAGGGAGTGAAACAAAATCAATAACTTTTATTGATGAATCATTTATTACAATAACATTTATTGTAGGAATGGTTCGCCTCGGGCTCACATTGCTAACAACAAACTCCCGACCAGTCTCTTCCCTTTGAGATCATGACTGATGCATCGGATTTCGTTGTCGGAGCTGTACTTGGACAAAGACGGGATGGAATCCCTTATGCGATTCACTACGCGAGCAAAGTATTGGATCCTGCACAGAAAAATTATACAGTGACTGAAAAGGAAATGCTCACGGTTGTTTGGTCCCTTGAAAAGTTCAGATCATATATATTGGGCTCCAAGGTGACAATTTTCACTGATCATACGGCATTAGATACCTCATGGATAAAAAAGATGCCAAGGCACGACTTTTGAGGTGGACCTTTTTAATCTAGGAATTTAATTTGGAGATCAAAGATAAACCTGGAATTAAGAATGTTGTCGCTGATCACCTTTCCTGAATTGAGAAAAATGATTATCCTGACACTGGACCAATTAAGGAGACTTTTCCAGACGAATCTGTTTGCGTTATTGATTCAACCCCATGGTATCCCAACATCGTGAACTATCTTGTCTCCAAGAGGGTTCCCATTGGTTGGACCAATAAAATGATTGATAAATTAAAGTCGGATTCAAGAAAATACCATTGGGACGATCCTTTCCTTTTTTATGAAGGAGCGGATTGTGTCTGGAGAAGATGTATTCGTCAGGAAGAATACCAGAGTGTCCTCACACATTGTCACACTCTCGAGGCTGGAGGGCACCATTCAGGAAAGAGAACCGCACACAAGGTACTCCAATGTGGATTTTACTAGCAGACCTTATTTCGTGATGCTAATGAATTTGTACGGTCTTGCCCGATTTGTCAAAGGATGGGAGGGATTGTTGTTTATAGAGATGAAATGCCCATGCAACCAATGATTTTCTGTGATGTTTTCGATGCATGGGGGATTGATTTTATGGGTCCCTTTCCCAATAGCAATGGATTTGAGTACATCTTGTTAGCGGTTGATTATTTGTCTAGATGGGTAGAGGCTATTCCAACCCGAACCACAGATAGCAAAACCGTCTGTAAGTTTATCAAGGATAATATCATTGTAAGGTTCGGAATACCAAAAGTCTTGATTTCTGATGGAGGTAGCCACTTTGTGAATAAGGAAATGAGATCTTTGGCTAAAGAGTATAAATTTGAGCATAGAATAGCCAACCCATATCATCCACAATCTAATGGCATGGCAGAGGTTTCTAATAGAGAAGTAAAGGGTATTCTTCAAAAGTTGGTTCGTCCATATAGGAAGGACTGGTCAAAACTATTGGACCAGGTGCTATGGGCCTATAGGACAGCCTATAAGACTCCATTCGGTACTTCACCTTTTAGGATGATCTATGGCAAGCCATGCCATCTACCTGCAGAATTGATTCACAAATCTGAATGGACGATCAAAAAGTTGAATTGGAGTTGTCACCTTGGGAAATTATGTCGAGACTTGAATTTAAATGAGCTAATTGAAATCCGAAATCGAGCATATGACAACAGTGTAATCTATAAGGACAAGGTCAAGAGATGGCATGATAGACACATTCGAGATAAAACCTTTATCCCTGGGCCGAAAGTATGGTTGTTTAATGCTCGGTTAAAGATTTTTCATGGGAAACTGAAATCAAAATGGACGGGTCCCTATGTTGTTATCGATGTGAATACCAATGGAAGTGTGGATATTGCTGATGAATCTCAGATTCACCATTCTAAGTCTCATTAATTAAAGCTCAAGTCCCTCAAAATCAATTGCATTTCTGCACTTATTCTGCATAATTAGCATCCAGGCATGATTGCATAAGAATTGCATTTTAGCATTAATTTCTGCATAAAATAAGAAGCCAAAAATTGACCTGTAAATAGCCTAACTTCCCCTATTTTTAACTCCTTCATGCTGACACCGCATACCACAAACTCACTTCCACTGTGTACACATCACTAACAAGAATAAATAAAAAATACAAAAAAATAATTAACCCTGTTAAGTGGACCAAAAACCCAAACCCTAGTTCTAGGATTTTCGGACTAAAAGCCACATATCTTCCCCATCCAGTGTCCGATTTGATCCTACTCACTTTTGAACTAATGCACATTCAATTACCTTCAAAACAAGACCAAGTTCAAGTGAATCGGAGCTCGTATGAGAAAGTTGGGTTTTGGGCCTCTTTTGTACATTGTATTTTCGCGGCTTTTTGACCTGTATTTTATGTGTTTATTTTCTTTATTAATAAAAATCCAAAAAAATTAGATTAAGGTGTCTTTTATTTATCTTTGAGTTTTCCTTATTTTTCCGGATTTTTTATCGTGTTTAAAATTGACAAAAAAATTAGAAAACCCAAAAATCAAGGTATTCTATGTACATGGGATACCCCAAAAATTTGCTTTTCACATTTGACCGAATTTGGCTTTGATGTCTTCATGAAAGTTGTAGATCTCGTCGAGACGAGCATTTTTTGTGAAGGAACTTTTTCGATCCGAGGTCATTTGTTATTTCTTTTTGATTTTACAAGTGATTTATTTTTCGATTAATCTGGTGCTGACACGTGGCAGCCTCAGAGGCCGCCACGTGTCAGTGGTTTTTGGGCTTTTTAAATCTTCGTTTTTATTAAAAAAAAAATTAAACGACGCACGTGCGTCGCACGTGCCTCCCAGGCACGTGCTCCGCACGTGCCCCGCTCCTCCCCATGTCATCGCCACGTGGCAAGATCGCGGTCGTTCGATCAGCGGCCGATCGAACGGCCGCTGGCCGTCGTCTCCCCCGATTCCTCCGCCTCCAATCTCACGCCCTCCGCCGCCTTCTCCCCTCCCCAACGGCCCCCGCCGATCTCGCAACCACCAGGAGCCCCTTCCGCCACGTGGCCCCTATCTGGCCGTTCGATCTCGGCCGATCGAACGGCCAGGACCCGTCGTCCTCCTCCGGAACCGCCGCCCCGCTATCCCGCAAACGGCCGCCGCCTCTTCGTAACCACCGCCGCCACTTCGCCTCGCCAACAACCACCTCCGCAACCGCCGCCCTCCTCTTTTCTCGCAACGGCCCCGACTCCATCGCCGTTGACGCCAACCATCTCCCTCTCGCCTATAAATAAACCCTCGCCGCCCCCAGTCATCGACATCCACCGGTTGCATCCTCGACCACGGAGCTCGGTGGTGACAGCCCGAGCTCCACCTTCTTCCCGACGAGATCCGGCGCCGCCCCCTCGACGCCGCTGCAGCCACGAGCCTCCGTGCCTTCTGCCCTGCTCCGGCCTTCGTCGCCGTGGAGCCTACGACATCGACAACCACCACCGCCCGCTTCGACTCCGCCGTCTCCGCGCCTCACCGATCATCTTCTCTGACTTCATCGCCAACGACGCCCTGCACCCCGCCATCAAGCTTCATCTCCTCCCGACGGCCACCGCCTTCGCCATCTGCCGCAGGAGCACAGCCGGCCCTCCTCCGTCTGTCTTGGCCGACGCCCGCCGCACCGCCAAGCTCCACCAGGAGCGGCTCCCCTCCACCGCACTCGCCACCACCGGGCGCCAGGCCCGAGACCCCCCCGCACGTGAGCCACACGTGCGTGGGGGGACGACCTCAGCCCGACGTCATCTTCACGTCACCCCAGGTCACGTGCCCCGCACGTGACCGTGGGGTAAATTGCGAAGAGCTCCCCCAGCATTCCAGTATTCACGCTCAAGTCCTGCCATCCAAGGGGCACGTGCGACGCACGTGCTCCCTTGGAAAAATTGCAAAATACCCCCCAGAACAAGCGGTAATTACAGTAGATCCCCCCTGCATTGTTTTTTTTATTTATTTTATTGCATCAGTACCCCTGTGTTTGTCATCCATTATAGACCTCTACATTGCATCATTTTATTTATTTAAAAATAGCACTTTGTTCATTGCTTAATGCTCTACATTTTGACATGTCGCGGATATTTTTGTGATGACCGGTTAATTATTAATTAATTATTTCGTGGAAATTGAGATATTTTGCCCAATCTGTGCTTGGAAATTCGTAGTTAATTAACCGTTGATTTAAAAATTCCCCAAAAATAACATATCGTAGAGATTAATTTGATTAACATTGTGCCCAAAAATCATTGCATTTGCATGCACACTTTGCCCTGTAAAAATCATTTTGTGCATTTCAATGTTTGATTTTTAATAGGTAATAAACCCCACGTTTTCGAGGTTTAGGATTTTTCTGAGATCCATCACCTAGTGATAGATCTTAGATAATTTTAGTGCTCGAAAATAAATAGGTTTAATATTTATTAAAATTAAATATTGAAAATCATTTTGTTTGCATTTAAAAATTCGTAAAAAATTCACATTGCATCTAAAAATTACAAAAAAATTACTGTGCACTTATTTCATCATTCTTTACATCTCGGCCAAGTTTCGTAATTTTCGGACACCGTTTGAACGTATTTTACATTTTAGTCCCTAAATTAGGCCGCATTTGCATTTCGCATCTCATCTTGCATTGAAAAATTCCAAAAAAAATACCACCTTGAAAACCGAACTCAAAATTGGATAGACATTAATCTAGGTTGTTCCTTTGCCTCCTTGTGATCGACCTTGGGACTTGCCCAAGTAAAATAAACATAAACCACGAGATTAAAATTGAATCATTATTTTGTGGTTATTTCTTGACTGTCTCTGATTGCCGCCTACAACGAACGACATATTTATTTTCACGATTGACCGATAAAAACGATTTCTTATCGCGGCTTTTCCCGGCCCGTCAGATGGCGCCGTTGCCGGGGAGGCAAACGGCTTAGTTTTTGTTTTGAAAATTTTTGTTCGGTTTTCCGAATTCGGGTAGTCTGACCCCCGATTCTTTCATTGTAAATCCCATTTTATTTCTTGTATTTATTTTTCAGCATTTCTTTCATTTATTTTATTTTTTATTATTTTCTGAGTCACTCTCTTACAATCTCTCTCTTATTTTTCTTGCGAGGTACCCGGCGCACGTGGAGCGGTTTTTCAAGGAACCGACGCATCTTCACCGACACCCAAAGAAACCGCAATTAAATTAAGATCGAGTCGAGTCGTGAGAGAGAGTAGAGTCTAGGTTTTTAATTTCTGCATTTTTATTTTTTCTACTCATTTATAGCGGTGTCCGTTTGGACTCTCGCGTGTGTACAAGGACATTGAACTTTATTTGTGGTGTGTCGTGGCCTGTTTCACTCTCCGGAGAGGGTGGGGCCCGACTTGAGTGGCGATTAGGATAGACCTGCACATACGGCTCTTAGAGCATTTTTTATTTCTGATTGTGCTCGTAGGATCTTAAGCCACACTGCACTTTAACTGAGACGCACCTTAGATCGTTCAACTTAGCCAAATTCAACTCAATTCTTCCCGCTAATAGAACTTTCTGCTTAGGTGCGGTTTTTCATCGGCTTGCACGCATTTAGTATAAATTTTCAATTCTGTATTGCATCCCACATGGAGATTGCGAGGAGGCACTGTAAGTCTTCTAACTGAGCATTCATCATCGTTTTCCGCGGGCATCGGCTTTCCCGAATTCCTCTCTCTTGTTTTATCACATAAATCTAAAGGAAATTGGGACTGGACGGTAGACGTGAATTTGTGTTCACCTAAATTCTACAGTGATCGCCTTAATAAAACTGGGATTGCTAAATATAGCCGATCTAAAAATCCATAAAATCAAGAATTTCTGCGGGAGAGCAACCCCGACATTGTTTGATTTTATCTTGCAGCGAGGAGAGAGACGCACACGAGGATAGAGCCCAGCTCCAAACCTAACATCTCGTTTATACGGCTTGCAAGATTGAATTTATCACCAACTAAAATTGAAAAGATAATAGCCGAACTCTTACGGCCTCATTGTGTGAGTTGGTGAATCCGGGGTTTGAATTGTGTTTGCATTGGTGTGCGTGAACCGATTTCAAGATCAATAGCCGCACATTTGATTTCTCTTGACTATCTCGTGCAACCATCTCTTCCCTATCTTGATTCAAACCTCATAATGGAATTCTTGTCCAAATACTCTCACAGATCCAACCCCCCATTCCTCTCAAAAATGACGGAACACCCATCGAAATTATACTATGAAAATGAATTCGTGTCGGTTAGACCCAAAACACCTCCTCCAAGAAACTCTCAACCACCATCTCTTTTCACCAATTCGATAGGCTTCATAAACGACAACCCCTTCTTCAGATATGATCCACAATATCAAGGTCTGACCAATCAACGACACATGTCTGAACCTTATGAGCAGCCTCCTTCCATTATTTTTGAGGAGAAATTTTCAGAAAATAATGAGCATATTTCGGATATCCCAAGAAGCTCTCCTCTCAGCACAAAGAGAAAAATGGAAGATGAAATTATCGAACATACACCTACTGCTCCCATAATTAATCATGAACCAAATCTTGAGGAGGATATTTCGAGGATGAATAAAGAAATTCAAGTCAATAGAGGAGAGATTTCAAAAATTTACCGATCGATTCATCGCATTCTATGGTGGCTCGGACAGTAAAATGAATGAGGAAATAACTGGATCTGAGATTGAACATTCTGAGGATATTCAGGGACCTATGGACAATTCTGAAAATGACTATCACCCTGAACACCAGAGCCCCTCTTCGTCTGAAGAACACCCCACACCCCCACACCACCCAGAAAATACCAAAAAAATGGAAATATTTGAAAAACACAAAAAAATTGAAAATTCAGAAAATTTCATAAAAATTAAAACTGAAGATGATCTGCGAAATTTGGATCCGACTATACGGGAAGCACTGGAGAAACGCTTGATGTTTGAACTTCCCTTTATACAGGCCATTGAACACTTCCCCGACCTTAAAAGATTTATAACAGATAAATTAATGAATAAAAAGTCGGGCAGAATACGAACAAAGACTGAAAGACATATCTTATCAATGGCCTCCTCCTTGGTGTTGAGGAGAAAAACCAAGAGCCGCATAGTGAAGCGGTTGCCCAGATTTGACTGCAAAATCAAAGACACAATTTTCACCCATGCTCGGATTGATGATGATTCACCAATTAATATCCTCCCGACCTCTGTATTCCATGAACTCAAACTCGGACCGATTCGGAAGATACGAGAGATTGTACAATTAGCGGACCGATCGATAAAGCGGCCGAGAGGAACCATTTCTGTCATCATGAAATTCCAAGGTGCTCCGCTCAAGGTAGAATTCACGATCATTGATATTGAGCATCAAGGAGAATTTACCCAGTCTCCAATCATTCTCGGAAAGCCATTCTTGGCATTGGCCAAGGCGAGTATCGATTGTGAGACTCGGGAAATCAATTTCACAGCATTGGAAGCACTTAAATCTGACCCTATCTTTGAGGAACCACGATCTTCTGAGGCAACCCACGAAGTCCCCAACAACCGTAACCATGAAGCGGTAGAAGAGCCCTACCCCGCAACCACACCTGAGATAACAGTTGTTGATGAGACTATTGGTTTAGAAAATCTCCCCAAGATTCAAATCCCCAAGGATCTCAAAATAGACAAATCTTTTTACTACGATCCAGAGACATATGCGTGGTCACACCCTGGAGCAACATTCTCTGAATATCTTGAACAAATTATCCCAAATCGAGAGTGCTCAAACATTCGAGAGACTAAGAACGAGCACGTAGACCAAGCACCAACCAAGGAGAATCTCAATGGCTATTCATCTGGATACTCAAGTGACCCGACACCTTCACGACGAAATAAAAAGAAAGTCACCTTTGACCTTTCGGAAGAGGAATCAATTGATGATCCCTCATCAGGTCCGGAAAAGATGGTTTACATGAGTGAAGTCTGTTCGGCAGCCCTAAAGCCATATCTTCGTAAGGATCCAAAATTCAATCCTCATTGGACAACTCCCGTTCCTAACTACTACTCATCCAAAGCTGATGCTCCTGCATTCTTCAAGTACACTGGAATTCTTTCGTATGAGCTGACTGAGACCGGTGCTTCTGAGCATTCATCCGAGGACAAACTGATTGACCCCAAGAAGGAACGAATTCTGAGAAAACAGTTGAAAAAACAAAAAGATCAGAATACTTGGAGTATGCCCACTTTCAAATACTACTCCTCTGAGGATAACTCTGATGATGGATATCTTTCATCTGACTCAAACACTTCATCTATTATCCATCATGATTTTTCTGAGGATGACACTGATTGTAGTTGGGAATCATATGCCTCATTGCCGACTCATCACTACTATCTCCCACCACAGGCTCATAAAAAGATCAGCCGAAAACCGCCTTAATCATCGGCTACCCACCCTCCCTCCCGACCACATTGGTTCCCTTGTACAGCTTCTTCCTCTACTTAGGTCAAGGCCTAAGTATAGGGGGAACCAATGCCATCTGTATATACCATCCTTCTCCTAACTCCTAATCACTCCATATCTACCCTTCTTCCATACTTAGGCTGTTCAAAGCCTAAGTATAGGGGGAGCCGACATCCACCCGTATATACTCTCCTCATTTCCTGACCGCTTTTCTTTTCATTCTTTTTTCTTCTTTTCTTTTTTCTTTTTTTTTTCTCACTCTCTTACGCTTAGCCCGAGCTATGTCTTCTTTACGCCTCTTGTGCTCTGAGGACACAGCACTCGCTAAGTATAGGGGGGTCTGTATATATACTTTGTATATATTTTACCCATATCTCGTACTTTCGCGTAAGTCTATATGTATTTACGGGGTGGGTACTAACTTGAAAAAAAAAAAAAACAAAAGAAGAGTTTTACCACTAACACTGACTTGCCCTAATTTTCTGAAAAAAAAATGAATGAAAAAGAGGCTTCTTATTCCATTTTCTGCATAAAAAATCCCTTGCATAAAAAAAAGTGTCTGCATTTCACGCACCTGCACTCCATCCAACATCACATGCACTTGCATCTGTGAAAAGTCATTGGGTTCTGAACCAAGTTATGAGCCGAAACCGAGAGTGGTCTGGGCTTGACCTTAATCCACCTAATTTTCAGAGGAACTTCACCGAGAAATAGGATTTTAAGAGCTTCAGGTTTTTTTGACTTAATTCCTTAAGTTCCACATGACAATGTACAGCGTTTGACTCTTAGTGTCTAACCTGGTCTCTTCATTCTGGGTACAACTCTGGAATAGGGAATTTTAATTCGCACTCTCGCACTATGCACTTAGCTCAACCCAAACGGGATGTTGGAAGACTGTGTGAGTCTCTTTTCTGGTAGCGTGGAAATCTAAAGACCGGAGTACGGGTTGAAATAAAGCTTCGGAAAAGGGATGGACGGCTGGGCACAATTTTTCTAAGACCCCAAAAAATGTACGGAACAAAAGATTCTATATCCGTAGGGGCACAACAAGATCCAAGCAGAACCACCAAAAATTCCAAATACATAGAAGCATTCTACCAAATAAAAATCCGACCAAAAAGGTCCAAGCTTCAGAAACCTGCAGATCTTGGTGGAGACTCGGCTACACTGGCCATCTCCACAAGGAGAGGTGACTACACTGGCCACCCTCCAGTTCTTTTCTCTTTCTTCTATCTTCTCCCTCATTCGATTGTGAACACAGCACGACAGACCTTAGAAGGAAATACCTGACTCCCCGAGGACGAGTTACTGGAGAGGAGAGGGAGCATGGGTAGTCCGGCATTCTGAATGGGAAGAGCTAAAACCCTTCACACACATGAGTCGGTTATTCAATGTTCATAGGGTATACTTTGGGAAGAAGATTGATCTAAGATGACTTCTGAGTTGAAACTGTGTCAATGATGTGTAGAACTTGAGGGCTGTTGATTTTGAAATTCTAAGTCTCACAGAAGTTCCGCCACATTATTAATCCAAAGGTCAGTTTAGTTTCACTTTCACCTTCAGTTCATGATCTTGGTATGGAACCCAGTCTCATTTCACTTCATGGCATTTCTTTCTGATGCTCAGGGACGAGCATGGTTTAAGTATAGGGGATGATGAATCTCAGATTAACCATTCTAAGTCTCATTAATTAAAGCTCAAGTCCCTCAAAATCAATTGCATTTCTGCACTTATTCTGCATAATTAGCATCCAGGCATGATTGCATAAGAATTGCATTTTAGCATTAATTTCTGCATAAAATAAGAAGCCAAAAATTGACCTGTAATAGCCTAACTTCCCCTATTTTTAACTCCTTCATGCTGACACCGCATACCACAAACTCACTTCCACTGTGTACACATCACTAACAAGAATAAATAAAAAATACAAAAAAATAATTAACCCTGTTAAGTGGACCAAAAACCCAAACCCTAGTTCTAGGATTTTCGGACTAAAACCACATATCTTCCCCATCCAGTGTCCGATTTGATCCTACTCACTTTTGAACTAATGCACATTCAATTACCTTCAAAACAAGACCAAGTTCAAGTGAATTGGAGCTCGTATGAGAAAGTTGGGTTTTGGGCCTCTTTTGTACATTGTATTTTCGCGGCTTTTTGACCTGTATTTTATGTGTTTATTTTCTTTATTAATAAAAATCCAAAAAAATTAGATTAAGGTGTCTTTTATTTATCTTTGAGTTTTCCTTATTTTTCCGGATTTTTTATCGTGTTTAAAATTGACAAAAAAAATTAGAAAACCCAAAAATCAAGGTATTCTATGTACATGGGATACCCAAAAATTTGCTTTTCACATTTGACCGAATTTGGCTTTGATGTCTTCATGAAAGTTGTAGATCTCGTCGAGACGAGCATTTTTCGTGAAGGAACTTTTTCGATCTGAGGTCATTTGTTATTTCTTTTTGATTTTACAAGTGATTTATTTTTCGATTAATCTGGTGCTGACACGTGGCAGCCTCAGAGGCCGCCACGTGTCAGTGGTTTTTGGGCTTTTTAAATCTTCGTTTTTATTAAAAAAAAATTAAACGACGCACGTGCGTCGCACGTGCCTCCCAGGCACGTGCTCCGCACGTGCCCCGCTCCTCCCCATGTCATCGCCACGTGGCAAGATCGCGGCCGTTCGATCAACGGCCGATCGAACGGCCGCTGGCCGTCGTCTCCCCCGATTCCTCCGCCTCCAATCTCGCGCCCTCCGCCGCCTTCTCCCTCCCCAACGGCCCCCGCCGATCTCGCAACCACCAGGAGCCCCTTCCGCCACGTGGCCCCTATCCTGGCCGTTCGATCTCGGCCGATCGAACGGCCAGGACCCGTCGTCCTCCTCCAGAACCGCTGCCCCGCTATCCCGCAAACGGCCGCCGCCTCTTCGTAACCACCGCCGCCACTTCGCCTCGCCAACAACCACCTCCGCAACCGCCGCCCTCCTCTTTTCTCGCAACGGCCCTGACTCCATCGCCGTTGATGCCAACCATCTCCCTCTCGCCTATAAATAAACCCTCGCCGCCCCCAGTCATCGACATCCGTCGGTTTCATCCTCGACCACGGAGCTCGGTGGGGACAGCCCGAGCTCCACCTTCTTCCCGACGAGATCCGGCGCCGCCCCCTCGACGCCGCTGCAGCCACGAGCCTCCGTGCCTTCTGCCCTGCTCCGGCCTTCGTCGCCGTGGAGCCTACGACATCGACAACCACCACCGCCCGCTTCGACTCCGCCGTCTCCGCGCCTCACCGATCATCTTCTCCGACTTCATCGCCAACGACGCCCTGCGCCCCGCCATCAAGCTTCATCTCCTCCCGACGGCCACCGCCTTCGCCATCTGCCGCAGGAGCACAGCCGGCCCTCCTCCGTCTGTCTTGGCCGACGCCCGCCGCACCGCCAAGCTCCACCAGGAGCGGCTCCCCTCCGCCGCACTCGCCACCACCGGGCGCCAGGCCCGAGACCCCCCCGCACGTGAGCCGCACGTGCGTGGGGGGACGACCTCAGCCCGACGTCATCTTCACGTCACCCCAGGTCACGTGCCCCGCACGTGACCGTGGGGTAAATTGCGAAGAGCTCCCCCAGCATTCCAGTATTCACGCTCAAGTCCTGCCATCCAAGGGGCACGTGCGACGCACGTGCTCCCTTGGAAAAAATTGCAAAATACCCCCCAGAACAAGCGGTAATTACAGTAGATCCCCCCTGCATTGTTTTTTTTATTTATTTTATTGCATCAGTACCCCTGTGTTTGTCATCCATTATAGACCTCTACATTGCATCATTTTATTTATTTAAAAATAGCACTTTGTTCATTGCTTAATGCTCTACATTTTGACATGTCGCGGATATTTTTGTGATGACCGGTTAATTATTAATTAATTATTTCGTGGAAATTGAGATATTTTGCCCAATCTGTGCTTGGAAATTCGTAGTTAATTAACCGTTGATTTAAAAATTCCCCAAAAATCACATATCGTAGAGATTAATTTGATTAACATTGTGCCCAAAAATCATTGCATTTGCATGCACACTTTGCCCTGTAAAAATCATTTTGTGCATTTCAATGTTTGATTTTTAATAGGTAATAAACCCCACATTTTCGAGGTTTAGGATTTTTCTGAGATCCATCACCTAGTGATAGATCTTAGATAATTTTAGTGCTCGAAAATAAATAGGTTTAATATTTATTAAAATTAAATATTGAAAATCATTTTGTTTGCATTTAAAAATTCGTAAAAATTCACATTGCATCTAAAAATTACAAAAAAATTACTCGGCCAAGTTTCGTAATTTTCGGACACCGTTTGAACGTATTTACATTTTAGTCCCTAAATTAGGCCGCATTTGCATTTCGCATCTCATCTTGCATTGAAAAATTCCAAAAAAAATACCACCTTGAAAACCGAACTCAAAATTGGATAGACATTAATCTAGGTTGTTCCTTTGCCTCCTTGTGATCGACCTTGGGACTTGCCCAAGTAAAATAAACATAAACCACGAGATTAAAATTGAATCATTATTTTGTGGTTATTTCTTGACTGTCTCCTATTGCCGCCTACAACGAACGACATATTTTATTTTCACGATTGACCGATAAAAACGATTTCTTATCGCGGCTTTTGCGGGCTCGTCAATTGCCGAACTTAAAGATAATGCACAACCTTTCTCAGTGAATGGACAATTACTGAAGCCATGTATAGAATCATCCAAAGAGCATGCAGTGCAAGCTGAGGTCATCTACTTCACACAGAGCTAGGACATTGAAGATTTATCAGATCAATCCCACCCCTCCCTCCCGACCACATCAGTCTCCTTGTACAGCTTCTTCCTCTACTTAGGCCAAGGCCTAAGTATAGGGGGGGACCGATGCCATCTGTATATTTCATTTTCCCCATCACACTCCATCTCCAGATCGACTCGCCTCCACCATTCTTTTATACTTAGGCTGACCAAAGCCTAAGTATAGGTGGAACCGACACCCACCTGTATATACTCTCCTCATTCACATACCCCGATCACTTCATTTTTTTCTTTTCTGCTCTTCTTCTATACTTAGAATATTCACAATCTAAGTATAGGGGGGCGATTCTGTAAATCTTGTTCTTTTTCTTTTTTTCCACTCTCTTACGCTTAGCCCGAGCTATGTCTTCTTTACGCTTCTTGTGCTCTGAGGACACAGCACTCGCTAAGTATAGGTTGGAAGTTTCTTCTCTGGTAGCGTGGAAATATAAAGTCCGGAGTACGGGTTGAAATAAAGCTTCGGAAAAGGGATGGACGGATGGATAGTCTTCCAACATCCCGTCTGAGTTGAGCTAAGTGCATAGTGCGAGAGTGTGAATTAATTCCCTATTCCAGAGTGGTACCCAGAATGAAGAGACCAGGTTAGACACTAAGAGTCAAACGCTGCACATTGTCATGTGGAACTTAAGGAATTAAGTCAAAAAGACCTGAAGCTCTTAAAATCCTATTTCTCAGTGAAGTCCCTCTGAAAATTAGGTGGATTAAGGTCAAGCCCAGACCACTCTCGGTTTCTGTTCATAACTTGGTTCAGAACCCAATGACTTTTCACAGATGCAAATGCATGTGATGTTGGATGAAATGCGGGTGTGTGCAATGCAGACACAAAATTTTTTTTTGATTTTTTTTCACATTTTATGCAAGGGATTTCATGAAATAAGAAGCCTTCCTTTTTTTCTTTTTTTTAGTTAGGACCCACCCCGTAAATACATATAGACTTACGCGAAAGTACGAGATATGGGAAAAATATATACATAGTACATATACAGACCCCCCTATACTTAGCGAGTGTTATGTCCTCAGAGCACAAGAAGCGTAAAGAAGACATAGCTCGGGCTAAGCGTAAGGGAGTGAAAAAATAAAAAGAAAAATGAAGCGGTCTGGATATGTGAATGAATAGAGTATATACAGGTGGATGTTGGTTCCCCCTATACTTAGGCTGTGGACAACCTAAGTATGGAAGAAGGGTGGAAATGGAGCAATTAGGAGTCAGGAGAAGAATGATATATACAGGTGACAACGGTCCCCCCTATACTTAGGCCTTGGCCTAAGTAAAGGAAGAAGCTGTACAAGGAGGCCGATGTGGTCGGGAGGGAGGGTGGTAATGATCAGATAGATTTTCAATGTCCTCGCTCTGTGTGAAATAGATGACCTCGACTTGAACTGTTTGTTCTTTGGGTGATTCAATGTATGGCTTCAGCATTTGTCCATTTACTGAGAACGGTTGTGCATTCTCTTTGAGTTCGGCAATATCTACGCTTCCATTGGTATGCACATCGACAACAATGTAGGGACCCGTCCATTTTGATTTTAGTTTCCCATGAAAAATCTTCAACCGAGCATTAAACAACCACACTTTCTGTCCAGGGACAAAGGTCTTCTCTCGAATGTGTCTATCATGCCATCTCTTGACCTTGTCCTTATAAATCACACTGTTGTCATATGCCCGATTTCGGATTTCAATTAGCTCATTCAGATTTAGGTCTTGACATAGTTTCCCAAGGTGACAACTCCAATTCAACTTTTTGATCGCCCATTCAGATTTGTGAATCAATTCTGCAGGAAGATGACATGGCTTGCCATAGATCATCCTAAAAGGTGAAGTACCGAGTGGAGTCTTATAGGTTGTTCTATAGGCCCATAGAACTTGGTCCAGCAGTTTCGACCAATTCTTCCTATCGGGACGAACCAACTTCTGGAGAATGCTCTTCACCTCTCTATTAGAAACCTCTGCCATGCCATTAGATTGTAGATGATATGGGTTGGCTATTCTATGCTCAAATTTGTACTCCTTAGCCAAAGATCTCATCTCCCTGTTCACGAAGTGGCTGCCTCCATCAGAAATCAATACTTTTGGTATCCCGAACCTCCCAATGATGTTATCTTTGATAAACTTACAGACGACTTTGCTATCTGCGGTTCGGGTTGGAATAGCCTCTACCCATCTTGATAAATAATCCACCGCTAACAAGATGTACTCAAATCCATTATTGTTGGGAAAGGGACCCATAAAATCAATCCCCCATGCATCAAACATCACAGAAAATCATTGGTTGCATGGGCATTTCATCTCTATATCCCATAGTCCCTCCCATTCTTTGACAAATCGGGCATGACCGTACAAATTCATTAGCATCCTGAAATAAGGTCCGCCAGTAAAATCCACATTGGAGTACCTTGTGCGCGGTTCTCTTTCCCGGATGGTGTCCTCCAGCCTCGAGAGAATGACAGTGTGTGAGGACACTCTGATATTCCTCCTGAGGAATACATCTTCTCCAGACACAATCCGGTCCTTCATAGAAAAGGAAAGGATCGTCCCAATGGTATTTTCTCGAATCTGACTTTAATCGATCAATCATTTTTTTGGTCCAACCATAAGGAACCTTCTTGGAGACAAGATAATTCACTATGTCGGAATACCATGGGGGTTGAATCAATGACGCAAACCGATTCGTCTGGAAAAGTCTCCTTGATTGGTCCGATATCAGGATGATCGTTTTGCTCGATTCGGGAAAGGTGATCAGCAACAACATTCTTTATTCCAGGTTTATCCTTGATCTCTAAATTAAACTCCTGGATTAACAAGATCCATCTCAAAAGTCGTGCCTTAGCATCCTTCTTATCCATGAGATATCTAATTGATGTGTGATCTGTGAAAATTGTCACCTTGGAGCCCAATATGTATGATCTGAATTTTTCCAAGGGCCCAAACAACCGCGAGCATTTCCTTTTCAGTCACTCTGTAGTTTCTCTGTGCAGGGTCCAACACTTTGCTCGCGTAGTGAATCGCATAAGGAATTCCATCTCTTCTTTGTCCGAGTACCGCTCCGACAGCAAAATCCGACGCATCAGTCATGATCTCGAAGGGAAGAGACCAGTCGGGAGCTTGTAATATCGGCGATTCACATATTTTCTTTTTCAGGAGCTCAAGGCCTCTAGACATCTGTGATTCACAATGAACTCGGTGTCTTTTCCTAAGAGCTCTGTCAGTGGGCGGGCGATCTTTGAGAAGTCTGGAATAAACCATCGATAGAATCCAACATGCCCTAAGAACGACCTCACTGACTTGACGTTGGTTGGTGGCTCAAGTTTCTTGATCACATCCACCTTGGCAGGGTCCACCTCCATTCCCTTTTTGGAGATGACGTGCCCCAACACGATACCCTCAGTCACCATGAAGTGACTCTTCTCCCAGGAGAGTACCAAAATTGACCTCCCTGCGTCTCTGAAGGGACTTGGTCCAAGTGTGCTAAGCATGTATCAAATGAATCACCATGAACCGAGAAGTCGTCCATGAAGACTTCCAGGAAATCACCAACCATTTCGGCAAATACAGCAATCATGCACCGCTGAAATGTGCTTGGGGCATTGCAAAGCCCGAATGGCATGCGCTTGAATGCGTAAGTACCGAAGGGACATGTGAACGTGGTCTTTTCCTGGTCCTCGGGAGCAATAGCTACTTGATTGTAGCCGGAGTACCCATCAAGAAAACAGAAGAATGCTTTCCATGCAAGTCTCTCCAATATTTGATCAATGAATGGCAGTGGGAAGTAGTCTTTCTTGGTCGCAGCATTCAGGCGCCGGTAATCGACACAGACGCGCCACGACGTGGGTACTCGGGTCGCGATCTCTACCCCCTCCTCGTTGGTAACCATCTGGATTCCCGACTTCTTCGGAACGACATGAAGGGGGGCTACCCACTTGGAGTCAGAAATGGGGTAAATAAATCCTGCTTTGCACCATTTCTCTATTTCTTTCTTCACCACTTCCCGAAGATTGGGGTTTAATCTTCTCTGAAATTCACGGGAAGGTCTTGCATTATCCTCAACATAAATTTGGTGCGAGCAGAGAGCGGGGTTTATTCCTACGAGATCCGACACAGTCCAACCTATGGCTTTTCGATTTTGCTCAAGGACTTCGATCAGTCTGGATTCTTGGTCCACGGATAATGATGAGCTAATGATCACAGGGAATTTTTCTTTGGGTCCATTGAGGAACGCATACTTCAGTATGGGAGGAAGTGGCTTCAGCTCTGGCAATTCTGAATCGTCGATCAAGTCTGGCTGAATGACTTTTGTTTCTGGCTCAGTATCGGTTGGCGGTGAATCACTGTGTGAGATGTTGGCTACCAATTCCGAAGAAAAGTGAGTCGGATCGCTAGAGTAGAATGGTAATTCGACCAGAGCCGCGTCCGACTCATCATCGATTGACTGTCCCAAAGGTGATGGAATTGACAAATCCAAGAGGATTTCTGTGTTGTCAAGTGTGTGATAATCTGGGGGTCTAGAAGTCTCAGAGACTACATCGTGTATTATTTCTTCTTTTGAGGATGTGCTTTCTATCTGTATGTCTGGCAGTTGGTCCCATGGCCCAGTGGTTCTGAGGAGATTGCATTCTGATGTTTCGGCGTCTTCAGTTGTGGATTCGGAATCTGACCTTTGCCACTTTGTTTGTTTCATTTCCAAGTCTACTTCTCCGCCTGGAGAACGGAATCTCATCATGCCAGATCCGTAATCGAATACAGCCTTAGCGGTTCTTAAGAATGGTCTTCCGAGAATGATTTGTGATTCCTTCCAATGGTTCGGGGTCTCCATATCCAGGACGGTGAAGTCCACTTTGTATTCTGTTCCCTCAATAATGATGATGACATTCTTCACTTCTCCCTTAGGTCTTTTAGTCGATTTATCAGCAAATTGGAGTAACGATGAAGATTTCTTTAGAGGGCCCAACTCCAATCGATAATATAAGGCTAAGGGTAAAAGATTTATGGAAGATCCATTGTCGAGAAGTGTGCGTGTGAAAGCTATGCCGCCAATGTGACTCTCCACATAATGGGCGCCCAGATCCCTTTTCTTTTTGGCAGATGCTGGTTTTTGACGCATTTGGTGGTGGCAACTGTCAAGATATGAGTCTCCACAAATTGACTTGTTCGCTTTGTACGAGTCCGGGTGGGGGTGCATTTTGCCTTCAAGTATTTCTGAAAGGCGGGATTACCTGCCACGTATTGATCAAAGGGTACTTTGACTGTGATGTTTTGTTGGCAGAATTTTTCCATGACTGGGTCATCTTTGATGTTTCTTTTTGTTTTCCTTTCTTTAGGGCATGGGGGAAAGGAATGGAAGCATTTGAGACAGGAGATAGAGGGTCAGAATCATAAATAAGAGCATCTTTATTCAACTTGGAGTTTTTATTACAATCATAATAATCAAAATCAGATTGCTGAAAAGGTGACAAAGGTATTTTTGCAGCAACTAGAGGTTCAAGGTCCTCTGCAGACTCCATAGATGCTTTCCCTTTATCTACTGCTGGGATCTTCGGGCGTCCTTCATCTTCCTCCTCGGAAACATCCTCCGGTTGATCTTCCGAGTCTTCATGATCCGATTCCCTTGCCCGGTCAGGTACGACCACGGTCCTTCCGCTCCTGAGTGACATGGCATTGATTTTGTCAAACGAAAGGATCTCATGTTCAGATGTGGAAAAGTCTGGATAGTATACCTGGTCATTGTGTTGAGATGAGTTGAATTTGTTCAAGCTATTGGGGTTAGCTTGAACCTGGGCGGGAATGGTTGTGGCCGGAGCTGTCTGCTCATCCTTCCAACGGGACAAGCGGTTGACATCAACCCGTAGATCTTGCAGCTCATTTCGGAAGTAACGAAACTCTTCAAGTATTTGTCTCTAGATGTCGATCGGTTCTTCTGGTGGTTTGGACGACTGAGCTGATTGTCTGGGGGCTTGAGATTGCTGATGGTATTGCTGAGGTTGGTTCTGGCGATTGTAGGGTTGCTGCTGCTTCGGCTGCTGGAACGATGTAGTGTGCTGTGGAGGAAATGCGGCATTATAGAAGGTGGGTGGACGCTGATAAGTCTGACGGTCTCCCATATTACCCTGTCTGGTAGTGTCCTGGGTGTACCAGATGCCATTCACTTCAAATGTCAGAGGCGGGGCTTCCTTGACTGTCTCAGTCGGTGGGGGCGGCTGTTGGGAAAATTGGGCGTGGGATTGATCGTGAGCCCATGGTTGTTGTTGCTCTGCTCCTGATTGCTCCTGGACATGATGCACATGATATATCGGGACAGTAGGTGCACTAGACATCCCCATCTTGGACACCTTCTCGGTGAGTTCCTCCATCTGCTTTGGGAATTGGGAAATCCTATTGTCGATATCGTTCATTCTCTTGTCCACAATTGTCAATTTATCAGAAATAAAGTGCATGCTTGGAATCAAGTCCTCAGCTATTGCTGCCACCGTCTGCTTCCCGCCTTTGGCTTGATGGGTGTTCAGGGAATCAGTGTATGCTCTACTGGAAATTTGAGACCGGCTTGTTTCTGCCATCTGCTCCAGTATTTTCCAGACGGTCTCAGCTCCACGTGATGTGTAATTCCCTCCGCAGGCAGCACTAACTAACCCTTGAGTCTCGTGGTTGAGGCCAGAGTAGAGTGATTGGACTAGGATGTTGTTGTCCAGATCATGGCAGGAACATTTTTGTAGCAGGTCCTTAAACCTATCCCATGCCTCACAGAGTGGTTCATTGGGCATCTGAGAGAAACTGGTGATGCGGGTCCTCATTTGATTGGTCCGGCTCAAGGGGTAGAATTTCTTCAGAAAAAGGTTTTTGAACCTCTCATAAGTCGTCACAGTCACCCCCAAGTTTTTCACCCAGTAGTCTGCTTTCCCTTTCAAGGTGAAAGGTAGTGCACTGAGACGAATGTAGTCTTGGCTGACTTGTGGGTACCTCAGATTAGAACATATCAGCTCTAGGTCCCTCAAGAATTCGTATGGCTCCTCAGTCGTATTACCATGGAATTGAGGTAATTGACTGACAAAATGTGGCTTTAGTTCATAGTGGATCTCTGGCTGTGGTGGCTGTAAATAGTTCCACACTATGTACTGTCCAGGGTTGTATGCGGCTTCCATTGGCACTTCTCCCCCAGCATTCATTTGTTCGAGCTGCTCCCTCAGTAGCTGCTGTTGCTGCTCAGATGCAGCCAGTCTCGCGAGAATCATCTTCATTGGATCTTCATTAGGTTCATCTTCAGGGTCTTTCTTGGAAGGTATCTTGGGTGACATCTCTTTTTCTTTATCTGGAGAATATAAAGGGTTTGAGTTAATAGATTGGAAAGAATTGATGTAACAGTTATCCTCGATCTTTTGTGGTGAGAAATAGATAGGGTGGGTCTGTCCTCCTTCTAGGAGGAAGAAGGAATAGGGTTCTTGGGAAGGGTTTCCCGGAGGCCAAGCAGGTCCAGAGTAAGAGTTTCTCTGGGCTTTTGAGATTGGGGAGTTTGTGGTAGAGAGAGACGAGCCTGAACAAAAATTACCACAGTCCTCCATTCTCGGGGTCAACAAGATGTTTTATGATGTAGACACAATTGTGTGGTATTCGTTGATGAAATTTTCTACGCACAATCAAACACAATACAAGGGTTGTTTCACCAACTCAACTCAAAGTGAAGACCGTAAGGGTCCGATCAATTATCTTATTAGTTTTAATTGGTGAGAATTCAAGTCTTGCAAGCCGTTTAAACGAGCTGTTAGGTTTGGAGCTGGGCTCTATCCTAGTGTGCGTCTCTCTCCTCGCTGCAAGATAAAATCAAACAATGTCGGGGTTGCTCTCCCGCAGAAATTCTTGATTTTATGGATTTTTTAGATCGGCTTTATTTAGCAGTCCCAATTTTATTGAGGCATTCACTGAAGAATTTAGATGGACACAAATACACATCTACCGTCCAGTCCCACTTTCCTTTAGATTTATGTGATAAAACAAGAGAGAGGAATTCGGGAAAAGCCGATGCACGCGGAAAACTATGATGAATGCTCAGTTAGAAGACTTACAGTGCCTCCTCGCAATCTCCATGTGGGATGCAATATAGAATTTTAAAAATCTATACTAAATGCGTGCAAGCCGATGAAAACCGCACCTAAGCAGAAAGTTCTATTAGCGGGAAGAATTGAGTTGGATTTGTCTAAGTTGAACGATCTAATGTGCGTCTCAGTTAAAGTGCAGTGTGGCTTAAGATCCTACGAGCACAATCAAAAATAAAATGCTCTAAGAGCCGTATGTGCAGGTCTATCCTAATCGCCACTCAAGTCGGGCCCCACCCTCTCCGGAGAGTGAAACAGGCCACGACACACCACAAATAAAGTTCAAGGTCTTTTTACACACGCGAGAGTCCAAACGGACACCGCTAGAAATGAGCAGAAATTAAAAGTGCAGAAATTAAAAACCTAGACTCTACTCTCTCTCACGACTCGACTCGATCTTAATTTAATTGTGGTTTCTTCAAGTGTCGGTGAAGATGCGTCGGTTCCTTGAAAAAACCGCTCCACGTGCGCCGGGTACCTCGCAAGAAAAATAAGAGAGATGGGTGTAAGAGAGTGACTCAGAAAATAATCAAAAATAAAATAAATGAAATAAATACAAGAAATAAAATGGGATTTACAGTGAAAAATCCGGGGGTCAGACTACCCGAATTCGGAAAACCGAACAAAAATTTTCAAAACAAAAAACTAAGCCGTTTGCCTCCCCGGCAATGGCGCCATCTGCCGAGTCCGAAAAAACCACGTTAAGAAATTGTTTTTATCGTTCGTGCGTGAAATTAATGAAAGTCGTTCGTTGTAGGCGGCGATCGGAAACAGTCAAGAAATAACCACAATTTTTAATCAAATTTAATCAAGTGGTTTTTATGTTTATTTTACTTGGGCAAGTCCCAAGGTCGATCACAAGGAGGCAAAGGAACAACCTAGAGTTGTGTCTATCCAATTTTGAGTTCGGTTTTCAAGGCGGTCTTTTTTTGGAATTTTTCAATGCAATAGAGGGTGCAAAATGCAAATTCGGCCTATTTTAGGGACTAAAATGTAAATTTCAATCAAACGATGTCCGAAAAATACGAAACATGGCCACAATGTAAATGACAATGAAATGAGTGCACGGTAATTTTTTGGAATTTTTAGATGCAATATGAATTTTTTATGAATTTCTAAGTGCAAACAAATTAATTTTCACTATTTAATTTTAATAAATATTAAACCTATTATTTTCGAGAACTAAAATTATCTAAGATCTATCACTAGGTAATGGATCTCAGAAAAATCCTAAACCTCAAAAATGTGGGGTTTAATACCTATTAAAAATCAAATACTAAAATGTGCAAAATGATTTTTACAGAGCAAATTATTCATGCAAATACAAAGATTTTTGGGCACAATGTTAATCAAAATAATCTCTACAATACATGATTTTTTCGGGAATTTTTAGAGCAATGGTTAATCAACGATAAATTCCAGAGCACAGATTGGGCAAAATGCACAATTTTCCACAAAATAATTAATTAATAATTAACCGATGATCACAAAAATACCCACAGTATCTCAGAATGTAGAGCATTAAGCAATGAACAAAATGTTATATTTAAATAAATAAAATGATGCAATGTAGAGGTCTATAATGGATGACAAAGACAGGGGTACGGGTGCAAACTGAATAAATAAATAAATAGAAATAATGCAGGGGGGACCTACTGTTAATTACCTATAAAGTGAGGGGCGGAGATGCAATTGTTCCAAGTGGGCACGTGCTGCGCACGTGCCCTTGGACTGGAGGGTTGGCGCGTAATATCGTGGAAGACCGGGGGGGTCTTCTGCAAATTACCCCAAGGGTCACGTGCGCCGCACATGACCTGGGGTGGCGTGAGGCTGACGTCAGCGGTCCCTCCCGTCACGTGCCTCGCACGCGGGGAGGGCCTCGGGCCTGACGCCCGGCCGGTGGCGGTGTGGAGGCGGAGGGCAGGTTGCGCCTGGCGGCGTTGGCTGGAGCGGTCAGCTTGCGTGGCGGAGACGAAGAAGAGCGGGGGCTTCCGGCGATGCTTGGCAGAGGGGCTGAGGAGCCTCTGGCTGTGATGGGGCAGGAAGCGAGGCTGAGCGGGGGCTGGTTGTCGATGAAGCGGTGGCGTCGGCGGAGCTTGTCGACGTCGTGAGCTCTCCGGCAGAGGGGCTGCTCTGGTGAGGCGGAGGAGCAGCAGGTGGTCGGTGACGAAACCCTCAGGTGGGTTGTCGGAGAAGACGAAGATGACGTCGCAGGAGATGAAGTCGAGGGAGTCGCCTGAAGTAGCTGTGTCGGAGAAGAAGATGTAGGTGGTTGGCGTTGGCGTGGCGAAGGCGGAGGAGCGGGCGTTGATGTCGAGCGTCGACCGGCTTGGCCCAGGCGGAGGGTGTCGTCGATGGTCGAGGAGCGAAGGTGAACAGGGTGCTCGATGGAGTAGTGGGGGCGTCGGAGCGGAGGCGAGGGGCGAAGCTCCGAGCGGAACGCCGAGCTCGGAGACGGAGAGAGAGATGGAGAGATAGAGAGATAGAGAGAGAGATTACCGGGAGAGAAGAAGGCTCGACGGCGGAGCCGGAGCAAACAGCGCTGGAGGGGGAGGCTGCGACAAGCTCGAGGAGCTTGGATCTCGCCGGCGTGGAGTCGTCGGAGGGCTGTCACCACCTCGGAGGCTTCCTAGGGCAGAGGTCGGCGGATGCCTGGACTGGGGGGCAGCCGGGGTTCTTTTATAGAGAGAGAGGGAGGCGGCGGCCGCGAGGATATCGGGTGGCAGTTGGGCAGTCAACGGGCGACGGCTGCGGAGATATCGGGGGAAGGCCGGTGCGGGGAAGGCGGTGGTGGTTGGAGAGATCTGCGGAGGAGGAGCGGAGGGTGCAAGGTTGAGGGAGACGAGCAGTGGCCGTTCGATCAAGCGAGATCGAACGGCCTCGCTCATGCCACGTGGCGAAGAGGGTGAGAGGGGAGAGGGCGCAGCACGTGAGGGGCACATGCCTGGAGGCACGTGCAGCGCACGTGCGCGCCGGTTTTTATTTTATTTTTTTTAATAATAATTTTTTTACGATATAATAAAAATGCGAAAAACAGTTGACACGTGGCGGCCTCTGGGGCTGCCACGTGTCAGCACCAGAAAAATCGAGAGAAAAACCTTTTATAAAATCTAAAAAAAATAGCAAATGACCTCGGATCAAAAAATTTCCTTCACGAAAAATGCTCGTCTCGACGAGATCTACAACTTTCATGAAGACATCAAAGCCAAATTCGGTCAAATGTAAAAAGTGAATTTTTGGGGTATCCCATGTACATAGAATACCTTGATTTTTGGGTTTTGTATTTTTTTTTCATTTTTAAACAAGATAAAAATCCAGAAAAGTATGGAAAACTCAAAGATAAATAAAAGAGACCTTAATCTAATTTTTTTGGATTTTTATTGATGAAGAAAATAAGTACATAAAATATAGGTCAGAAAACCGTGAAAATACAATGTACAAAAGAGGCCCAAAACCCAACTTTCACATACGAGCTCCGATTCACTTGAACTTGGTCTTGTTTTGAAGGTAATTGAATGTGCATTAGTTCAAAAGTGAGTAGGATCAAATCGGACACTAGATGGAGAAGATATGAGGCTTTTAGTTCGAAAATCCTGAAATTAGGGTTTGGGTTTTTGGTCCACTTAACAGGGTTAGTGATTTTTTTGTATTTTTTATTTATTCTTGTCAGTTATGTACATAGTGGAGGTGGGTTTATGGCATGCGGTGTCAGCATGGAGGAGTTAAAAAAATAGGGGAAGTTAGGCTATTTACAGGTCATTTTTGGCTTGGATTTTTGGCTCCTTATTTTATGCAGAAATTAATGCTAAAATGCAATTCTTATGAAATCATGCCTAAATGCTAATTATGCGAAATAGATGTCGAAATTCAGTTGATTTTGATGGACTTAAGCTTAATTAATGAGACTTAGAATGGTGAATCCGAGATTCATCAATCACATAATCAAGGAAGAGGTTGGGAGCTGGCTCGCGAAGTAGCGGATAAGTTCACCGGTTGGTGGAGATGGGAGTTTTGATCAAAGTAGGTGGTGGTTGACGGAAGTTATCGGGGTGGTTTCAACCATACTTAGAAGGTGAACGTGAGGTTGACGAAAGCGACTGAAGATTAGGCGCAGAAGAGGAGTGACTGAGAAAAAGATATGCATTAGGAGGTGGTTAGGGCACGTGAGTTAACCGGTGAAATTAGGAGAAGGATCATGCATGAAAAGTTGCAACTCTTCAAGGAGGGTGTTTGAAGGTAGAAGATGACGCCCCAACCGTTGGATCATGTGATCCAACAACCTAGAATGAGACAAACGGCAAAGGAGGGGGCCACGTAGTGTGCTCTGAAGGTGCCACGTGGCCCAATCAAAAATGAGAGAAATGAATAAATAAATAAAAATTCAAAAAGAATTAATTAAAAGCAAAATAAAAAATATTCAATACGAAAGTTGTAGATCTCGATGATATCTGCAACTTTTATGTAGAATCAAAGAGAAATAAAATCATCTATATATAGTAAATATTTTTGCAAGCAATTTCAATTAATAAATTACTTATTTTATTCCTTTTCTTATTACTTTGAAATTTTATTATACATTAGATTAAATTAATTATGTATAATATTATGCTAATTTTATTGGATTTTTAATAAATAATAATAAAATAATAGCACAATAAAAGGAATAATAATACCTGATAATTATATGTAATTATTTACAACATAGAGTTAATTAATTAGTGTTAGTTGTTAGTGATTTTTACTAGTTTTCTTAAGCTAGAGAAATAATATAAGAGAATAATTTAGATGAATCTGTGATTCATCATGGATTCAATCCAAAATAGAAGAATAACAAGAAGATTGAGGGAGCAAAGAAGAACAAGATAGCATAGAACATGTGAAGCAAAATAATAAATTAAAGGGAATAAGAATGGTGGTAAAGGGACTACACATATATGGAATTGTCTGGGATAAAGGAGCTTAGAGCTCCTTGGTCTTTGCTCTAGATCTTGGATGAGGACGACCTCAGCGGTTGTAGCAGAGCAGCTGCAACAGAGGATCGAAGTCTGTTTTGATCATGTCGGAGAGAGGAAGGAAGATAGTCACTCAACCACGAGTGCTTATCAATTGTCACTTAAGCTTCTCGCTGGCTAAATACCTAACTCACTAGAAATGGCAAATAGTTTTAATTGAGGTAGTTCAGTGTTTTTGATGGGTCGTTAGTTGGGTTATAATGAAGAGATGGACGACGTGGGAGGAGTGGTTGTGATTATGGTTTTTGCTAGAGGTGTGACTAGGGGGAGGTTGCTCGGTTGATCGGGGGATGTGAGCAGATCGAACGTGACAACAAGTGGTGGGAGAAAATGCAGAACATGAGGATGAAGGGGTCGAGTTGACTCGATGGTCAACTTCACTTGCTAGCATGGCACTACATGGTAAGGTGGGCTAACCTGGGTTGAAAAGTTGATTGAAGGTCATTGTTTTGTTGAAGTGTCCTGGAAGAGTGAATGTGGGCTAATAGGAAGCTTCCATGTGGTTCTTAGCTGACATGGAGTTAATTAAGTTATAATAAAAAGAAACAAATTAAAATAAAATAGGAAATGACTTCAAATACAAATACTATAGAACAGAAAATATAGATCTTGATAATATCTGCATTTTTTGTTAAGACATAAAACTAAAATAAGTAATATGCACAATCTACAATTTTCTTGGTGTATTTACATGTACAAAATTCATTATTTTAGGGTTTTATATTTCCTTTATCTTTTAACTAATACTATATGAATGGTAAAAATTAATAAAATGCATTTAAATATTTACACATAAGTCTTATTTTTTGCATTTTTAATAATTAATAAAAAAGGCAAAACAAAATAAAATAGAAATATATACGAGTGTATAATGACATAATATTTAGAGTCGATTTTTTTATTAGTTTCTAATTTATCTGGATTTTAACTCTTTTGTAATCAATTAAAACACTTACTTAAGAATACAAGAAAATAATGAAATTTAAAAAATATTTACATAAAATAAAAGTGTAAAATGAATGCTAATGTAAAATATGTAATTCAGTTCCAAAACCCAAGTTTCACATTGATGAACCTCAGTTTCATCATCTTTATTTTCCATAATTAACCCCCTTGCTTAAAAGTTTGTCAATAATTCCCTGTTAATGTCTAATAATTAACAGAGTCCTAAATAAATTAAAAACCACAAAAAAATGACAAAACAAAAATTCGTGGTATTTTTAGACTTAAAAATACCCTCAAAAATATTTCGGGCCTTTGTTTGATCTCTTTTCGAGTTTTGGTCAACATGAAACTTGTAGATCTCGTCAAGATCTACAACTTTCATGTTTTAAGTTTTCTCAAATTCGGCCAATAGGGCCCTCAAAAATAAGAAACACCCTCTGAATAACCTGATTGGGCCACGTGGCCCATTCTGGGGGCGCCACGTGGCCCGGCCCCTTTGTATCATCCGCCTCCATTTCTAGCCGTTGGATCCGCCCTCTTGATCCAACGGCCAGCTGCTTTCCACGCCTCCTTAATCCTCTGGCCGTCTGATCATCTCCTCCTTCTCATCTAAACCGCACGCTTGCGCCTCACCAAGAGCGCGCCACGTGGCGCTTTGAGGACCTTCTGATCGCGCACCAATGATCAATTCTGAGCCGCTAGATCTTTCTTTATTTTTAGCCATCAGATCAGAAGCTTCTTTTCATCTGAGCCGTCCGCCAGCGCCTCATCAGTAGCGCTCCACGTGTCACAACCCGATCCCGTCGATCATATCGCCCCAGATCCCATCTGCACCGTCACTTAGCGCCTAGATCTCCACCGTTGGATCTCCAGATCCAACGGTCGGAGGTCATCGTCAACCTCCAGACCCCCACTCTTCCCACGATTTCCATTCCGCGCATACCTCGCCCCTTCCTATTATCCTGACCACCTCCGACCACCTCGCACCTCGCCAACCACCTCTGAGTCTTCCCCAGTCATCCCTCTACCTCGCGCAACATCCCACTAACTCCGGCATCCTCTCCACTCCTCCCATCTCTCCCTCGAAAACACGTCGTCCACCACCATCTCCGCCACTTCGCCCTTCAAATACACCGGTCTCCCCACCGATTCAAACCGTCAGCATTTACACGGTGGCTCGCCCAGCCCTCCGCCACCTCCCAGTGACAGGGGGAGGTGGCCGGATTGAGCGAAGACGATGATGCCCACCTGGTGAGACCCTCCGCCTTGAACGGCGGAGTTGCGGCGCGTCGAGCCCGCCAAGCTGCTCCCACCGGCTGGGGGAGTCCAGCGATGACTCGGAGCTCCATTGGAGCTCCAGCCCAAGCCTCCGCTCCGCCCAAATCTCCAGGTAAGCTTCGTCTTCTTCCTTGATTTTTTTTCTTAATTTTCTTCGTTTTTTCTCGGTCACTCCGGCCGTGTTTACCTTCCATTGACCATCCCAGCAGCTTCGCCACGCATCCCCCTTCCTCGCGACCATCTCCGATCATGCTCTCTTTCTTCCACAACCCCCATCGCCTCCGACCCACCTCCTCCGCCACCCACGGCGGAGGAGCTTCGAGCTCACCATCCTCTTCGCTCACCTGAGCTCCCACTACGCTCACGCACACACTATATGCTTTGGCTATGCACTATTAATCTGCAGGTAACCGAAGACTCGCAATGGTCGGAGCTCTGCCGGCGTCGATTTGATCAACCTTGCTATCACCCTCCTAGCCCTGATGGTCGACGCTAGAAGCCTCCGGACCTCCCCCGAGCTCCTATCTCCCTCGACGACCATCCATGGAGCTCTGGGGAGGCCAGCAGTACCAGATATGGAGCGGCGGAGGAGGAGCTCCTTCGCCGGAGCTCCAAACTCGCCGCCCACCTTCGGCCGAAGATGGAGATACAGTCACCGTTAGATGGTCTTCGCTCAGCGACCATCTAACGGTCCCGATGCCGACACGCCATCATCTCTAGCCGTCTTCAGAAGCCGTTGGATGCGTATGATCCAACGGCCTTCAAGCCTCCACGTCGCCCCGAAGTGTAGTTACCAGCAGCCCTTGGATAATCACGATCCAAGGGCCGACAGTCGGCCACGTGGCGAAGCCAGAACCTCCCCCGAGCCTAGCGACCGAGCCCTAGGCTTGGATGCTCCCGAACCTCCACCGAGCCTGCACCGAGCCTTGGACCGTCCGAGCCTACGCCGAAGCGCCTCCGAGCCTCTGCTGAAGCCGAGCCTCCTTCCGAGCCTGAGTAGCACGTGCAGCGCACGTGCTATTTGGGAATTTTGCGGAGACGCCCTCGATCTTCTTCATATTTGCAAAAAGGTCCCCGCGCTTTTGGGTAAATTACAGGGAAGGTCTCGCGCCTTATTTTTATTACATTTCAGTCCTTTCCAGGGACCTTTTTGTAGTTATCTTTTCATGTTTTATTTCAGTTATGCCCTTGCTTTCTTTGTTGAATAACTTGAGCTACATAGCTCCAATCGAATCGATTTCAGTTTCGTTTTGAAGCTCTTCTCGTCCTCTTCATTATGGCATGTTTAAATTTTAAATTTGACACTATGAACTGTGATGTATTATTTTATTATTTAAGTGTCTTGATTTTTTTTATTTTATCATGCCTACTTGCTTCATATGTGTAGAGGCTTCTTTATTCCAACTTGATTTGATTCACGATTTTCTTATGGCTCAAGTGACTTTTAGATTGGGCATATCATTCGCTTTGCATGGCATTTAATTGCATTATTAAAATTGATAAAAAAAATGCATGTTTGTTTTATTTTAATTGCATTATCATGTTGTTGATTTGACCTATATACCTTGAACTCAACACCTAATTAAATACGCTTAAATCCGATAATTGAGAGAGAGGCTCGTGTCCCTGAGTTCGACCTTGGTATCTTACCAAGTAGTAAAATAAATCTTCGATCACCTCATTTCTATTCGTTATGGCATATATCTAAATGAGGTGATCGTTTTGACGACCCAAATCGGCCCGACTACGATGACGATTTCCATGTGCTAAAAACACATTATTAAAGGGCCGATTTTGCGGATCGTCACACATATGAACTATGATTTCTTAAAATTGGATCTTGTTTTGTATATATCTTCATGCATATTAATTCAAAGGTGATTAGAGTTCCAAAGGAGACTATATAATAGAGATACTTAGCTTGCGACTTTCGTTCTTCTCAATTAGGTTTAGGGTTTATTTGTAATATTTATAGGTTAGTATTTTGTAGTACTTTTCATTTACTAAGGTTAGCATTATGTACACAATAGATTGATTTCGAGTCATTAAGGGTTAAATTGTTAAAAATGTTGGAAGTTTGTGCTTATATGCATGTGAACATATAAATGGTTTCAACTCATAATTTTTGTAGTTTTTATTTGAATTTATTTTGTGGACTTATTTATGAGATAATATAACACATTTAGTCCAATTTTATTGCATGTTTTCTAATTTTACCATTTTGTCATGTTTTTGGTGTTTTTTTCTTAGGAATTAAGATAAAATAGATGTATTAATCAGATTACTTATAGAATCATCTATGGACGAGGGCAATCCACTGCTCTCATGTTTTTAGGAATTTGTGCAATTCAGATCCAGCTCGGATCTGATTCTGATCGGTATATAAATCCCGACTTGTCTACTTAAACATTGATATCGTTATTAAGAAAATCATAATCTGATGTTTTTGATCTTGTCTGAAAGGTTTCGACAAGCTCTACGTAACAGTTATTTTTTATTGTTCAAAACTCTTCGGATTTTAAAGCTAAATAAGGGTTTTCACATGTATAGACGTTATTCCGAATTCACTAAACATGGATGATGTAGTATTAAATGAATGTACACCATAGTGAGCGAGGAGATGGATGAATATTTCTTTGGGAATATATGATAAAATTTATAGTCTCGAGCATAATCAATAAATAACCCGATAAGAAATCCACAATACATAAAGTTTAATATAGGTTTACTCGACAAAAGGGTTGCATCTTATGCCTGATCTTGTCCTACTAGTGGCTAACAAAAACTCAGTATTCAAACTACTTATGGTGTAATCAAAAGCGTATTGTAAGTATTCAACTTACATGTATTTTCTTCTATTCATGAAGAAAAACTTTTACCGAGAATACTTTAAGGTGCAAAACCTTGCCTGGGGTTATCTTCCATCTAAGAAGAAATACCTTCACACATAATTTCTCTAGCCAGTAATAAATATAAAATATAATATTTAAATACAACCTTAAAAATATGAATAAAAAGGTAGAATATAATCTAACAAATTAGAGTGGAAGGTTGAGAGCGAAGCTTAGAATCAAATCGAGATGCAGAGCTTAGAGAATAGCTTCGTTGTCACATTTTCTGGCCAGAAGAACTCGCTAATGAATAACATGAATATTGAGCGAATCGGTGATATAGCCTCAAATGGATTCCCTTACTTTCCTTTCAGCCATTGTGGTATTGGTGCAAAGATAAATGTAGAAAATGTATTTGTTAAATAAGGTATAAGCGGAACAACTATTTTATCAACGTTCAACTAAAAGATATATTGATGCAAAGTATGGTATATCGATGAAACAAGTCAAAGTGTACTAGTAGACTACTAGTGCAACAAGAGTAAAGGGTGTGACGATGTAAGATGCTTGTGTATCGATGCAATAAAACGACATTGGACATGTAGATTTTACTAAGCGTATGCTTAAGTTTTACGACTCTGTACAACATAGCCTAAATTATATTATTAAAAATTGACTCGATAAATAAATGAAAACCCCCAAGTCTTCGAGTCTTTGTGTAATCCACTTGTGATAGTGTCAATCGCATCGAGTAGACTTTATCACCTTGAATTGATCATGTACTCTAATAATTTCATACATCTTTAATTATGCAGTATTATTAATATCATATATAAAATTAATCAATGTTACTTTTGTTATTATCAAAGCTTACATGTTTAATAGAGGAGATGGATTGTACCTATCAAACCATACCTTTCAAGGTGACAAATGTTGGGGGTTTGTCCTTATTTATTACCTCTGTACGTGCTCGTAGTTTAAGATCAGTGTTGAAGGAACATTCGAAAAAGTTTTGTTTGCCCATGGAGGGCATCTGAGGATTCTAATTTGCAAGGAAGGCAAATACGAAAGTTGAGGGGCACAAATGTCTGCCAATAGAGTTTAATGATCATGCACATTGACGCATTGATATTTGATCTTATTGCGATTGATAATAGAGTAAATTATAAAAAAGTCCCTAAACTATGATTTTAATGTCGTACTTGAACTTTAAAAAGTAACAATGTGTTACTCCACTTTTCAAATTTATCTCAATATGATCCTTCACCATAGAAATTTAGTTGATTATTTCGTCATTTTAACCTTAAATTTCAATAGTCAGGGACCGCATTGAGTTAAATTTGAAAGTTCAGGTACCACATTATTACTTTTTAAAGTTTAGATATGACATTAAAATCAGATGTATAATTTAAGGATTTTTTTATGATTTACTCATAATAGTATTCACACATGGTCTAACGTGGAGATTAGACCTTCTCGCAGTGCATTCATGTAAGATAGAATGTTAAGGGTTCATCAGTTCTCAACATTCATTGGTTGTGATGAGGCTATCAGACATAACATATTCAACGCAATTCTTTTGGACGTCGTTGACACAAAATTGGAAAGGATAAGGTTGTTTTTTTAGGGTAAAGAATTCAGACCCATGGCATCCTCCAAAGTTATGTCCAAACTTTTAGCAAGCAGGTTGGCACGTTGCTTATATGACTCGTTTTACAGAATCAAGAAGCTTTTGTAAATGGAAGATCGATCTCTAATTATACTTTTTCGACACAATAACACGCTCAGGGATTCAGATAGAGAGGTGTGATAACAAAATGTGCACTGAAGTTAATACCTCGAAAGCATATTGCATGGTGACTAAGGAGCTCCAATATTGGTTATTTCGTGAGATATGATTTCACAATGAGTGGACGAAGACAAATTAGTGGTGCGTGCACAACCCTATGATCTTTATAAATGCCAATGGCACCCTGATGGGTATTATCCTAACATCTTATGATCTACGATAAGGTAATCCTTCATCTCCCATGTTATTCACACTTATTGTGAATGTTCTTTCGTCGTTTGTGGACATTAAAAAAACACAGTATCGACGAGCACACATATGCGTGCCAAGTGCTCGTCGAGTAATAGCAATGTGCTCGCTTAATTTGTAAATGCTACAGGGCTAGATGCAAGCTCAAACGTGTGAATACTCATGCACTCTCAGTCGTCGCCCGTGAACACATGCGAGCATACTGTGCTCGCTCACGTGCTCACCCAGACCACATCTCACCCGAACTTGATGACCATTGGGCGAGCTTATGAGCTTGCAGTGGGCGAGCACGTGTGCTCGTCCATGACAGAACTACCAAAAAAAGTACAGGTTAGTCGGGGTTTTTAAGCCCTGTCAAACCTGTAATGCCTACTCTAATCCACTACATGTGTTTAAATAAATTATCCAAGATCGCAGTGGTTGAATATTTAGTGATGGATGTCCACGATATATTATATCTTCTACGTCGAAGTTAATTAATAAGGAATGAACAATCAAATATGTTATTTTAAATGAAACAGATAAAACTCCAATAGAAAGCATAAAAATATTATACGTAGACACATTAAACATCATTTAAAAGTTCATATAAATCTAATGACATTTTCTATTCTACTACTAAGAAAAGCCTAATCACTACTTATTCTTCTCCCGAAAGATCTTTGAGATCAAACCTTGCTTCGATTTTTTTCTCTTTTTCTATTTCTTTAAACCTTGCATACATTTGGATTTCTTCAGGACCAATCTCTCTCTCTCTCTCCTTCATTCTCCTCTTGATGCCCTGGTAATTGTGACCTATCAGAATTTAATAAATATAAGCAAGTAAATAAGAAAATCGATTATGTGGAATATACTTAGATTACATATATTAATGCTTACATGTATAACGTGAAATCTTCTCGCAGTTTGGTTACTTGATCTACCATCATTGCCATCTGAGGCTCCATAGATGGTGATGGTTGTTGTGACGACTGAGGTTGGGAATATGATGGTTGGTCATAAGTAGAGTAAGAGTATCAATGTTCCTCCACGTAATATGGAGGAAGATCACCAAGTGTCTCCTTCCTGTTGACAAAACCATCCCTCTCCTCCAAAACCTATAGCCATAATTTTATAACCATATAGACTACAGTGTATACTCATTTAATCACTTAAATATTTTTTTAATATACATGTTTCCATAAGGTTTTATGGAATGGGAGTCGCTGGTATTTAGGTGTGCTTGCCCACTTTTTAGCATTAAGGGCCATATATCATTTTTGAAATTGAAATTAGTTTATAAAAAAAATTAGCTAATACCATTTTTAATTTCACTAATCACTTACAACAAACAAAAAAACTAACCATCACTTCTCTCGCCTTAGGAGTAGACCATTGGGAATCATCATTTTTTCTTCGCTTATGTGTCTTAACTCACCATTCATCAACAGATGGTCCCCTTTCCAAATTAGCAGACTGAAAATTTGTATATAACAAATATTGTATATGTCAGAATCAACATTAAATTTTGTATAATATTATTAAAGTTATATAGCAATTCAGCCAGTATTTGATTATGGCTTTTAGAGCCACTTGTCTATATAATCTTTTGCTTTTGGCAGTTCGATCTATTTGTCACCGACCTCCTCCCAAACTCATACATCAGAATTAAAGTTATCACAAAAGTCTATCCACCTACAGAAAAATTATCAGAACATCATTTAGGCAGAATTCAAATATTTAAAGTTTATCGATCAAAAAAATACCTCTCCTCAGTGCATAAAGCCAGAGGGAATCTCTTCATCTCCTCAAAAATCATCCCCTCTAGGCATGTTTTTCTATGTGAGTCCCTTCTAGCTTTGAAAAATATATTGTTCATACTCTTCCCCATCATAAGTGAAGGCTTGACGGTAGGACTCCTTCCCTAAACAAAAAGCGAAATGACACCTACCCTGAAAATAAAAAAAACGTCAGTTAACATAATATATATAACAATAAATTATCTTTTGAATTAAAATTTCTTACCAAAAACAAATCAAACAACCTCTCTTGCTCAACGGTGGGAATGTGGCACCACCAAAATTCTGTGCATGTCGTATGCATCTTGATAATATTTGTTATTTCTTTAATAATTATGTTGCTATTCAGAGAATCTCTACATAAAATGAGAACAACTTATATCTATATGGATGAAAATTTTAATAAAAATAGAAGTGTGATTGCTATTTACCTCCCATCAACCGAAATCTATAGAAGCAGGTAGGAATCAGAAGAGTGGCTTCCCACCGGTGGTACATGCACATCTATGCTCTAACATGCAGAAGATGGAAACCGAATTCATTGAGTGAGGAGCTGAAATCGGGATAGGGAAAAGCTCATGAGCTTGTGAAGAAGATGGCTCATTGAAAAAACCTCCATACAAATAAGGGAGGGGAACATCAAAAGAATGGTAATACGTTATAAGCTAGCACATATCATCAGAAATAGGTCCTGAAAAGGTCGTCAGAGTTGAAGGTGAAGGGGACTGTAAAGAGGACGGCCGACCGGATCGCTGAGATCCATGTGAATCTCCAAATCCAAAACCAGCCATGTCTATAAAAAACATGGAATAAATTAAATAAAAATAAAAAAAATCCATTTTATATTTTTTCAGAGTTTGTACCTTCATCTTCACTGCTTAAATATTGTGAAATGTCGTTATTTTCTTCACTATTATCCTCAATAGACAAAACCTCGTTTATATCATCCACATCTTCCATTAGATCAATATTTATTACAAAATTTTCTCGATAATTAGATATTATCAATAATGGATATAAATTCTATAATATTATTACGGTCGTAAATTTTAATTTACTTGACCAATCGCATACACTTTTCACTTGAGCCTTGTCTAAAGTATACTTTGCTTTTGGAAATTCGATTCTTCCATTATCATACTCTTTAACATACAACTCTGATTAGTTACATAATATTTTTAAATCTCGACGAGATTTAATTGAATCCTTCATACGTCCGACGGCATCGGAACTATATAAAATACATTATAATATTTTTTCGATATTAATAACATCCAAGTTATATTGAATCAATAGATTACTCCAATAAGGCAACTCCTAAAAAATACTCTTCTTTGAGTATGCTTGCCAGTACCGAGTGTCGAAATTCAAATTCTTTAAGCTCTAATAACAACATGTCGCTAATCTTCATTATGGAAGGATTAGATAATTCCACAGTATTACTTTTGAATGCTTATTTGTGTCTCCTATACAGATGCTCTTTCGGAAGAAAATATTTATGACAGTAAGAAAACAAGGTTTTTTTCTCATGTTGAAGTTGGAAAGATTTCGTACTTTTCATACAATAAGTACAACTCTTTCGTATATGAATACTCCATCCAGACAACATTCCATATGTTGGAAAGTCATTATCGTCCAAAGTGTTGTAAACAAGATCAACCATGCATATAATAGACAGTAATTACACGGATCCAAATGGATTAACAGAAAAGCATTACATATTATTAATATTAATATCATGCAGTTCCAATCCATTATCCGATTACAGAATGCAAACAGGAACTGATTAAATAAACGGAAACATAAAAACGTGCGAGATCCAGAAAAGGGTAAGCAATAAACGAATTGTGGCAAACAAAATAAGAGAGAGACTATATTAGAAGTCACCGAAGCGTCCATGAAATGGACTGACCTTAGAGAGTATATCGCCCCCACAATACCGGTGCGTAGGGTACCAGCAATCCGCTCCCATGATACGATAGCACACGATCTTCATCTGCGCACACCGACGAGATCGTCCTCGAATGTACCTCAGAGAACTGCAACCGAGAGAAAGAGAGGCATGTTCGTCCGTGAGAGGATGAACCAGAACAAAACCAAGACGGCGTGAGAGTTTTGCTTGTGAGTGAAGAAACCGATGTGGGGGAAGGGGTATATAAAGATGGGTGCGTGCCCTACCGCGATGCCTTTCTATTTCAAAAATGCCCCTCAACGGGCACGTCATTTCGGATCCCGAAATCGCGGCCAGAATCGTGCCCATAACGGTGAGTCGAATTTCCATTTTAGTCGACTTACCAATTAATCGTGTGATTAATTTAGTAAACTTACCAAATGAAACCCGCAGCAAAAGTATCGAGATCCGAGATTTGAATTGACTCTCCTGAGCCCGAGCCGGAACCGGAGCGGAGCGCGTGCGCATGTGCGTGGTCCTCCATTCCTCCTCTTTATTATTGCTACAAGAGCTTGGGGTGTGAGATCATATATAGGCCCACCAAAAGTTTAGATCTCCAAGGTATGGTACTAAACTTCCACCCAAACTTTTCCATGTTTCAAATTTAGGAATTCCCAACTTTCCCTCCAAGCCATTTGATTTCCCAATTGAAACCAAATTAACTTCAATTGTAATTACATAGATTCTCCAATTAAAATCTAATTATAATTCATAACACAACAATCCTCCACGAATTCACCAATTTGAAAAAGAGATTCAAAAAGAGTTAAAACACAGCTTTCGGTTGCCACACTTTGCTTTCAGTAAAGGTACCTTACGGTTTGAACCTCTACCTGAGTTTACTACTTTAACTTTAACAGGAACAAAGTGAACTACGTCGTGACCTTCAGACCTTGACGTTAAAGTATACGGTAGAAACAACAAAGTATTTTTCTTAGTACAATCTTCAGAGTCGGTGCTCTTAAAGGCCATGCACCCTTATCCTGTTTCATGAGTGTATTCAGGAAAGACACTCTTCCTTTAACTGCAGCTCACAGTAACACTCACATAGGTGGCGTTCTCCAAGGATGCACTGCTAACATCCTGCCCAAAGACTTGAACCCATTCAGAGCCTATGCTCTTCCTAAACTTGCAGCTTAAATGACACTCAGGCTTCCGGGGATAAGACACTCATGCATACACATTAAGATTAGAGTGCCAACCCGTTCTCTAAATATCTTGTTATTACCACATTGAACCAACTTTGTGGGATCTCCACTCAGATAGGTTGGGTTACTACTGTAGAGGAACTCCCAATGGGTCTCAGTCACATCCCAAGCCTAAACTTTAGGACTAAAGATCTATCAAGTCCCTTAGTCAAAGGATTTGCCGTGTTGTCTTTGGATCTAACAAAATCCACAGCCAACACCCATCGAGACACCAAATCCCTTAACGTATTAAGTCTAATTTGTATGTGTCTCCTTGTGTTCTGATTAAACTTTGAACTTTTGATCTTGGTAATTGTGGTCATATTATCACAATGTACCGAGATCGTAGGAACAGGCTGACCTACCATGGGAATTTCAGACAGAAGTTCCCTTAGCCATTCAGCCTCAATTCCAGTGGTGTCCAAAGCACACAGCTCGACCTTAAAAGTGGATCGAACTAGAATGGTCTGCTTCACAGACCTCCAGGCGACTGCACCACCTCCAAGGGTAAAGACATACCCAGTAACACCATTACTCCCAGACTTCTCTATTTTTCCTATCCAGCTTGCATCACTATATCCTTTTAATACAGATGGATGTCTACCATAATGCAAACTAAGGGAAATAGTTCTCTTCAAGTACTTCAGTACTCGATCCAGAGCCTCCCAGTGAGTATGGTCAGGACATCTAGTATATCTACTCAGCTTTGCAACCGAGAATGAAATATCAGGTCTCATGCAATTTGCAATATACATTAAACTTCCTATCACTTGTGAATACCTTAGCTGAGCTACATGTACTCCACTTTTATTCTTAAACAACGTTTTGGATGAATCAAAAGGAGTGCTTACAGCTTTGCAATCTTGATATCCAAATTTCTCAAGTACCTTCTCAACATAGTGAGATTGACAAACTACAATCCCATCAACTGACCTTGTCAGTTTGAGATCCAAGATCACATCAGCAACACCTATATCCTTCATCTCAAACTTGCTACTTAAGAATGCCTTAGTCTCATTAATAATCCTCATATGTGATCCAAACAACAATACACTCATCGCCTTTCACCTAGGAATAGACACACTTATCGGATTCATGAACCTTAAAGCCACATGACAAAATAGTTTTGTCAAATTATTCATGCCAGTGCTTTGGTGCTTGTTTCAATCCGTAAAGGGATTTGACAAGCTTGCAAACTTTTCCCTCATTCCCAGGAGTCACGAGTCTATCAGTTTGATCCATAAAGATGTAAATCCCCGAGGATCCAAGTATCTGTTAACACACATTTCATACTATTATATTCACATGAGATCGCATAAGCTACATAAAAACGGGGAATTATTTTCACGTTGCAATCATTGCATATGACATTCTCATTCACAATCATAACCACAAAGTTAATAGAGACAAATGCCACCAAATGTTAATTACATTAACTTCCATTTATTTTACAACATGTACAGTGACTGACAATATATGCAGTATTCCCAAAAATTTGACTGAAAAGAAAAGAAACATATTACATTATCAACCGAACAAAAAATTGAGACAAAAGAAACCCTACCATCTAGTATATGCCCTATCTCCTGGAAGCATCAATAGCTACTAAACAACAGGTTGTTTGCCTGCCAAAATATGTTTAGGAAAGAAACGGAGTCACAATTGTGAATATAATCTGTAGTTTAAAATAAATAATCAGTAATTTATTATGTGCAAAAGAGAGAAAGTAGAAAGGTATATATGATGAAAAATCTACCATTACTTGCGTAGAGAATGGTTTCAACTGCTTAGTAAGTAGTTCACCTGTTCATCCCTTTTTCCCATTCTTACCATATATATTTATATAAAGTTTAGATGACAAACCCTAATATATAATGATTTCCTGCGTTTTAAAGATCATAATTTTGAGTCTTGGAAATCATGTTGTGGAACTTGATGACACATGTAAATGTTAAATTTCTTGTCATTGAGATTATGTCATGGACTGATATGATGATGATGATGGATTTGATCCTTAATTCTATTTACTCCTTTTAAGTTAGTGGATAGTCTGTGGTCTTTGTTTGTGTGTAACCTCACACTATGACTCTAAGGTATTAAAAGTACCTTAGGGTTGGGGTGCCTCCGTAGGCATGCGGTATTGTAGAATGCATCCTAACTAAGTTCCCAACACGTTCACTAACTTATAGGGATTTCGAATCAATTTATAGCCACGACCATTTACTCAACTTTAATTGTAATACCTTCAATTCTCAAGTGCAACTCTCTCAGATGTAACACCAGATGATGTAGATATAGATATGGATGATCTAGATGTAGAATCGTCAAATCTATTGGCGAAAGTAAAACTCAAGCGGTGAGGTAGCCTACAAATGGCTCTTCCATCTCGCCCTCTAGTTGGAAGTGCAGTCCAATGGAGGGATAGGTCTACTCCCAAACTACGCCATTGAGACGGGTGAGAGAGACTCTCCGGAAAAGTCGCTCTAGAAAACGGACCGACCGGTAACGTGCAACCGAGCTCGTACGAAAAACTAAAACCGAGGATCCCCCGCCTGGGTGTCCTAAAACAAAGGGTCAGCGGAGCTGGTCTAAAGTCGGAATCCCAACGAGGCGTAAAAACACTGCGAGCTCGTGTAAAAATCGTGAAAGGACTGGGATCCCAGACCCGCGCACTTGGCGGCCACTGCCCAAACTGGGCTTCCTATCTTCCGCCCAGTTGAGGGCCACCGTACCCTCGCACAGCCAGGTGTAAAGGTCACCATGACCGGCATTATAATTGTCATTACCTGATCACCATCATCTTTCCTTCCTTCACTATACATCTCATTTAAAAAAAATCTTTCTTGTGGTTGACTATTCAGTATTTTATCACAAGTTATCACTAGCGATGTATATAATAGTAGATTCCACTCAAGGGTTAATTGATTGAAATTTTTTAATGGTCTGCTAGGATAATTGTTTCTATGATAATAAGACATGATAATTGTTTCTATGATGATAAGACGCGTATATTTTAATTAAAAGATACTTCACATTCATAGTTCGTTGACTCGAGTAACGGCTAAATTTGCTTCTTTGAAATAAATAACCCAAACGATGTTACTTTTGACATACTAATCTATGTTGACTGAAGCCATAAACACCATAAATTTTCTATTTACAATATTTTTGATTCATTAATGCACCTTAACACTGGAGTAATTTGGAGGGAAACTTTGTAGAGATGCATATATAAACATATTCACTGCATCTGATCGTATAGTGTAGAGAACTGACAAGGGTATCCATGAAAATCCTTATCAATGTTACTCACTCATTTCCATTTTATTTTTAAGAACATGGTGACTACTCTCAGACCTGGGTAGTGTAAATTAAGTAATATAAAGTAGCTTCCTATTTTTCACCAAACCTGACAGTGACTTTATTTACCAAAAAAAAAACATGATCATATTATAATAGTGTGGCCAACTCTCATGCAAACTATGAGCTACCAATCTTCTCGTTAGTTAAAATTATCAATTTCAGGACTAATCGAATTGATAAAGTCATACTCTTTTTATCATTTTTTATAAACTTTCTGTACCAATAGTGGCACTACGTGAGGGTTCAGTTCATGATTAAAAGGGAATATAATCATAGATTTGCATCTGATTTAATGGAAGAATGAGGTCAGAACTGGATAGACAGAACCGAACATGAACATTTTATTTCATGAAAGAGATCACTACAAACAACCACTGAAGTTAATTGGGCATACCTGTCGAGGGAACTATGAGCCAAACAAAATTTAGTTTTGAATATGATAAAGCAAGCAGTTATCAGCTGGAAATATTTTTGTTTTACCATTAACAAAAATTCCAGGAGACAACTATCAACATTTTACCTTTTACAAAATTTTTCCAAGCCATTACTTAATCTGTTACCCTTTACAAATTTTTCATGAGCCCTTATTTGATCCATTATTATCCACTCCCACCATAATACCACAAGGAAAGACATCAATTTATAGGATCTAGTTATATGTAAACCCATGCATGGCAGTGATAAGATCTAAAAATTGATTCGCGGCTTTTTTTAGAGAATAAAGTTGTCGGTTGTAGCAAAAGTCGCGAAAACAAGATCTCAGATCGTATCAAACAAATTCGGTTTTCGAGTCGAAAACCTACACTAAATATTTATCCAGGTAAGTGTGCCTGGGTCGAACTCAAGGAGGCAGAATAGAATCTTTTGATTTTTTTAGGAAATTTTTTTTTGCAATTTTATTTTTATCTCTTCTAAAAGTTATCAAAGGGAAGAAGCATTTTTTATTTTATTTTTATTTTTTTAATTTTTATTTGATTTTATTCTTTTCAAATTTTTATTTAATTTTTAAAAAGGGGTATTTTTCACAAAAGATTTATTTATTATATAATAGGTGGACTATAAGTAGGTGATACAATATAGTAGGTTGACGGTTCGAGCAACGGGCTCGAGCAAGCTCAAGAAATCAAAACAAAATGGTTGCGGTTTTCGACAAATCAAAACACGAGGAAAACACGACAAAAACTCACGAAAATTTAATACAAACTAGATGGGGTAGTTGTGTAACTACCCTAAAGAAATCGTCAAGAAACAAGGTCAAACGTGATCCAAATATCCCCTACAACCCAGGGGCATAAGCGTAAAAAAACTACTAAATTTTTTTTGCAAATAGGTCCTCAAAGGACTGTTCTGAAAGAAAAACAAGGTTCTTTGCGGAGGGACCTAAATGTAATATCTGAAAATCTGAGGAGCGGGTTTAAAGTACAGGAAACCTTCTGGGTTTATGACGCAATTTTTCCACCTCTTCTTTATTGACGGCTCAGATTAGAACTTATCCGCGCCGATCTAACGGCTGTGCTCTTGCCACGTGTCGCGTGCCTGTATGTTCTAGAGCTCAACCCTGTTCTTGATTCTGTTGCACGCGTGATGAAGGGAGTCTCTTCTCCGAATTTTCAGGATCAAACGCCGGCGATCTGGGCGCTCCGGCGGGGCCAGAGGGGTGGCTCCTCCATCCCTCGAGCTCGCCCACGGTAAGGTGTGGTCGGCGGCGTCTCCGAGCGGCGGTGATCTGGCGATGAAGATGACAGATTCAATGATTCTGGAGGTTGTTACAGTCGGCCATCTCCTCTTTGAAGTTGATTTCCGTGCAGATGAAAGCTTCCAGAGATGTAGATTTCACTCCTTTTTGAAGATTGATCTGCAAACAGTAATTTCGTATGCTCGATTCTCAAGGAATCGACCTATGGATGAAGAATTCGCAAGATCAAATAATAAAAAAATGGTTTCCAGAATTGTTGAAAACAAGCATGAGAATGGCGGTGAAATGAAATGCGAATCGAGGATGATTTGAAACGAAATGTGAAGGGATTTCGAATGGGCATCTAACCTAAGTGATTAAGTACCTAATGATGCGATTAGCCATGCTAATCATGGCTCGGATATCAAGAAAAAAATCTAAGAAGATGAGTGAATAGTTCTATGGGTAGTCAAGGTGTATTACCTGGACAGAGCTGCTCGACGGATGATCTGGCCGAAGCGGAACGCGGCTCGAAGCGGCGATGCAAGGCTGAGCACGACCTTGGAACTCTTCCTCCAACACTCCTCTTC
The DNA here is from genome assembly GCA_037367405.1 of Ottelia alismoides. NCBI lineage: Eukaryota > Viridiplantae > Streptophyta > Magnoliopsida > Alismatales > Hydrocharitaceae > Ottelia > Ottelia alismoides. The sequence goes on from JAZKJV010011061.1 coordinate 782,466, forward strand.
CACGCTGGGCTTCTCCAAGGTCCTGTCACCACCGAGGATGGCCGGTACGAGGCTTGAAAGATGGGGGGTCGGCTACTGGAGCTGGAGCTTCAGGTTAGTTGGAAGGTTAAGTTGTTAATGGTGGATCTTTGGGCCCTTTTATAGATAGGTTTCGTGCATCCCAAGTCAAGATCGAAGGGCCAGCGAGATTCTTGGTTGTTAGGAGGATCAAATCGAGGGCTTATATCGGTTGAAATGGTTAGGAGATGCGTGGAATAAATGGATGAACTCGGCCGGTCAGAGCAGCTAGAATACCGGCTTCTTGGAGAAAACGACCCAGGTGCTGACAAGTGTCAGCACCTGGTTGGCCAGAAGCTTGAAATTCAATATAAATTCGATATAAAATAGGAAATAAGGTTATTTTAAATAGGTTTAAATACAAGAAAGGTAAATAAATTAATTATCTAATTTATGACATAATTACTTTTTATAAATAATGAATATTATTCAAAATATAAATATTATATTAATAAATATGTATTTATAAACAGGTTTTGAATTTTTAATTTAATAAATAAATAATTAAAAATTAAGTTTATATTTTCATAATTATTAGAACAATAAATAAGGCTTGTGGAAATTTTTATGGATTTTAATAAGTTAATTTACATATTTTAATAAATAGAGGTATAGGTTATCTAGTTCATTTATACCTATAATTTAGGGTTTTTGATTTTATTAAAATAATAAATAAGCTCCAAAAATTACAAAATAAATTAGGTGAAAATACAAGATCATAAAATAATTTAAAAATTGTAAAATTAAGAAAATTATAAATAATGCGTGTTATATAAAATGAAATAGCCCAGAAACCCCGTTGTTTTTTGGTCCCAAAATCGACTTTTTGCAAACGGACTCCGAATTCGATGAAACCACCTTTATTAATTAGAGAATATTATTTTATGAACTTTAAAGGTGAGTAGAGTGAAATTGGAGTTCGTATGAAGAAGTTATGATATTCGGAAGTTGAGATTTTGACAATTTATAGGCTGGATTTCTTGGCATATAGACAGGGTAATATTTTTAACTTATTTTTATATTTTTATATACATTTTTATAAATAATTAGGAAAAGAGTTTGGTGAAAAATATGTTCATATGAATTAATTAAAAATCTTTGATTTTTTGTATTTATTTGATAAATAGTGGAAAGTGTATGGAGTGTGTTAATTTATTTTTTTAGGTTTTCTTTCCTTATCTCCCCCTACTTATCGATTTGTCGACCAATCCATGCTGACTTGGTCTCGGGGGTTAGGCTATAAATATACCTTTCAGTTATATTTATATTTTAAGTCATATTGTATATATTTACATATATTCAATCTTCCTTTGTTCTTTTCTTGTTCTTTATTTATTTACATGGTTTTGATGGTTAAAAGTGGCTTTTTATTCATGAGTGAGGATTTATTAAAAGATGAAAATTAATGAATATTTACATGCATTTGTTAAGGGTTTTAAGACAAAATGCGACACAAAAGTTAATAAATCATGGATTCATCAACCCCCTATACTTAAACTTTGCTTGTCCCTTAGCAAACACTTATTTGAAAAGTAAGTGAAAAAGAAAGAAAGTTAGAATGAATTTGTTTTCCTAAACCAATTCATGAGAACAGACAAAGGACAAAGCTCGATCGGGCCCGAAATAAGCATTTTGTCGGAACCTTAACTAGGATTAGGATTTTGTTCTCATCAGTCCTCAAGTTCCACAAATCCTTACTCAAGATCACCTCATCGGCTAGTTCAGACTCACTTATTCATATCGCAAACTTTATCATCCTTGAAGTCAACTTGTACAGTGTGTGTATTGATTTATCTCTTCCTGCTTAGGGAACCGAAGAAACCGTCAATCCTGGTTATACACTTCTATGGCTTCCTCATCCCGCTACTCTTTCCTCGAGGAGGGAGGTATTCCCTTCTGAGTTCAGTTCTGCTATGTGATGAATCTCGTATTCATCACTCTAAATCTCATTTATTAAGCTCAAATCCCTCAAAATCAACAGCATTCTTGCATCTATTCTGCATAATTAGCATTCATGCATATTGTCATAAGAATTGCATTTTAGCATAAGTTTCTGCACAAAATAAGAAGCCAAAAATCCCAACCAAACTGACCTGTAAATAGCCTAACTTCCCGGATTTTGAACTCATTCATACTAACTCCAAATGACTCAAAACCACTTCCACTGTGTACATATCACTAACAAGAATAAAGGGAAAATACAAAAAAATAACTAATCCAAATAAGTGGACCAAAAACCCAAACCCTAGTTTCAGGATTTTCAGACTAAAAGCCCTATATCTTCCTCATCCAGTGTCTGTTTTAATCCTACTCACATTTAACTAATGTACATTCAATTACCTTCAAAACGAGACCAAGTTCAAGTAAATCGGAGCTCATATGTGAAAGTTGGGTTTTGGGCCTCTTTTGTATATTGTATATGTTAGCTATTTTTGACCTGATATTTTATGTTCATTTTTTAAATTAATAAAAATCCAAAAAAATTAGATTAAGGTGTCTTTATTTATCTTTGATTTTACCGTAATTTTTCTAATTTTTTTATCCGTTCTTAAAAATGACATAAAAATTATAAAACCCAAAAATCATGGTGTTCTATGTACATGGGATACCCCAAAAATTCACTTTTTGCAAATGATCGATTTTGATTTTGATGTCTTCATAAAAGTTGTAGCTCTCATCGAGACGAGCAAATTTCGTGAAGAAACTTTTTTGATCCGAGTCATTTACGATTTATTTTAGATTTTACAAACTATTTATTTTCTGAATTATCTGGTGCTGACACGTGGCAGCATCTGGTGCCGCCATGTGTCAGCTATTTTTGAGGTTTTAAATATTCGGTTTTATTAAAAATAAAAAATAAAAAAAATAAAATGGGTGCACGTGTGTCGCACGTGCCTCCCCAGGAACGTGCTCCGCATGTGCCTCCGCCTCTCCCCCTTGTGCTCGCCACGTGGCGCGACAGGCGCCATCCGATCACGCTCGATCGGACGGTGCCTGTGCGTCGTCCACCTCCCGCCTCCTTCCCAATTTGGTCGCCGCCCCGCGCCGCGAATCTCGTGTCGCCGCCTCGTCGTATCCCGCTCCGATCGCCACGATCCTTCTCCGCGTATCTCGCCCAATCCAGATCTCGCCGCCAATCTCCTCCAATCGGATCCCCATCTACGATCCGCGTCTCCCCATCACCTCGCGTCGCCTCCCCGCACATCTCGTCATCCCAAATCGAGCCCTCACCTTCCATCGTCGGCCGAGCAACTCTCTCCTATTTAAAGACGACAACCGCCCCTCCTCGCTCTTCATCCGTCGTTCATCTCCTCAGGTCGTGACAGCCAAGGTCGGCATGATCTGAGGAAGACCCTCCTCGCCGCAGTGTCGCCTCCGAGCCGCTGCTCCGCTCCGGCCCTGCCACGCCGTCGAGCCCCCCCCCCCATCTCTACAGGTATCTCCCCGCTCATACGCTTCTCCTCATCTCCATCTCCGATTTCCCTCTTTCTCTGGACAATCGACCTCCATCTATGACCACAACCCCACCTTCTTCTCCGACCAATCTTCAACATCGATGCCTCGTCGCGCGTCATCTTCTTCGACCGCCAGGAACTTCACCGCTCCATCACCTACAACTGCAAGCTTCACCGACAACACCCCTTCATCGGTTACATCTCCAACGCCACCGACGACGCAACCATCTCCGCTGTCAAATGCCTCCAGCTCCGCCAACTACCCCCGCGACTACCTCCGATATCAACCACCAACATCGACAACGCCTCCTCCGCCTTCATATGCTCCGCCACCTTCGTCGTCAACGACCTCCGCCTTCGTCTCCGACGTCGACTACAACACTGGCATCTTCAATGACAACCGCCTCCAACGCCACCATCGACTTCATCGACCTCGCTAACAACCTCAGCATCACCAGGAGCAAGCCTGACATCCAGCCATCTCCGCCCTGGCCGGCAAAGCCTCGGCCTTACCCTCTGTCGCTAAAGCCACCGGGTTCGTAGCCCGAGGCCCCAGCACGTGCACAGCACGTGCGTGGGGAACGTCCTCATCTCCGTCCCCACGGGTCACGTACTGGGCACGTGACCGAGTGGGTAATTTGCAAGACACCCCCCGGTTCTTCTCATTATTGTGCACAAGTCCCGGCCGACCAAGGGTCACGTGCTTAGCACGTGACCTCTTAGAATTTCGCAGAAAAGCACCCAGCATTATCGGTAATTTCATACAAGTCCCCCTCACTGCATCTTTATTTATTTTATTTATATTGATTTGCATCTGTACCCCTGTATTCCCCCTCAGTTCTGAACCACTTCTCTACTTATTTTATTAATCAAAAAATAGCATTTTATTGGTAAATTAATTCTCTACACTTTGACATATTGTGGGTATTTTTGTGATGGATGATTAATTAATAAATAATTGTTTTGTGGAAATTTGTATATTTTGCCCATTTCTTGCTCTGAAATTCATAGTTGATTATCTATTACTCTAAAAATCCCCGAAAAATCACATATTGTAGAATTATTTGTGCTTGACATTGTGCCCAAAAAGATTTATATTTGCATGTATATTTTGCTCTGTAAAAATCATTTTGCATATTTTAGTATTTAATTTTTAATAGATATTAAACCCCACATTTTCAAGGTTTAGGATTTTTCTGAGATCCATCACCTAGTGATAGATCTTAAATAATTTTATATCTTGAAAATAAGTAGGTTTAATATTTATTAAAATTAAATATTGAAAATCATTTTGTTTGCATTTAAAAATCCATAAAAAAAATCATATTGCATCCAAAAATTCCAAAAAAATTACAGTGCACTCGTTTCATCATAATTTACATTGTGGCCAAGTTTCATATTTTTCGAATATCGTTTGATCGAAATTTACATTTTAGTCCCTAAAATAAGGCCGAATTTGCATTTTGCACCCTTTATTGCATTGAAAATTCCAAAAAAAGACCGCCTCGAAAATCGAACACAAACTTTGATAGACATTTCTCTAGGTTGTTCCTTTGCCTCCTTGTGATCGACCTTGGGACTTGCCCAAGTAAAATAAACATAAAACCGTGAGATTAAAAATTGAATAAATTATTTGTTGTATTTTCTTGACTGATTCCGATTGCCGCCTACAACGTACGACTAATCATTCTTTAAGCCAAACGATAAAAACACTTTTTAAACGCTGCAATTCTGGACTCGTCAGATGGCGCCGTTGCCGGGGAGGCAAACGGCTTAGTTTTTTGTCTTGAAAGATTTTGTTCGGTTTTCCGCATTCAGGTAGTCTGACCCCAGATTTTTTTCATTGTAAATCCCATTTATTTTCAGTATTTATTTTTTTTCTTGTCTATTTTTATCATTTTTTAGTCACTCTCTTACATTATCTCTCTTATTTTTCTTGCGAGGTACACGGCATACGTGGAGCGGTTTTTCAAGAAACCGAGGCATCTTCACCGACCTCATAAAATTCGCAATTAATATAAGATCGAGTCGAGTCGTGAGAGAGCGTAGAGTCTAGGTTTTTAATTCCTGCAATTTTTAAATTTTTGTAATTAATTGCTTATTTATAGCGGTGTCCGTTTGGACGTTCGCGTGTGTAACAAGACTTCTAACTTTATTCTGTGGTGTGTCGTGGCCTGTTTCACTCTCCGGTGAGGGTGGGGCCCGGCTTGAGTGGCGAATAGGATAGACCTGCACATATGGCTCTCAGAACAATTTAATTTTTGATTGTGCTCGTAGGATTAAGCAACACTGCACTATTAATTGAGACGCACATAGATCGTTCAACTTAGCCAAATTCAACTCAATTCTTTCCCGCTAATAGAACTTTCTGCTTAGGTGCGGTTTTTCATCGGCCTGTATTCCATATAGAATAATTTTAAAATTCTGTCTAGCATCCCACATGAAGATTGCGAGGATTCACTGTAAGTCTTAACTGAGCATTCATCATAGTTTTCCGTGTGCGTCGGCTTTTCCCGACTTTCTCCCTCTTGTTTTATCACATAATTCTAAAGGGAATTGGGACTGGACGGTAGACGTATTATTCTGCTCACTTAATTCTTCAGTGATCACCTAATTAAAATTGGGACTGCTAAATATAGCCGATCTTAAGAACCCATAAAATCAAGAATTCTTGTGGGAGAACAACCCCGACATTGTTTGATTTTATCTTGCAGCGAGGAGAGAGACGCACACTAGGATAGAGCCAAAGCCAGGATTTTCATATTGACTACTGATTCTACCAAAAGCGATTAGCTATTTCTCAGTGAGGATCTACGGGTAGCCGGTAAACGGTCTGGATTTCCTTAGCAGAGTGGGTGGTTTAGAGGACACTGCGTAAGGTTCCGTCCTCCAGTAAAGGGTAGCCGTTCTACGGTCCTTACTTACTCCCATACTGACTGAAAGTAGGTGCAACTAGTCGTAAGAATTCGGGACAGTCTGTCGGGAAATACAGGCACCTAACAGCTCGTTTAAACAGCTTGCAAGATTTGAATTATCACCAATTAAAACTGAAAAGATAATTGGTCGAACTTTCACGGCCTTCACTGAGTGAGTTGGTGAAACAAAACTTTATATTGTGTTTGATTTGTGCGTAAAACTTAGTTGATCATCGAATACCGCACACTTGTGCCTAGATCATGAACCGTACACCTCTTGATAATCTTTTGGATTTGAGAATGGATGATTGTGGCAATTTCTGTTCGGACTCAGCGAACCCTTTTCTGACCACCACAAACTTTCCAGTCTCAAACGTTCTGAGCCACTCTTACTCAGAACCACCTTGGGTTCAGGAACACCTTCCCCTTGAATCCTCCTCTTATAATCCTTTTTAAAATATTGACTCTAATTTTTCACAATCTGAAGGTGAAAAGAAGTACTCACGAAAGATGCCTTCAAAGAAGAGCAATCAGGAAGATGAACTCAATGAAGATCCAATGCAGATGGTTCTAGCAAGACTAGCCACGTCTGAGCAGCAACAAAATTTGATGAGGGAACAACTAGAACGGTTGAATGCAGAGGAAGAACCACCAATGGAAGCCGCATACAATCCCGGACAATATAGAGTCAGAAATTACTTACAGCCACCTCAGCCTGAGGTTCACCATGAACTGAAGCCACACTTCCTGAGTCAATTACCACAATTTCATGGTAATGCAGATGAAGAACCATACGAATTTTTGCGTGATTTGGAGCTAGTATATTCTAATCAAAGGAATCCACAAGTCAGCCAGGACTGCATTCGTCTCACTGCATTACCTTTCGCCTTGAAAGGTAAGGCAGATTACTGGGTGAAAAATTTGGGAGTGACGGTGACCACTTATGATAGGTTCAAGAACCTATTCTTCAAGAAATTCTACCCTCTGAGTCGAACCAATCAAATGAGGACTCGCATCACTAGCTTCTCTCAGATGCCTAATGAACCACTTTGTGATGCATGGGATAGATTTAAAGATCTGGTGCAGAAACGTCCCTACCATGACCTAGATAATAACATCCTGGTCCAATCTCTCTATTCTGACCTTAACCACGGGACTCAGGGTTTAGTCAGCGCTGCCTGTGGAGGAAATTACACATCCCGAGGAGTTGATACCGTTTGGAAAATACTGTAGCAAATGGCGGAGACTAGCCGTTCACAAATTGCTAGTAGAGCTTACACTGATTCACTGAACACCTATCAAGCCAAAGGAGGGAAACAAACTGTCGCAGAAATAGCAGAAGACTTGATTCCCAACATGAACATCATCATAGATAAATTAACAGTTGTGGATCACATTAATAAAAGGGTGAACGACATCGACAATCGGCTCTCCCAGTTTCCAAAGCAAATGGAGGAACTTACTGAAAATGTATCCAAGATAGGGATACCTACGGTCCCGATTTATCATGTGCATCATGTCCAAGAGCAGCCAGGGTCAGGACAACCGCAACCGTGGACTCAGGACCAATCCTATGCTCAACCTTCCCATCAGTCACCTCCACCAGCCGAGACAGTCGTAGAAGCCCCGCCTCAGACATTCGAGATAAATGATATCTGGTACACATAGGATAATACCCGACAAGGTAATACGGGGGACCATCAGCAATATCAACGTCCACCCACCTTCTACAATGCCGCTTTTCCCACAGCTCCACAACACAATCAGCACTCGAGGCAGCAGCAACCACACGACCGTCAGAGCCAACCTCAACAACATCGTCAGTAGTATCAAGCTCCAAATCAAGCATCTCGATCATCCAAGCCTCCAGAAGACCCGGTGGATATCCAGAAACAAATGCTGGAGGGAATTCTCAGCTTCCGGAATGAACTGTACGATCTAAGGGTAGATGTTAATCGTCTATCCCGTTGGAAGGAAGAACAGACAGCCCCAGCCACAGCCATTCCCACCCAAGTTCAAGCTAACCCTAATAGCTTGAACAAATCTCAGTCATCTCAATACAATAATCAGGTATACTATTCAGATTTTTCCACATCTGAACACGAGATCCTTTCGTTTGACAATATCAATGCCATGTCACTAAGGAGCAGAAGGAGCGTGGTCGTACCTGATCGGGCAAGGGAAGTTGACCATCAAGACTCGGAAGATCAACCGGAGGATGCTTCTGAGGATGAAGAAGAAGGACAACCGAATATTTCAGCACGAGATAAAGGAAAGGCATCTATGGAGACCACAGAGAACCTTGAACCTCTAGTTGCTGCGAAATTACCTTTGTTACCATTTCAGCAACATAATTATTATGATTGTAATAAGAACTCCAAATCTAATAAAGATGCTCTTATTTATGATTCTGGCTCTCTTTCTCCTGTCTCAAATGTTCTACTCCTTTCCCCCATACTCTAAAGAAAGGAAAACAAAAGAAAATCATTCAAAATGACCCAGTAATGGAAAGATTCTGCCAACAGAATATCACAGTCAAAGTACCCTTTGATCAGTATGTGGCCAGTAATCCAGCATTTCAGAAATACTTGAAAATGAAATGTACTCCCACCAGGACTCGTACAAAGAAAACAAATCAGTTTGTGGAGACTCATGTCCTGAAAGTGGCCACTACCAAATGTGTCAGAAATCAGCATTTAGGAAGAAATGGGGCCTGGGTGCTCATTATGTGGAAAGCCGCATTGGTGGTATTGCGTTCGCACGCACACTTCTCGACAATGGTTCTTCCATCAATCTTCTTCCCTTAGCCTTATATTACATATTGGAGTTAGGTCCTCTCCAAAAATCATTATCTTTACTCCAATTCGCTGACATATCCACTAAAAGGCCTAAGGGAGAAGTGAAAAATGTTATCATTATGGTCGAGGGTACGGAATACAAAGTGTACTTCACTGTACTTGATATGGAGACCCCGAACCACTGGAAGGAATCGCAAATCATTCTTGGAAGACCCTTCTTAAGAACCGCCAAGGCTGTATTTGATTACGGCACCAGAATGATGAAATTCCGCTCCCTAGATAGAGAAGTTGATCTGGAAATGAAACAAACAAAGTGGCAAAGACCAGATTCTGAATCCACCACTGAAGATGCCGAAACATCCGAGTGTAATCTCATCAGCACTACTGGACCGTGGGACCAACTGCCAGACCTTCAGATTGCCAACATCCCGGCAGAAGAAGAGACAGTGCACCAGTCAGTATGCGAGATATTGTCAGACAAATCCAAACACCTGGATGTTTATAATCTTGATGACACAGAAATCCTTTCGGATTTGTCAATCCCATCTTCTTCGGGAAAATCAAGAAAAATCGATGACGAGTCAGACGCGGCTTTGGCCGAATTACCACACTACTTTTGCGATCTGACTCACATTCCTTCAGGATTAGTGGCTAGCATATTACAGAATGATTCACCGTCAACCAGCACAGAGCCAGACTTAAAAGACCTTCAGCCAGATTTGATTGATGATTCAGATTTGCCAGAGCTGAAACCTCTCCCTCCCACACTGAAGTATGCATTTCTCAATGGACCCAAAGATAAATTCCCTGTGATCATTAGCTCATCATTAACCGTAGACCAAGAATCCAGACTTCTAGAAGTCCTTGAGTGAAATCGAAAAGCCATCGGTTGGACTGTGTCGGATCTCGTAGGAATCAACCTTGCTCTTTGCTCGCACCAAATTTATGTTGAGGATAACGCTAGGCCTTCCCGTGAATTTTAGAGAAGATTAAACCCCAATCTTCGGGAAGTAGTTAAGAAATAGATAGAAAAATGGTGTAAAGCGGGTTTTATATACCCTATTTCTGACTCCAAGTGGGTGGCCCCCCTTCATGTCGTCCCAAAGAAGTCGGGAATCCAGATGGTCACCAACGAGGAGGGGATAGAGATCGCGACCCGAGTACCCACGTCGTGGCGTGTCTGTGTCGATTACAGGCGCCTGAATGCTGCGACCAAGAAAGATTACTTTCCACTGCCATTTATTGATCAAATCTTGGAGAGACTTGCAGGGAAGGCATTCTTCTATTTTCTTGATGGGTACTCTGGCTACAATCAAGTAGCTATCGCTCCCGAGGATCAGGAAAAAACCACATTTACATGTCCCTTCGGTACCTACACATTCAAGCGCATGCCATTCGGGCTTTGTAATGCCCCGGGCACATTTCATCGGTGCATGATTGCCGTATTTGCCGAAATAGTGGGTGATTTCCTAGAAGTCTTCATGGATGACTTCTCGGTCCATGGTGATTCATTTGATACATGTTTAGCGCACTTGGACCGAGTCCTCAAGAGATGCAGGGAGGTTAATTTGGTACTCTCCTGGGAGAAGAGTCACTTTATGGTGACTGAGGGTATCGTGTTGGGGCATGTCATCTCCAAAAAGGGAATGGAGGTCGACCCTGCCAAGGTGGAGGTGATCAAGAAACTTGAGCCACCAACCAACGTCAAGTCAGTGCGGTCTTTTCTAGGGTACGTTGGATTTTATCAAAGGTTTATCCCTGATTTTTCAAAGATCGCCCGCCTACTGACTGAGCTCTTAGGAAAAGACACCGAGTTTATTGTAAATCACAAGTGTCGCCTTCAAGCTCCTGAAAAAGAAAATATGTGAATCGCCAATATTACAAGCTCCCGACCAGACTCTTCCCTTTGAGATCATGACTGATGCATCGGATTTCGTTGTCGGAGCTGTACTTGGACAAAGACAGGATGGAATCCCTTATGCGATTCACTACGCGAGCAAAGTATTGGATCCTACACAGAAAAATTATACAGTGACTGAAAAGGAAATGCTCGCGGTTGTTTGGTCCCTTGAAAAATTCAGATCATATATATTGGGCTCCAAGGTGACAATTTTCACTGATCATATGGCAATTAGATACCTCATGGATAAAAAAGATGCCAAGGCACGACTTTTGAGGTGGATCTTATTAATCCAGGAATTTAATTTGGAGATCAAAGATAAACCTGGAATTAAGAATGTTGTCGGTGATCACCTTTTATGAATTGAGAAAAATGATTATCCTGACACTGGACCTATTAAGGAGACTTTTCCAGACGAATATGTTTGCGTTATTGATTCAACCCCATGGTATCCCAACATCGTGAACTATATTGTCTCCAAGAGGGTTCCCATTGGTTGGACCAATAAAATGATTGATAAATTAAAGTCGGGTTCAAGAAAATACCATTGGGACGATCCTTTCCTTTTTTATGAAGGAGCGGATTGTGTCTGGAGAAGATGTATTCGTCAGGAAGAATACCAGAGTGTCCTCACACATTGTCACACTCTCGAGGCTGGAGGGCACCATTCAGGAAAGAGAACCGCACACAAGGTACTCCAATGTGGATTTTACTAGCAGACCTTATTTCGTGATGCTAATGAATTTGTACGGTCTTGCCCGATTTGTCAAAGGATGGGAGGGATTGTTGTTTATAGAGATGAAATGCCCATGCAACCAATGATTTTCTGTGATGTTTTCGATGCATGGGGGATTGATTTTATGGGTCCCTTTCCCAATAGCAATGGATTTGAGTACATCTTGTTAGCGGTTGATTATTTGTCTAGATGGGTAGAGGCTATTCCAACCCGAACCGCAGATAGCAAAACCGTCTGTAAGTTTATCAAGGATAATATCATTGTAAGGTTCGGAATACCAAAAGTCTTGATTTCTGATGGAGGTAGCCACTTTGTGAATAAGGAAATGAGATCTTTGGCTAAAGAGTATAAATTTGAGCATAGAATAGCCAACCCATATCATCCACAATCTAATGGCATGGCAGAGGTTTCTAATAGAGAAGTGAAGGGTATTCTTCAAAAGTTGGTTCGTCCATATAGGAAGGACTGGTCAAAACTATTGGACCAGGTGCTATGGGCCTATAGGACAGCCTATAAGACTCCATTCGGTACTTCACCTTTTAGGATGATCTATGGCAAGCCATGCCATCTACCTGCAGAATTGATTCACAAATCTGAATGGACGATCAAAAAGTTGAATTGGAGTTGTCACCTTGGGAAATTATGTCGAGACTTGAATTTAAATGAGCTAATTGAAATCCGAAATCGAGCATATGACAACAGTGTAATCTATAAGGACAAGGTCAAGAGATGGCATGATAGACACATTCGAGATAAAACCTTTATCCCTGGGCAGAAAGTATGGTTGTTTAATGCTCGGTTAAAGATTTTTCATGGGAAACTGAAATCAAAATGGACAGGTCCCTATGTTGTCATCGATGTGAATACCAATGGAAATGTGGATATTGCCGAACTCAAAGATAATGCACAACCTTTCTCAGTGAATGGACAATTACTGAAGCCATATATAGAATCATCCAAAGAGCATACAGTGCAAGTTGAGGTCATCTACTTCACACAGAGCTAGGACATTGAAGATTTATCAGATCAATCCCACCCTCCCTCCCGACCACATCAGTCTCCTTGTACAGCTTCTTCCTCTACTTAGGCCAAGGCCTAAGTATAGGGGGGGGGACCGATGCCATCTGTATATTTCATTTTCCCCATCACACTCCATCTCCAGATCGACTCGCCTCCACCATTCTTTTATACTTAGGCTGACCAAAGCCTAAGTATAGGTGGAACCGACACCCACCTGTATATACTCTCCTCATTCACATACCCCGATCGCTTCATTTTTTTCTTTTCTGCTCTTCTTCTATACTTAGACTATTCACAGTCTAAGTATAGGGGGGCGATTCTGTAAATCTTGTTCTTTTTCTTTTTTTCCACTCTCTTACGCTTAGCCCGAGCTATGTCTTCTTTACGCTTCTTGTGCTCTGAGGACACAGCACTCGCTAAGTATAGGGGGCTTGTATATATACTTTGTATATATTTTAGCCATACCTCGTACTTTTGCGTAAGTCTATATGTATTTACGGGGTGGGTGATTAAAAAACAACAAAAACAACAGAAAAAGAAAAAAACATTTTGCCACTAACACTGACTGTACCCAACATTTTTGAAAAAAATGGCTTCTTATTCATTTTTTGCATTAAAAAAACACACAAAAAAATCCTTTGCAAAAACAAATCGAAAAAAATATGTGTATGCATTTCACACACCTGCACTTCATCCAGCATCGCATTTGCATATGTGAAAAGTCTTTGGGTTCTGAATCGAGTTATGAGCCGAAACCGAGAGTGGTCTGGACTTGACCTTAATCCACCTAATTTTCAGAGGAACTTCACCGAGAAATAGGATTTTAGAGTCTTCAAGTCTTTGACTTAATTCTTTGAGTTCCACATGACAATGTGCAGCGTTTGACTCTTAGTTCTCTTCATTCTGGGTACGACTCTGGAATAGGGAATTAATTTGTACTCTCGCACTATGCACTTAGCTCAACTCAGACGGGATGTTGGAAGACTGTGTAAGTTTCTTCTCTGGTAGCGTGGAAATCTAAAGACCGGAGTACGGGTTGAAATAAAGCTTCGGAAAAGGGATGGACGGCTGGGCACAATTTTTTCTAAGACCCCAAAAAATGTACGGAACAAAAAGATGTTGTATCCGTAGGGGCACAACAAGATCTAAGCAGAACCACCGAAAATTCCAAATACAAAGAAGCATTCTACCAAATAAATATCTGACCAAAAAGGTCCAAGCTTCAAGAAAACCTGCAGATCTTGGTGGAGACTCGGCTACACTGGCCATCTTCACAAGGAGAGGTGACTGCACTGGCCACCTTCCAGTTCTTTTCCCCTTCTTCTATCTTCTCCCCCCAATTCGATTGTGAACACAGCGCGACAGACCTTGGAAGGAAATACCTGACTCCCCGAGGATGAGTTATTGGAGAGGAGGTTTGCGCGGTAGCCCGGCATTCTGGGTGGGAAGATCTAAAACCTTTCACACACAAGAGTTGGTTATTCAATGTTCATAGGGTATGCTTTGGGAAGAGGATTGATCTAAGATGACTTCTGAGCTGAAACTGTAGCAATGATGTGTAGAACTTGAGGGCTGTTGATTTTAAAATTCCAAGTCTCACAGAAGTTCCGACATACAAATAATCCAAAGGTTGAGTTTAGGTTTACTTTCACCTCCAGCTCATGGTCTTGGTATGGAACCCAATCTCATTTCACCTCATGGCATTTCTTTTTGATGCTCAGGGATGAGCATGGTTTAAGTATAGGGGGATGATGAATCTCGTATTCATCACTCTAAATCTCATTTATTAAGCTCAAATCCCTCAAAATCAACAGCATTCTTGCATCTATTCTGCATAATTAGCATTCATGCATATTTTCATAAGAATTGCATTTTAGCATAAGTTTCTACACAAAATAAGAAGCCAAAAATCCCAACCAAACTGACCTGTAAATAGCCTAACTTCCCGGATTTTTAACTCATTCATACTAACTCCGAATGACTCAAAACTACTTCCACTGTGTACATATCACTAACAAGAATAAAGGAAAAATACAAAAAAATAACTAACCCAAATAAGTGGACCAAAAGCCCAAACCGTAGTTTCAGGATTTTCGGACTAAAAGCCTTATATCTTCCTCATCCAGTGTCCGTTTTAATCCTACTCACTTTTAAACTAATGTACATTCAATTACCTTCAAAACGAGACCAAGTTCAAGTAAATAGGAGCTCATATGTGAAAGTTGGGTTTTGGGCCTCTTTTGTATATTGTATATGTTAGCTATTTTTGACCTGATATTTTATGTACATATTTTTAATTAATAAAAAACCAAAAAAATAGATTAAGGCATCTTTATTTATCTATGATTTTACCGTAATTTTTCCGATTTTTTTATCTGTTCTTAAAAATGACATAAAAATTATGAAACCCAAAAATCATGGTGTTCTATGTACATGGGATACCCCAAAAATTCACCTTGTGCAAATGATCGATTTTGATTTTGATGTCTTCATAAATTTGTAGATCTCATCGAGACGAGCAATTTTTGTGAAGAAACTTTTTTGATCCAAGGTCATTTACTATTTATTTTCGATTTTACAAACTATTTATTTTCTGAATTATCTGGTGCTGACACGTGGCAGCATCTGGTGCCGCCACGTGTCAGCTATTTTTGAGGTTTTAAATATTCGGTTTTATTTAAAAATAATAAAATAATAAAAAAATAAAAAAAGTAAAATGGGTGCACGTGCGTCGCACGTGCCTCCCCAGGCACGTGCTCCGCACGTGCCTCCGCCTCTCCCCCTTGTGCTCGCCACGTGGCGCGACAGGCGCCATCCGATCACGCTCGATCGGACGGCGCCTGTGCGTCGTCCACCTCCTGCCTCCTTCCCAATTTGGCCGCTGCCCCGCGCCGCGAATCTCGCGCTGCCGCCTCGTCGTATCCCGCTCCGATCGCCGCGATCCTTCTCCGCATATCTCGCCCAATCCAGATCTCGCCGCCAATCTCTTCCAATCGGATCCCCATCTCCGATCCGCGTCTCCCCATCACCTCGCGCCGCCTCCCCGCGCATCTCGTCATCCCAAATCGAGCCCTCACCTTCCATCACCGGCCGATCAACTCTCTCCTATTTAAAGACGACAACCGCCCCTCCTCGCTCTTCATCCGTCGTTCATCTCCTCAGGTCGTGACAGCCAAGGTCGGCATGATCTGAGGAAGACCCTCCCCGCCGCAGTGCCGCCTCCGAGCCGTTGCTCCGCTCCGGCCTTACCACGCCGTCGAGCCCCCCCCCCCCCCCAATCTCTTCAGGTATCTCCCCGCTCATACGCTTCACCTCATCTCCATCTCCAATTTCCCTCTTTCTCTCGACAATCGACCTCCATCTACGACCACAACCCCACCTTCTTCTCCGACCAATCTTCAACATCGACGCCTCACCGCATGTCATCTTCTTCGACTGCTAGGAACTTCGTCGCTCCATCACCTACAACTGCAAGCTTCACCGACAACACCCCTTCATCGGTTACATTTCCAACGCCACCGACGACGCAACCATCTCCGCTGTCAAACGCCTCCAGCTCCGCCAACTACCCCCGCGACTACCTCTGATATCAACCACCAACATCGACAACGCCTCCTCCGCCTTCATCTGCTCCGCCACCTTCGTCGTCAACGACCTCCGCCTTCGTCTCCGACGTCGACTACAACATCGGCATCTTCAACGACAACCGCCTCCAACGCCACCATCGACTTCATCGACCTCGCTAACAACCTCAGCATCACCAGGAGCAAGCCTGACATCCAGCCATCTCCGCCCTGGCCGGCAAAGCCTCGGCCTTGTCCTCTACCGTTGAAGCCATCGGGCTCGTAGCCCAAGGCCCCAGCACGTGCACAGCACGTGCGTGGGGAACGTCCTCATCTCCATCCCCACGGGTCACGTGCTGGGCACGTGATCGAGTAGGTAATTTGCAAGACACCCCCCGATTCTTCTCATTATTGCGCATAAGTCCCAGCCGACCAAGGGTCACGTGCTTAGCACGTGACCTCTTGGAATTTTGTAGAAAAGCACCCAGCATTATCGGTAATTTCATACAAGTCCCCCTCACTGCATCTTTATTTATTTTATTTATATTGATTTGCATCTGTACCCCTGTATTCCCCCCTCAGTTCTGAACCACTTCTCTACTTATTTTATTAATAAAAAAATAGCATTTTGTTGGTCAATTAATTCTCTACACTTTGACATATTGTGGGCATTTTTGTGATGGATGATTAATTAATAAATATTTTTTGTGGAAATTTGTATATTTTGCCCATTTCTTGCTCTGAAATTCATAGTTGATTATCTGTTTCTCTAAAAATCCCCGAAAATCACATATTGTAGAATTATTTGTGCTTGACATTGTGCCCAAAAAGATTTGCATTTGCATGTATACTTTGCTCTATAAAAATCATTTTGCACATTTTAGTATTTAATTTTTAATAGGTATTAAACCCCACATTTTCAAGGTTTAGGATTTTTCTGAGATCCATCACCTAGTGATAGATCTTAAATAATTTTATTTCTTGAAAATAAGTAGGTTTAATATTTATTAAAATTAAATATTGAAAATCATTTTGTTTGCATTTAAAAATCTATAAGAAATTCATATTGCATCCAAAAATTCCAAAAAATTTACAGTGCACTCATTTCATCATAATTTACATTGTGGCCAAGTTTCGTATTTTTCGGACATCGTTTGATCGAAATTTACATTTTAGTCCCTAAAATAAGGCCGAATTTGCATTTTGCACCCTTTATTGCATTGAAAATTCCAAAAAAAAGACCGCCTCGAAAATCGAACACGAACTTTGATAGACATTTCTCTAGGTTGTTCCTTTGCCTCCTTGTGATCGACCTCGGGACTTGCCTAAGTAAAATAAACATAAAACCACGAGATTAAAAATTGAATAAATTATTTGTGGTATTTTCTTGACCGATTCCGATTACCGCCTACAACGCACGACTAATCATTCTTTAAACCAAACGATAAAAACACTTTTTAAACGCTGCAATTTAGGATTCGTCACTATGTCCACAATCGAATATAGGGAGAAGGTAGAAGAATGAGAAAAGAAGTGGAGTGCGACCAGTGTAGACGCATCTCCTTGTGAAGCTCAACCGGTGTAGCTGAGTCTCCACTAAGATGTGCAGGCATTTTTTATGAAAGTTTGGACCATTGTGGTCTTATTTGGTGGCTTCTGCTTTGCTTTGACTTTGTAATTTGCTTGCACTGCATTCATCTTTTTATGCCTCGACGGATATAGCATCTTTTTATTCCGTCCCTTTTTTGAGGTCTTAGAAAAATTGTGTTAGCAGATCCTTCCCTCATCCGAAGCAACTATCGCAACCCCATTCTCTCCCGTCTTTAGACGTCAATGCCGCAAAGATAAGGATAGAAACGCACTACCAAGGTGTACTGCCCTTCGGAACTCCATGCGAGTCGAGCTAAAGCGAAATGCATGTGTTCAAGATTGGTTCATTGGTGTAGACTTATACGGATGACTCCAAATGGTCTACTTAAGCACATATGACTTGATTTCTTGAATATGGTCTCACGGAACCCAAAGATTTTAAGTCAACAGACCTGAAGAGTCTAAATTCCAGATCCTAATCAGGCTCCTTACAACGAAAGTTAAAGGCTGTAATCAAGCTCCATCCTTTAGACTAGACTCAGTCCTTAGTTCCAGAAATCAAACTTATTCTGAAAAATGCGAATGCAAATGCAACCATGTTTTTGTGAGGTAAATTTTCTGAATTTTACTCATTTTTATGGATTTTAAGGCTTTTGTAATTTTTATGAATTTTAGGACTTTGTATTTTTATGGATTTTTTTTTATTTTTATAAACAAGTTTTTATACATGGATTTTACAAGATATATTTTATGCAGGTTAAGTATCTAATGTATTTTACAGATTTTATCTACAAGGGATTTTATAAGGATTAAATGGTTTTTAAACATATTTTAATAAATAAGATTTTAAATAAGTTTTATAGAAATTTTAAATACAAATTTTAAGTACGTATTTTAATTACAGATTTTAAATACAAGTTTTAAACATATTTTACTTGTTTACAAGGATTTTATAAATAAGATATACATATATAAGTGGATTCTAAATTAACCCTTACCCACTTTTTATGGATTTTATAGATATAGAAAATACATAAAAGTACGAGTTATGAACAAAAGTATATATACAATATATATGCACCCACCTATACTTAGCTTGTGCTATGTCCTCATAGCGTCAAAAGAGAAAAAGGAGGACATAACTCGTGCTAAGTAAAAGTGGGTGAAAAAGAGTAAAGGATACAAGTCATTCAAACCCCCCTATACTTACGATCAGGTCATCGTAAGTATAACGGGAGAGCAAAAACGGGATGACTGAGTGAAAAGAATAAATAACGAAAGTTCAAAAGGAAAAGAATATGAAATCATCGAAATCACTCGGTCCACCCTATACTTAGGATAAGGCATCCTAAGTATAGAAACGAGTGTGGTCAAAAATCGGAGACCAGTGATTTGTGAAAAAGAAAGGCTATACAAAAGAATCAGAACAAAAAAATAAAACGTGAATCAGCGAACAATCGGTCCCCCCTATACTTAGGATCTGGTATCCTAAGCATAGAAGATGAGCAAAAATGGGGACGATTGTGGTCTACGAAGAATATACAAGTGTTGTGGATCTCCAGAAACGAATGGCTCAAAAGAATTTGTACAGGATGAGATGAAGTGAAAGAATGATCATGATTCCTGTACAAAATAGATCACTTCAGTACGGGCCAGATGATCAGTAGTCACGACGAAGTGCTTTAGCATATGCCCGTTAACCACGAATGGTTATCTGATCACTTCAACCATGGTCATACTGGATTTTCTGCTTTTTATGTGTGTATTGATCCTTGGCTGAAAAAGTAGAGCCTCTTCTGTAAGTAAACTCTGTACATGGCATAGCTCTCTTTTATGAAATATGTGTCTCTGGAGTCGGACTACAGAAGGTGTTTATATGTGTAAGCATTACACCATCCGACTCTCTACGCTGAATAGACTGTATGATCTGTGCAATGTAATCGATCGATTCTTGTGTTGTAATATGTGTACTTTCAATCTGCGGCACAGAGATATCTACTGCAGGTGACTGCTCATCTGAGTCGGATATGAACTCTGTCTCTGTATGTGAACAATCATCTGAAGAACTGGGTACCAAGTGATCTACTCTATCCTCGTGTAGGATATCGTGGGTATCAAAATAAACACTCTCAAGATCAGGAAAATGTGTCTCCTCTATGTTCTGGCAATCTTCTACAAGACTTGTGTCCTCTGAAGTGAATGACAATACTGATCTAGGACTGCTACATTCTCTCTCCATCTCAATGGGTATCTCTCCATTGTCTGTGCGGAATGATACTTTCCCAGCATCATAATCAAAGAGTGCTCTTGCTGTCTGCAAGAAGGGTCTCCCGAGAATGATTGGAGCAAGGTGTAACTGTGTAGGGCATGTCATGTCTAGGATCGTAAAGTCCACGGGAAACTGCGAGCCCTGAACGGTCACGATAATGTTCCTCAGCACACCTCTAGGTCTCTTTATAGATCGATCTGCAAACTGAAGTATCGCTCGTGATTTATAGAGAGGACCTAGCTTGAGCTTATCAAGCAGAGAGGATGGAAGTAAATTGATCGAGGAACCATTATCTAAGAGAGTTCGATGGAATGTAGTATCTTCAATCTGGCAATTGACATAGTGAGCTCCCAAATCTTTCTTCTTACCTTGTTCCGAATTGCACACGAAGTTACCTTTGTCAAAATATGCTTTTCAACTCATGATCTCTTTTTCCTACGCGTAGTACATTTGTTCCTCAATTGCTTCTTGAGCGTAGGAAAATGATCCAAGGCATCGTGTAGTGGAATCTTCAGAAAGATGTGATCTTTAAGTAAGCGTTCTGTTTCTGGAGTGACAACATTATTTTTGGTCTTTTTCTTTCCTTTTCCAAACAAGGCATCGGGAAAAGGAACAATTTCTGGAGTTAGAAAATCAGAATTCTTATTCATATGAAAATCAGCTTGTACATCGAGAGTTTCAGAATTATTTACAAAACTCTCTAAGACAGGGGAAGAAAGATTTTTCTCGGGGCTCTCTGCCTGATCTAGCATAATGTCATCGTCTGATTCGCTAGTGTCCATATCTGTCGTGTTGCATCGCTCCCGTCTCTCGACTCTACAGAGTGGTCCTCATCATCTTACGGGTTCTCTTCCTCAGCTTCAGAATCTTGTGGCTCATGGATATGCTCGTGCTCCTCTGATGCCCTCTCCTCTTCTCCAGCAGGTGCTTGTGGTGATCTACCGCTCCTGAGACGAATGAAGTTAGATAAAAATTCAGGAAACGAGATCTTACTTGTAGTGTCTACCTGATCTAGATGCCTCTTCTTGTTGTTTGGGTTCATCTGAGGCTGGGCTGGGAGAGTGGTCTTCGGCGCGGTTAACTCATCCAGACGACGGTTAACCTGCTCCATCTCGGTTTTGTGAGCAATCTGGAGCGTACTCAGCATGTCCATGATCTGATTGAGCGCCTGGGCCTGTGAAGACATCTCTAGTTCGGTGTAGTGGCCCTGGCTTGCTCCTCTCTCCTGCCTTGGCATGTAATGCTGAGAGGTGGAAGGCTGAGCGTATCGCTGAGGTGTGGAGGAAGATTGCTGCTGCTGCTGATAAGAATAATTCTGTGAATAGCTAGCAGGGTGCTGATATGAATGCGGTCTCTAATGATATACATTCGGGTGAGACTGTCGTGGCGTAATAGTCTGGCGGTGCTGAAAGTTCGGACGTCCATGTTATGGATGATCGTACGGCTGCTGTTGCTGCTGATTCGGTATACTCGGCTGCTGAATCAGAGTATACCAAATCCCGTTAATCTCGAGAATGGATTGCGGCTCCACCTCCATCTCTGCGGTGCTGGTGATCTGACCGGGATAGGCATGAGACTGCTCCTCATGCCAATCGATCTGCGGAATCTCGAACTCGCTCTGAACGTAGTGGATCTGATGGGTGGGTGGAGCGAGTGTGATCCTCCGTGTTGGTTGTGTGGTCGAAGAAGTCTGGCTCTGCTGATACTGGAGTTGAAGATCAGAGACCTTCTTCGAGAGATCACTCAGCTGCTGAGGTAGAGATGAGAGTTTCTCCAACTCTCGCAGCGGCTGTAGGTCTTGGACCTGCTTCTGAATCACGTCCACCAATGTCAATTTCTCGCTAATATATCCCATGTTGGTGTTGGATTCAGAGTCTGAGATATTAGCCACCTTATGATAATCGCGTGATGTGGTGGTTGTGGGTCTTTCTGAAAGGCCCGAGTAGAGTCTACGACTCTCGAGTTCTCGGCCATCCCTTCGAAGATGGCCCAGACTGACTCAACATCCTTGTTTAAGTAACTGTCGCCACATGCGGCACTCATGAGCCCCTGGATTTCCGGCTGGAGTCCTCCGAAGTAGTTCTGCATGAGCACCTTCATCAGAACCTCATGATGCGGGCATCTCTCCATAAGGTCCTTGAATCAATCCCATGCCTCATGGAACGATTCGTGCGGGAGTTGCGTGAAGTTGGAGATCTGGCTCCTCATCATGTTCGTCCTTCCTAGAGGAAAATATTTGCGCAGGAAGGTGTACTTCAGGTCGTCCCATGTAGAGATTTCCCTCCCCAGGTGACTCAGCCAATAAAGAGCCTTATCGGCTAAGGCAAAGGGGAAGGTCTTAAGGCGTACGGCCTCCTGCGTGACTCCTAGATAGCAAGTCGTACCACAAATCATTTCGAAATGTTGTAAAAAAGTAAGCGGCTCCTCTACGGCGTTCCCATAGTACTTGGGAAGCAAAGAAATGGAGGACGGTCTTAGTTCGTATGGACCTTGATTCGGCGGTAGTCGAATCCAATGATGGAGCGTTCTAGCGTCCGGGTCATACTCATCCCGTAAAGTCGCGGGAACCGCAGGCGGTAACTGGTTCCCGGCCCCTGCTCGCAGCGCGGCTATTTCAGCCCACAGTTCATTCTGAACTCTAAACTGTTCTCGAATCTGTAGATTCATCTGCTGAAGTGTATCAAGAATGCCAGTAGTAACATATGCGTCTGGTCTTCCTTCCTGATGTTCCCCAGCTGGTGGCCTCTCGTCTGATGTTGGTCCTTTGCCGCGAGCCATCTGATCGTCTGTGAAATAAAAGCTCTCGTAAGAACTCAACGAAAAATAGGCTGGAGATCTAGATGATATATTGAGGCAAGGGTATGCTTCAATAGTCTAACCAAGAGGCGAGGGAGTCTGGGTCTGACTCGCCTCGAGATCTGATGGGACCAGCTCGGGAAGAAGGTCATCCCGAGCTTGTGAAGAAGCACGCTCGATGGTGGACGGTCGAAAGCTCACAGAGTCTGAGCAGAAAAGCCGTCGAGATGTCATCTTCGATGTCAAGAGGAATGATCGGGAGAGCACATTGTACGATTCAAAGGAGATGGAAGAATGCGAAAGCCGCGGAAACTCACGCCCCGCAAGCAAACACAAAGCAAACCCTGTGTTCACCAACTCAACCCGATGAAGACCGTAAGAGTTCGATCTTTTTATCTTTTCGATTTTAGGGTTGTAATTAGCAAACAAGTTATGGTTATCGCGGGCTGAGTGAGCTGATAGGTGCCCGATAGTTTCTCCGAAACACTGGCCCGAGTCCTTACAAAAGATCACTTGCACTCAGCCAGTATGGGAGTAAGTACGGACCGTTTCCGGCTACCCGTGTTACTTGAGGACGGAACTTTGCGCAGTTTCCTCTAAATCTCCCACTCTGCTAAGTAAACCCGGACCGTTTCTGGCTACCCGAGCTTACCCACTAAGGAACAATGATCAGGTGTATGAACCAAGTAGTATTTCGCGGGAAATACGGGGTTTTGGCTCTAACCTTATGTGTCGACTCTCTAGCTCGCGCACTCTGAGATGTTGTGCGGGGGTTACTCTCCCAAATCAAATGAATCGGTTTACGGCTTTTTGAAGTCATATATGATTAGCAGTCCCGATTTTATTTTGCAGTTTTATAATTTTTTTGGGTTTTTTTCAAGCAAACATCTACCAATTTTTTTCTTTTTATAAAAACCCTAAAATCATGCACCTAGGTTGCGAGTCCTAAAACTAACTACGTAGGCACAATCAGATAGAGAGTAAAAAAATCCTAAGCAAGCATCTAAAAAGCCGCGGAAAACCGATAAGCGAGAAAAACCGTGGTGGGTGCTCAGACCCCCCCGGATACACAGTATCCGGCGAATCAGACCCCTGAAAAAAATGGGGGAGGGGATTTTGTTTATTGTTTATTACAGCTTCTCTCCCTTTCTCTCTCTTTTACAAAAAAAAATTTCTAACTAACTCTGCCCTCTGCAGCCGACTCGTGAAGAAGGAGCCAGCCTCTGCTCTTTCAACTGATTCGGCTTCCGAAGAAGCTAGCTGATCCTGCAGGCCCTACAAAACTAGATAGATGTACGAAAAGCCGTACGAAATCGGTCGAGAGAAAGCCGAGAAAACCGTAAGAAACTACGAAAACAAAAAAAGAAGAAAATCAAGAAAAACCGTACGAAAAACCGTACGAAAAATCTACGGAAAATGAAACAAAAAGAAGAGAAAAAATAAAATCACAAAGATTTGAAAAAGTATCAAAATATTCTAACACCTCCCCGGCAACGGCGCCATTTTGATAAGAGCTTAAAATCGATTCGCAACTTTTTTTAGACAATGAAGTTGTCGGTTGTAGCAAAAGCCGCGAAAACAAGATCTCAGATCATATCAAACAAATTCGGTTTTCGAATCGAAAACCTACACTAAATATTTATCTAGGTAAGTGTGCCTGGGTCGAACTCAAGGAGGCGGAATAGAATCTTTTGATTTTTTTAGGAAATATTTTTTTGCAATTTTATTTTTATCTCTTCTAAAAGTTATCAAAGGGAAGAAGCACTTTTTATTTTATTTTTATTTTTTTAATTTTTATTTGATTTTATTCTTTTCAGATTTGTATTTAATTTTCAAAAAGGGATATTTTTCACAAAAGATTTATTTATTATATAATAGGTGGACTATAAGTAGGTGATACAATATAGTAGGTTGACGGTTCGAGCAACGGGCTCGAGCAAGCTCAAGAAATCAAAACAAAATGAATGCGGTTTTCGACAAATCAAAACACGACGAAAACACGAAAAAACTCACGAAAATTTAATACAAACTAGATGGGGTAGTTGTGTAACTACCCTAAAGAAATTGTCAAGAAACAAGGTCAAACGTGGTCCAAATATCCCCTACAGCCCAGGGGCATAAGCGTAAAAAACTACTAGATTTGTTTTGCAAATAGGTCCTCAAAGGACTGTTCTGAAAACAAAACAAGGTTCTTTTACATTTAGGTCCCTGTAGAGGGACCTAAATATAATATCTGAAAATCTGAGGAGCGGGTTTAAAGTACAGGAAACCTTCTGAGTTTGAGACGTAATTTTTCCACCTCTTCATTATTGACGGCTCAGATTAGAACTTATCCGCATCGATCTAACGTTGTGCTCTTGCCACGTGTCGCGAGCCTGTACGTTATGGAGCTCAACCCTGTTCTTGATTCTGTTGCGCGCGTGACGAAGAGGGTCTCTTCTCCGAATTTTCACGATTAAATGCCAGCGATCTGGGCGCTCCGGTGGGGCCAGAGGGGTGGCTCCTCTACCCCTCGAGCTCGCCCGCGGTAGAGTGTGGTCGGCGACGGCTCCGAGCGGCGGTGATCCGGCGATGAAGACGGCGGATTCAATGATTTTGGAGGTTGTTACAGTCGGCCATCTCCTCTTTGAAGTTGATTTCCGTGCAGATGAAAGCTTCCAGAGATGTAGATTTCGCTCCATTTTGAAGATTGATCTGCAAACAGTAATTTTGTATGCTCGATTCTCTAGGAATCGGCCTATGGATGAAGAATTCGCAAGATTAAATAGTAAAAAAAATGATTTCCATAATTGTTGAAAACAGGCGTGAGAATGGCGGTGAAATGAAATGTGAATCGAGGATGATTTGAAACGAAATGTGAAGGGATTTCGAATGGGCGTCTAACCTAAGTGATTAAACTACCTAATGATGCGATTAGCCATGCTAATCATGGCTCGGATATCGAGAAAAAAATTAAGAAGATGAGTGAATAGGTCTATGGGTACTCAAGGTGTATTACCTGGACAGAGCTGCTCGACGGACGACCTAGCCGGAGCAGAACGCGGCAAAGCGGCGATGCAAGGCTGAGCACGGCCTTGGAACTCTTCCTCCAACACTCCTCTTCCACGTCGGGCTTCTCCAAGGTCCTGTCACCACCGAGTATGGCCGGTACGAGGCTTGAAAGATGGGGGGTCGGCTACTGGAGCTGGAGCTTCAGGTTAGTTGGAAGGTTAAGTTGTTAATGGTGGATTTTTGGGCCCTTTTATAGATAGGTTTCGTGCATCCCAAGTCAAGATCGAAGGGCCAGCGAGATTCTTGGTTGTTAGGAGGATCAAATCGAGGGCTTAGATCGCTTGAAATGGTTAGGAGATGCGTGGAATAAATGGATGAACTCGGCCGGTCAGAGCAGCTGGAATACCGGCTTCTTGGAGAAGATAACCCAGGTGCTGACAAGTGTCAGCACCTGGTTGGCCAAAAGCTTGAAATTCAATATAAATTCGATATTAAATAGGAAATAAGGTTATTTTAAATAGGTTTAAATACAAGAAAGGTAAATAAATTAATTACCTAATTTATGACATGATTACTTTTTATAAATAATAAATATTATTCAAAATATAAATATTATATTAATAAATATGTATTTATATATAGGTTTTGAATTTTTAATTTAATAAATAAATAATTAAAAAATAAGTTTATATTTTCTTAATTATTAGAACAATAAATAAGGCTTGTGGAAATTTTTATGGATTTTAATAAGTTAATTTACATATTTTAATAAATAGAGGTATAGGTTATCTAGTTCATTTATACCTATAATTTAGGGTTTTTGATTTTATTAAAATAATAAATAAGCTCCAAAAATTATGAAATAAATTAGGTGAAAATACAAGATCATAAAATAATTTAAAAATTATAGAATTAAGAAAACTATAAATAATGTGTGTTATATAAAATGAAATAGCCAGAAACCCCGTTGTCTTTTGGTCCCAAAACCGACTTTTTACAAACGGACTCTGAATTCGATGAAACTACCTTTAATAATTAGAGAATATTATTTTATGAACTTTAAAAGTGATAGAGGGAAATTGGAGTTCGTATGAAGAAGTTATGATGTTCGGAAGTTGAGATTTTGACAATTTATAGGCTGGATTTCTTGGCATATAGACAGGGTAATATTTTTAACTTATTTTTATATTTTTATATACATTTTTAGAAATAATTAGGAAAAGAGTTTGGTGAAAAATATGTTTATATGAATTAATTAAAAATCTTTGATTTTTTGTATTTATTTGATAAATAGTGGAAAGTGTATGGAGTGTGTATTAATTTATTTTTTTAGGTTTTCTTTCCTTATCTCCCCCTACTTATCGGTTTGTCGACCAATCCATGCTGACTTGGTCTCAGGGGTTAGGCTATAAATATACCTTTCAGTTATATTTATATTTTAAGTCATATTGTATATATTTACATATATTCAATCTGCCTTTGTTCTTTTCTTGTTCTTTATTTATTTGCATGGTTTTGATGGTTAAAAGTGGCTTTTTATTCATGAGTGGGGATTTATTAAAAGATGGAAATTAATGAATATTTACATGCATTTGTTAAGGTTTTTAAGACAAAATGTGAAAGAAAAGTTAATGAATCATGGATTCATCCGGGAGTAAAACAAAGAGGGGAAATTTGACATGTATGGCAGCAAAATGAGGATATGGGATTGTACATAATTATATCAAAATTTAGAGAAGACGATTGCATGCACTGGAACCTCTGGAGAGGTTCCTGCAGTAGCTTTACTGACTGTTGTACAGTGGCTCCAGCAAGGACAAATTTAGGGGAAATTGGAAGGAAGAAGAGAGGGAGGTCCTCTCTTTCGGCTAGAAGTATGAAGAGGAAAAAGGGGAATCACAGCTGGAGATTTGAGAAGAAGAGCTTGGGTTTTGGGAGATATTTATAAAGGGGTGGATGTGCCCTTAGTTGGACAAGTGGAACTAGAATTAAACCAATTGGAAAAGAAAATTGCTCACGGTTGAAGTCGGCTCTATAGTAGAGACAAAAAAGAATTTATTATTTTATTTTATTCTTTCTTTCCTCTTTTTTTTGAAAAGAAAAACAAAGTCTTCTGTATTTGTGCCTCGAATCTTCGACTTCGATGCGTAATATTCGATTTTGATCGTCTCTAAACGACGATCAAAATGAGTATAATATTGATATACTTCCGATCGAGTTTTGAATACCCGAAATTTTCGGATACGGTTTTTATTTAAGATTAAATTTTGTGATTTAAAAATAACAAACGACCTCCGATTGATGAACGGTTGATTTTGTTGGTCTTGTATCATTGAATCGAATCTAATGACGGTCTCAGTTTGTTTCACGATTTCCGAACTTGCTTCGCGGCTTTTTTTACGGCACGCATTACGAAGCGACCGATTTTTGGTCGATTTCTCCCGAATGACTTTTGATTCACAATCAATTGGTCGATTTAGGTTATCTAATATTGTCAGATAACTTTATTGGATTAATCGGATCCAAATCGGATCGGGTTCGGATTTGTGTAGATTTCGGATGTTACAAATATAAAAACCTCAAAGGGAGTCTCGTCCTCGAGACTCGAGTTAAGGTTATTATGTATCTTGAATTTCATATGGCCATAAAAACCTCAAAGGGTTTTAAACCCGTAAAAACCTCAAAGAGAAAAATATATCTAATTACAAAATCTTGTTTTGATTTTTACTTCTGAAAAGTTGCAGGTATCGTGCCCGCATGTCGGCTTCGGTTTCCCACGTCGCTTCTTCGATGCCGTGTCAATGCCACAAAACCTTGACCAATAAAATCTCTGTGCTGTGAAGCTTCTTCACAGCACGTTCAAGTATCTAGACTGGCCTCTCCTCGTATGTCAAATCAGGCTCCACGTCTAAATTCTCGTAGCTGATGACATGTCGAGGGTCGTGCACATACTTCCTCAAGTTGGATACGTAGAAGACATCATGGATAGCTGAAAGATGTGGAGGAAGAGCTACTCGATAAGCAACCTTTCCTACGCGAGCAAGAATCTCGAATGGTCCAACATATCGTGGCGCCAACTTGCCACGAATGCCGAATCTCTGCACTCCCTTCATGGGAGATACTCGCAAAAATACCCAATCTCCAACCTATAATTGATAGGAATGTCATTAATATGAGATTAAGTTAATTTTGTAATAATGGAAAGAGAAGAAGATTGGAAACCTAAAACTCCAAATCTCTTCTCCGACGGTCTGCATAGCTCTTCTAGCGGCTCTGTACCGTCAGGAGCCTCTGTCTCTCAAGATCAACAACTCTCGCGGTCTCCTCCAAGAGATAAACGGAGTAAAGAGCATGATCGCCTACCTCACGCCAAGTGAGAGGTGTAGGGCATCTCCACCCATATAGGGTTTCGAATATTGCCATGCCAATACTGGAGTTATAGTTGTTGTTGTTGTACGTGAATTCTATTAATGGCAGATGGTCCTTCCAGGACCCTTTCCACTCCAATGTGCATGCGCGGAGTAGATCCTCGAGTGTCTGTATAGTGCGCTCACTCTGCTCGTCTGTCTGCGGATGATAAGCAGAACTCATCTTCAGCTCTGTCTGTAGTGCTGACATAAACTGATGCCAATAGTGCGACATAAACCTCGAATCTTTGTCAGACACTGTTGGACATGCGAGCCCACGGTGAGCCATTATGCAATAAATGTTATTGCAATTCACTCCTTAGTCTGAAATAAAGAGTACATAATTTGCATAATAGGTCCCTTAGTACAATTAGGGTTATGTACCATAGCCATCTTAATGATCATACAGCTGTTGATTCAATTATTGAACCATAGAGGCTGGTGCTTAGATGAATATCTAATGAGTTAGATTGAGGACTCATCAAGCACCGTCAAATGATTATTAAGAGATGATCTCCAGCCTGAGTAGGAGATGGCAATTCTATCTCATTTAGGTTGATATCTGACCGACCTCCTGATGCAGGTCCTCTGCATAGGAATAGAGATTCGGAGGTGTTAGATTAGTTAGGTCAAAGAGTTGACTTAATGAGATCGAGATAACCAAAAGTCCTATATCATATGCTGTCATGATACAGGCACACATCGTCTGACCGGAGACAGATGTATTACTATATGTCTGAGTATGTACATTTGGTAGACCAATAGGTTGATGACCTAATCAAGGTCTATACACCGGCGCGCTGGTGTGCATATAAGGACATATGAGTGATACGATCTCTCAAAGGGATCATACAGGTTCACTATTGAACCGGAAGACATGAGCTCATTCATGAGATATTGGGAAGAATCAAATTCTGTGTGCACGGTCGTCTCGCTTTGGAAGCTTGACTGAATTTGTTGGTTTGATATATACTTTTGGAAAGTATATGATCAAGACCTAGGTATGATATATGCTTTTGGAAAGTATATGATCAATACCGACTCCCAATGATTGAATGAGAAACTTACTGATAAAAACCATGAAGTAGACAGTATAAAGTTGATCCAATACTTCGAGTTTAATCTGAGTCTTCCAGTATGCAGGATGTACAGGTATTGGGAATACCTGAGGGTGATATGATCATAAACGATTGTATAACCATGACGCTTCTATTCCTAGGGAGTAATGAAACGGGTCTGGATTTTAGTGACTCCTCTCAGTAGAGAAGTAACATAATCTTATTCCAAATGTTGGACATTGATCTGAATGTGATTCAGATGCAATGAGAAGATTAAATTTCCGGTCTTGATTTAATCAAGCATCTATGGGAGGCCAGCGATCTGGATTTGAGATATGATCTCAATATCCATGTCACTATACGTGGAACAATACAATCGCCATGTCCTTATCTCCAAGTATTCGCGGAGAAAGCGCATTATCCTTGAAAGAGTTCCTGGATAATTCTATTGTTGATATATGTATCCGAGCATTGAGAAAATGGATAATTAAATGTGATTTAGTTATCATGAATAATATGAATTTGATTCATATTATAAGGAGAGTTATCTTAGATAATTAAATATGATTTGATTATCAAAGATGTAAATAATATGAATGTGATTCATATTATTTGAGCACATGAGAATAAGTTATCCAATATAATTAAATGTGATTTAATTATTATGGATAAGAATAATGTGGATAGTAATATTTAATTATTCATAATATATTATAAATGTGATTTATAATGTATTAGAGAGAGTTAAATATAATTTATATTAGTAGATTAATTATTAATGTGTATTGGATACACATTGTCTAATTAATTAAAAATGTAAATTACATTTTGTTTTGGGTTGTGAATATGATTCACAATATTCCAATGTCAAGATTGCAACATTCCCAAATTTAATTGAGAATTATTTTGGTGAATAAAAATCCCAACAAATAATTGTTGGAAAATAAGTAGAGAGAAAATCAAGGAGATGTGCAATCTCATGGGAATCCATGAGATTGCCCTCTAAAGGGGAAGGTTGATCTCCTTTGTATTTTCTCTCCTTATTTGATTAATTTAATTTGGTATTAATATTTATTTGATTTATCAAATATATTTTATCAAAATTAAATCACAAGTTGTTGGTTTTTACCAACAATAATCTTGACCATTTGATTGACATAAATCAATCTCATCCATTGATTTTATATGTCACATGGATTGAGATCCATGGATCCCAAAACCCTATAAATAGAGAGGCATACCATGCTCTCTATTTTACACATAATGCTGGAGAAGCATCTCTCTCTCTCTTTCTCTCTAGACGTCAGCCCTCTCTCTCCCTCTCATGGCCGTCCACCATGGATGCCATGGAGAGAGTCTCCACCGCCGTGGCATCGTCGTTATGCTGCCCGTTCTTTTGCTCGTGGATCTCTGTCTCCTTCGGTGCGTCTCGCTCGTGAAGAAGACGTCGGATCTCGTTTGTCGAGATCAGTAGATCCGCCGCTTGGATCATCAACATGGATTGCGAGAAGCACGTGGTTCATCCCCGCGCTCGCAAGTGTCTCCTCCGTCGGATCGGACTTGAGACAGGAGGTCTCTTCGTTTAGAGACACGATCGCAACCACGCTTCAAGAGGTAATCCTATAACTTATTTGTGGTCTAGACGAAACGATCCGAGAAATGTTCTTGAATCATGTGGTTTCGTCGTAAGAAAAAATTTTTTAAATTCCGCTGCATCGAGCAACTAGTGCGACTAGTCGCTCCTCGTCGTATTCGATACGACGCTCACGCTTCCGTGATGCGCTTGAGGATCTAACCATATCCTTCAAGTGGTATCAGAGCCTTAGGTTGACGGTTTTGAATATGATTCGCAAATCGAGGATGACTTGGGTTCGTTAAGGTCGCGAAAGTTTTTATCGCATTTGATTTCGCAGATCTGTTTAGTGTATTTTTTCGGCCCTGTTTAAATTGTTTAAACACGAAAATAGCTTGTATTTTGTTCCCCATTAAATAAGGAAACCATAGGATCTGAGTTTGCGTAAATCGGATTTCGTATGCTCGAGATATGGTTGTTTTAATGAACATGTATTCACTGTTACGGGAACTGCGAATCTTAACGTAATTAAGGAGTTAATTACTGTTTAGAGACGCCTCGAAATGCGTGCAAAACACATAGGTTCTGTTGTAAATCAAGTTAGCAAACTATGGAAACTTACTTTGCTTAATTTGGATTTAAATTGATTGAGATATGCTAATTTTAGTAAGTAGGGGTCACTGCTGAAATTACTTTCCTAATCAAG
This sequence comes from Ottelia alismoides, assembly GCA_037367405.1. Classification (NCBI taxonomy): domain Eukaryota; kingdom Viridiplantae; phylum Streptophyta; class Magnoliopsida; order Alismatales; family Hydrocharitaceae; genus Ottelia; species Ottelia alismoides. The sequence continues at coordinate 815,300 of JAZKJV010011061.1, forward strand.
AACTATGTGATTGTCAATTAGTGAAATTAATTGTTAATTTCATGAAATAATTATGGAAAATATTTGAGAAATATTGGAATATGATTATTTCCTTAATTGACTTGGCCCCAATCAATTAATTGATTAGATTTGATCTAAATCATAATTGGAATCACAATCATCAAACTCCTTGCTTGAATAGAATTGGGAATTTGTCTAGCGAATTTCCTTATAATCAAAATTGTTTTGATTACTATATGGTATAATTTTGGTTGAAAAACCGATGATCATCTGAAGTACAAATTAATCAATTTGGCATTATCCTTTCCTGAGGCGGATATGGTGTCTAGTCGGGGATCGCTGGGGTAGCGGGTTGCAACGTATGCGGTCCGTCCCACTCCCGCCGGTACTAGCCATGACAGCGGGTAGGACCGGGATAATGTCCGAGGGATTAAGATGTATTTTTCTAATTATTAAAATATGAATTAATACGTACTTTGAGAATAATACCATATATATTCAAGCATAAAATTAAGTTTGATTGATTGAATTGGATTGATAATTAATTTAATATGATTAAGTTAATTATGTCCAATTAAGAATACTCTAATATGATTAGAGTTAATAATTCCCTTGGAAGAATTAATTATATGAATGTGATTCATAGTAATTAATTAAATTTGAATAAGAGGTGGAGCATCACATAAGTGACATCCATGGTCTCTCGTCAAGGCGAAGGGTTTCCGTCGCCAGGGATTGTATATAGGAGACGCTTGTCCGAAGTGACAGCTCCTATATGCAAGCGCATCTGGATCGGGCTCTTTGCTTCTCGAAAGAGTAAGGCCGTATGCGTAGTGACCCCAATATCGGATCCTCATATTATTGGGGCGATATTGGATTGCGCATAGCGAGTTCTATTCCTGTTGACGGTTGGTTCAATTAATGACGAGTCAACATCACCTTAGGGGTGGTGGGCCCGGGTGTTAAAGACCGAATTGGGAAATGCAAGTTGGACTTGCAAGGCGGAATGTGTTCCCGCTTCTCTTTATTGGAGTTGCAGTTTCTCATATTATTGGGATGTAACGAAGATAAAGAGGAGATCCCAGATCTTGCTGAGATATAATGGTAAGTATATCTCTTACATTGAAAGTGATTAAGGGAATGAACTTTCATTGTTGACATGGCAAGACAACTTTGATATAAAAAATTCCTAAATCAAAGTAAATTATATATTTATATATGTTTATGCAAATTTCTTATTTCAGATAATCCTTCATTGAACCCACTCAATATTATACTCAATAATAACCAGTAAAATATCATGGATTGGACCCTTTGATCCAGATATTGTACTTGCAATTGGACACATAATGTATGTGATTGCATTGTGCAAGTTTCCTCGTAATAATGAGAAGTGATAATTAAATAAGACAATAGGACTAAAACCCTAGGGTTTATATGTCTCTATAAGTCTTGATCTCATTGAATGTACTTTGGAAGTGACATGTCGATGATGATCGTAATTATCAAATAATCCTTATAAAATCAATAAAGATATTCTGGCATACATATGTGCTCTTGACATTTAATCATGAATGACATGGTTCTCTGCTTCATGTAGAATGGTAGCTCTATAAGAGATGATGTATTCAAATTGTTTGAGTACCTACCTGAACCTATGTTTTAAGAGTTTAGATGGATGTAGATGATGAGTGTCATCACACTACTTTCTATACTTTAGTCATTCATGAAGCTTCATAATATTCATATTGTATGAATTGGGTGAAGCATGTATAAATGTTGAAATGCTCTTACATTAAATTCTTTTGAATTTAACATAAGAGGTCCTTAGTCTTGAGCAATAGTGCTTATAGACAAAGGGAGCGTAGTGGAAGCATGGGTTGGACCCAAGTAAGATGTATAGTCAAAGAGTTGACTGTATTTCTGTGACTTCCATATGACATCCAAAGAGTTGGATGAATGCCAATACTGCAATAAATTGATATGTTGATAGTATGACTATCAAATCTATCTAGAATCCTTAGAAAAGGAATCAGATAGTACATCAAAAAAATCTACATATAATCATTGAAATTGACATACTTATTTGATAATATAAAGTCTAATAATTGTATCTCAATCTTCTAATCACACTTGCAATTGGTTGCATATGTATTAGAAATTTGATCTTAAGGTTTATTGGTCATCCATGTTGAAAGTGATGCAAATGTTGCAACAATTTCCATGAGATCAATAGACTTCATATTTTCAGCGGGAGCCCTTAGTCTTAGAGAATGTCTCTATAATCTAGATATTAGAATACACTCATTGTTTATTTCTAATTGTTGGATATAAACATGAATTCTGAAATTTATCTATCATAAAGAGTTATGATGGATATATATTTCAGATAGTAATCTTACATCTAGCGGACTCCACAAAATTAGAAATTAATGAATGGTTCATTAAGATTTCTAATACTGAAAATTAAAACCTTTAAAGATCAATAGGAGGATAAAGATCATTTGACAATGATCTGGCATCATGTTTTGAACATTTGTTTGTTGATGTGATCAATAGACTGATAAGAGATGAACCTTTAGATTGTCTAAATGTTCAAATCTTACATACTTATGAATATTGTATTCAAGAGTAAAAATGTCCAATACACCCTTCTTTGGGAAAGGTGTAAGATGTTAAGGTATTCAAGATGGAATCATCTATATCAGAATAAACATTGTGGATATGTGATATCTATTAGTGATTATTTGTGATATGAGATTTCTTCTCTTCACTTAGAAAACTTTGAAATGTTCAAAGATTTCACAATTTTGGTTTGAAATCAAAGTTTGAAGGAAGATGAAATGAATTTGATCTAATCAAGGTAGCTTGTACCTATTAGATGAATTCAAGGAATACCTTATGGAGATGTGAATATCATTCCTATCTCAATCCTCCTAAAGAACCTTAAACTCAATAGAGTTGTAGGGAGATGCAATTAATCATGTGTGACACGATTTGATCAATGATTAATCTTAGAATAATTATCTCTTAGTTTCCAGGTATATGTATATGTGATAGAGACTACATTATACATATTTAATAAGGTTCCAAGCTAGTAAGCTGGAATCTAGCACCAAAGAGTGCTACTTCATTAGGAAAATAAAGGATGGTATTAAATACCTACTTTATGACCTTGAGATTCTTAAAAGATCTCATCTTTGAGAATATGATTCTTATAGGATGACTCTCTTGAGAATCAAGATGAAAATGAAGTAAAGGAACTCATTTAATCTTGAAAAGATAATGAGGCTCCTGAAATCGGAAACTAAATAGACAATTAAAGATGAAACATTAATACCATTTCAAATAAGTTTGAGGATGGATTCCATGTGTCAGTTGAGTCTGAAAATGATCGGACTTCATGTGATGAAGCTCCTAAGGATCATGACATGGAAAGATGGATGTTAGCAATAAAAGTCTAATGTAGACTTCATATACAAGTGTTGTATGTGGACCCTCGAGGATCCACCTATATGGGTCAGACCCATTAAGGTGTAAGTGGATCTTCAAGAGAAAGAGGGAACCTGATGAGAAGCACGGTTCGTAGCCATGAGCTACACACCGAAGAGAAGGCATCGCTTGCGATAAGACTTGCTCTCCAGTGACCTTGCTTTAACCCATCAGAATATTGCTAACTATAGCTACACAACTTGTCTATGACATCTTCATGGTGTGAGTCAAGATTGCATTCCTCTAAGAATACCTCTCTAAGGATATTCATATGAAGTAGCCCTAGGGCTTCATGGTTGAGGAAAGCAAGGTGTGCAAGCTAAAGAACTCCATCTTTGGACTCAAATAAGCTTCATGTAGTTGGAACATAAGATTTGATGAAATTATAAATATTATGATTTCAGATAAAATCTTGATGGACCATGTGAAGCTTAGTGGGAGTGCCATTGTATTCATCGTGCTAAATGTAGATATTATCCTAATCATTTGGAATGATCTAAGGATGATGATAATAAATGTTTTATAATCTGGTTATCCCATACCTCGAGATATGATCTCAAGGATACCTCTTAGATCTTAGTTCTGAAGTAATTGAGAAGCAAAGAGAAGAGGGTATTGGGACCGTCACATTAGTAATACACCTTGGACTTATTCCATTTTCTGGAAAATTCCAAGAGAGGCTTCCTTCCCTTAGGATGTGGTAGTGACCTGTCTAAAGGGATAGCACCTCAAAGAGTTGAGGAAGTAAAAGCCAGAACTGCTTGCACTTGTGCATCAGTTACGCGAAGCTGAAGTGTATGCTAGATGTGTACAAAAGCCATATGTCTGCCATGCAGTGGGAATAGTAAACTGTTACTAAATCCTACTCTGGAAATAAAACACTTAGTTGCAGTAATAACAATATCTTCAAAGATGATGAAACTTAGAGATAGTGATATCAAAGTCTTATCTTCAAAAGTTTAAGACCTTGTAGATAGTGATCTACGAGGGTCTTAATTGTAGATACCTTAGGAGATAGAGATCTCCAGGAATGAAGGTATTCTAATAAGGATTATGGGAATACTGGTTATGATAATTAATAAGATGTAGTGTCAAGGACACTATAACCGATAAAATTGAGTATTGGTTGCATAGGATGCAACATTCGCATTGGATGCGAGCACTGTTACTAGGAGATATGCAAGTGTCATAAAAGAACTTGGCGTAGTCTCTTGGGAATAGAGTTACTGATCAGCTTACCTAGCTATTTTATAAATAGCCTATGATTGTCACATGAGTGTGGGTTTAAATGATTAGCCCATTAATGGCTCTTTGGGCTAGTGGGAGATTGTTGGACATGCGAGCCCACGGTGAGCCATTATGCAATAAATGTTATTGCAATTCACTCCTTAGTCTGAAATAAAGAGTACATAATTTGCATAATAGGTCCCTTAGTAAAATTAGGGTTATGTACCATGGCCATCTTAATGATCATACAGTTGTTGATTCAATTATTGAACCATAGAGGCTGGTGCTTAGATGAATATCTAATGAGTTAGATTGAGGACTCATCAAGCACCGTCAAATGATTGTTAAGAGATGATATCCAACCTGAGTAGGAGATGGCAATCCTATCTCATTTAGGTTGATATCTGACCGACCTCTTGATGCAGGTCCTCTGCATAGGAATAGAGATTCGGAGGTGTCAGATTAGTTAGGTCAAAGAGTTGACTTAATGAGATCGAGATAACCAAAAGTCCTATATCATATGCTGTCATGATATAGGCACACATCCTCTGACCGGAGACAGATGTATTACTATATGTCTGAGTATGTACATTTGGCAGACCAATAGGTTGATGTCCTAATCAATACACCGGCGCGCTGGTGTGCATATAAGGGCATATGAGTGATACGATCTCTCAAAGGGATCATACAGGTTCACTACTGAACCGGAAGACATGAGCTCACTCATGAGATATTGGGAAGAATCAAATTCCGTGCGCACGGTCGTCTCGCTTTGGAAGCTTACTGAATTTGTTGGTTTGATATAAACTTTTGGAAAGTATATATCAAGACCTAGGTATGATATATGCTTTTGGAAAGTATATGATCAATACCGACTCCCAATGATTGAATGAGAAACTTACTGATAAAAACCATGAAGTAGACAGTATAAAGTTGATCCAAACTTCGGGTTTAATCTGAGTCTTCCAGTATGCAGGATGTACAGGTATTGGGAATACCTGAGGGTGATGTGATCATAAACGATTGTATAACCATGACGCTTCCATTCCTAGGAAGTGATGAAACGGGTCTGGATTTTAGTGACTCCTCTCAGTAGAGAAGTAACCTAATCTTAGTCCAAATGTTGGACATTGATCTGAATGTGATTCAGATGTAATGAGAAGATTAGATTTGCGGTCTTGATTTAATCAAGCATCTATGGGAGGCCCGCGATCTGGATTTGAGATATGATCTCAATATCCATGTCACTATACGTGGAACAATACAATCACCCTGTCCTTATCTCCAAGTATTCGCGGAGAAAGCGCATTATCCTTGAAAGAGTTCATGGATAATTCTATTGTTGATATATGTATCCGAGCATTGAGAAAATGGATAATTAAATGTGATTTAGTTATCATGAATAATATGAATTTGATTCATATTATAAGGAGAGTTATCTTAGATAATTAAATATGATTTGATTGTCAAAGATGTAAATAATATGAATGTGATTCATATTATTTGAGCACATGAGAATAAATTATCCAATATAATTAAATGTGATTTAATTATTATGGATAAGAATAATGTGGATAGTAATATCCAATTATTCATAATATATTATAAATGTGATTTATAATGTATTAGAGAGAGTTAAATATAATTTATATTAGTAGATTAATTATTAATGTGTATTGGATACACATTGTCTAATTAATTGAAAATGTAAATTACATTTTGTTTTGGGTTGTGAATATGATTCACAATATTCCAATGTCAAGATTGCAATATTCTCAAATTTAATTGAGAATTATTTTGGTGAATAAAAATCCCAACAAATAGTTGTTGGAAAATAAGTAGAGAGAAAATCAAGGAGATGTGCAATCTCATGGGAATCCATGAGATTGCCCTCTAAAGGGGAAGGTTGATCTCCTTTGTATTTTCTCTCCTTATTTGATTGATTTAATTTGGTATTAATATTTATTTGATTTATCAAATATATTTTATCAAAATTAAATCACAAGTTGTTGGTTTTTACCAACAATAATCTTGACCATTGGATTGACATAAATCAATCTCATCCATTGATTTTATATGTCACATGGATTGAGATCCATGGATCCCAAAACCCTATAAATAGAGAGGCATACCATGCTCTCTATTTTACATATAATGCTTGAGAAGCATCTCTCTCTCTCTTTCTCTCTAGACGTCAGCCCTCTCTCTCCCTCTCATGGCCGTCCACCATGGATGCCATGGAGAGAGTCTCCATCACCGCGGCATCGTCGTTATGATGCCCGTTCTTCTGCTCGTGGATCTCCGTCTCCTTTGGTGCGCCTCGCTCGTGAAGAAGACTTCGGATCTCGTGTGTCGAGATCAGGAGATCCGCCGCTTGGATCATCAACATGGATTGCGAGAAGCACGCGGTTCATCCCCGCGCTCGCAAGCGTCTCCTCCATCGGATCGGACTTGAGACAGGAGGTCTCTTCGTTTAGAGACTCGATCGCAACCACGCTTCAAGAGGTAATCATATTACTTGTTTGTGGTCTAGACAAAACGATCCGAGAAGTGTTCTTGGATCATGTGGTTTCGTCGTAAGAAAACTTTTTTTAAATTCCGTTGCATCGAGCAACTAGTGCGACTAGTCGCTCCTCGTCGTATTCGATACGACGCTCACGCTTCCGTGATGCGCTTGAGGATCTAACCATATCCTTCAGACACCACTTCTCGTGGTATACCATGTAGTCTGATGATGTTATGCACATACATCTTGGTCAATCTGGATGGAGTGTAAGTTGTGTTGATAGGCATGAAATGGGATGACTTGGTCAACATATCAACAACAACCCAAATGGAATCATGGCCACATGGTGTCTTCAGCAGACTGTGACGAAATCCATAGAAATGCTCTCCCATTTCCACTCAGGAATGGGGAGAGATTGCAGTAATCCTATTGATCTCCTGTGCTCATCCTTGACCATCTGACAGGTCATGCATATGCTGACATGTTGCGCCACATCGCGCTTCATACCATCCCACCAGAAATGTCAACGCAGATCACGGTACATCTTCGTGCTACCTAGATGGATAGATAATGTGAACTGTGTGCCTCATCCATAATGTCTCTGCGAAGCTGCTCGTCATTGGGTACAACTACCCATCCCGCCTTCCATAAAATAGACTCCATCACAACAAAGTCATCAAATTCGTCCTTGATGGTACGCTTGTATCTGTCTCGAATCCAAGTATCTGTCTTATGTCCCTCTATAATACGATCCCAAAGACTACTGTATCATGGAGGCACGGCGGTAGAAATTGATGCGCTCTCATGAGTATGTCAATCGGTCAAAGATGCAAGTATATCCCATGTATATAGCCAGTTCGTCGTACCCTCTGCATGTGCTCTCCTACTAAGTGCATCAACCGCCACGTTTCCCTTACCGGGATGGTAAGAGATCATGCAATCATAATCCTTCAAGTAGCTCGAGACATCTGCGTTGTCTAATGTTCAGCTCCTTCTGATCAAAGATATACTTTAGGCTCTTGTGATCCGTAAAAATCTCAAAGTTCACCCCATATAAATAGTGGTGCCGGATCTTCAAGGCGAAAACAACTGCTGCCAACTCCAAGTCATGCGTGGGGTAGTTCCGCTCATGCGGCATCAACTGTCGTGATGCGTAAGCAATCACCTGTCCTCTCTGCATCAACACTGCTCCTAGACCTTCTCCAGATGCATCTGTGTAGACTGCATAGTCCTGAGTGCCTGAAGGAAGAGCAAGAATGGGCGTTGTAGTCAATCTCTCCTTCGGTGTCTGGAAGGCCTGCTCACATGAATCGTCCTAAATAAATGGGACTCCCTTCTGAGTCAGTCGTGTAAGAGAGCGAACAATACATGAAAATCCGCTGACAAAGCGTCTGTAATAGCTTGCTAATCCGAGGAAGCTCCGAATCTGCGTGACATTCTTGAGCTGCTCCCAAGACATAACTGCATCTATCTTCGCAGGATCAACTGCAATGCCTGCTTCAGAAATGACGTGCCCAAGAAATGAGACCTGGGATAACCAGAACTCGCACTTGCTCAACTTGGCATATAGCTTGTGCTCCTGTAATATGTCCAAGACAGTCCGTAGATCATTCGCATGATCCCATTCATTCCGTAAGTAGATGAGCACATCATCGATGAACACCACTACAAATTTATCCAAATATGGACGGAAGATCCGGTTCATCATATCCGTGAAAGTCGCAGGTGCATTGGTGAGCCCAAACGGCATCACCACAAACTCGTAATGTCCATAGCGAGTCCTGAAAGCTGTCTTCGGAATATCCGACTCGTAAATCCTCAGATGATGGTAGATTGAGCGAAGATCGATCTTCGAGAACACCGAAGATCCCTGGAGCTGGTCGAACAAATCATCGATGTGTGGCAAAGGATAATGATTCTTCACCGTTCTCTTGTTCAGTTGCATGTAATCAATGCATAACCTCATGGATCCATCCTTCTTCTTGACAAACAGAACTGGAGCACCCCAAGGTGAAGTGCTCGACCTCACAAATCCCAAATCAAGTAACTCATGTAACTCTACCTTTATCTCCCTCAACTCAGCCGGTGCCATACGGTAAGGAGCCATCGAGATCGGCTGTGTATATGGCAGCAATGTGATCTCGAACTCGATCTCTCTCTCAGGAGGTAATCCTGGTAGCTCATCAGGAAATACATCTGGATATACTACTCGAATGTCATGTGTCATCGGCTCCACGTCAGACACCTCTCGAACAACCCTCAACAAGCGCATATGCGATCCAACACTGAAACACTGAAATGTACTCCATGGTGGAGTCCTGTACAAGCCAGGCATGGGCAGTTACATGCAGTTACAGAGGAGCAAACACGTTCAATGGCTACTGTGGTGAAAGGTATGGTCTCAGCCTTGGGCTGACCTTTCTATATTTTATTTGATTCTGGTGCGACACATTCTTTTCTTGCTTCAAGGCTACTTGCTTCTTTAGGCAGAGTCACAAAGACTCTCTATTCTTCATATCACATCCGAGGACCAAGTGGCCAGTTGTTCATTATTTCACTGATAGTCAGGCACTTGCCCGTACTGATTGGCGGTCACGAGATGATCGCAGATTGTCTACTTCTACAGCTTGATGAGTTCGACTTGATTTTGGGCATGGATTGGTTATCTGCTCATCATGCGCTTGTTGATTGCTTTAGGAAGGCAGTTGTCTTCAAAATTCCATGTCTACCCGAGTTCACTTTTGAGGGTACTGTACAGGACTCCACCATGGAGTACATTTCAGTGTTGCGATCCCATTGACTTGTTGATCAGGGTTGTGATTCATACCAGCGCGCCGGTCAACAAGTCAATGGGATCGCAACACTGAAATGTACTCCATGGTGGAGTCCTGTACAGTACCCTCAAAAGTGAACTCGGGTAGACATGGAATTTTGAAGACAACTGCCTTCCTAAAGCAATCAACAAGCGCATGATGAGCAGATAACCAATCCATGCCCAAAATCAAGTCGAACTCATCAAGCTGTAGAAGTAGACAATCTGCGATCATCTCGTGACCGCCAATCAGTACGGGCAAGTGCCTGACTATCAGTGAAATAATGAACAACTGGCCACTTGGTCCTCGGATGTGATATGAAGAATAGAGAGTCTTTGTGACTCTGCCTAAAGAAGCAAGTAGCCTTGAAGCAAGAAAAGAATGTGTCGCACCAGAATCAAATAAAATATAGAAAGGTCAGCCCAAGGCTGAGACCATACCTTTCACCACAGTAGCCATTGAACGTGTTTGCTCCTCTGTAACTGCATGTAACTGCCCATGCCTGGCTTGTGCGGCACTGGAACCTGCCACACTCTGTGTCTGTCTCTGATGCGGTCGCCTCAAGTTGGAGTTCCTGCCATGGGAACTCCCTGAGCGCGATGCCTGAGGCTGTGACTGTGAAGGTTGTGGTTGTGGGCGAGGCTCATCAGAAGTCTGTGGGCACTATGATCGATAATGTCCCCACTCGTGACATAGATAGCATCGGACTGGTCGAGTGGATGGAGTGGTTGTATCTGTGCTCCAAGCTGGTCTAGTTGGTGGTCTGTCTACTCGCTGCGACCCAGATGGTCGAGCGGAATCTGTGCTATGTCCATCTAGTGCTCCTCCTAAAGTAGTCGATGGAGATGAGCGATCACTACCTGAGAAAGTCGAACCTGTAGGTCGGAACCATCTGGCTGACCTCTGCTGCTAAAACGGTCGATGTATCGGTGCAAAAGATCACTGTGGTCTAGGTGCTGCTCCAGACGAGCTCCCGAAATGCCTTCCTCTAATGTCCTCGAACTTCTCCGCAGCATCGGTAGCCTCGGAGATGGAAGTGGTGCGTAGCCCTGCCAGCTTCTCCTGTACCTCCACTCGCATGCCGCTGATGAACTTTTCCAGATTCTCCTCTGGAAATGTGCCAGCTGCTCGTGTATGTCGTGATAGCTCTGTGTATCGGATAAAGTAATCGCTGACTATCATCTGTCCCTGACAAAGCTCTACTGAAAGTCGGTGCTGGGACTCCTTCCACTTCGAAGAAAAGAAGTGGGCTCTGAACTTTGTCTCAAAATCGTCCCATGTAGGCTGTCGGCCTAACTCAGCTACTATGGCATCCCACCATCTCTCAGCAAATCCGTCAATGAATACTCCATGAAAGATAGCCACATGTCTCGTGGCGTGCGAATCATCCTGAGCACCTTCATCACTCTCTTCAGCCACTGCTCAAGAACATCTGGAGTACCGGTGCCCTCGAATAAGGGTATGTTAGCGCGCTGATAGGATGTGAAAACAGACTGGTGCCAGTGAATAACTGAGTACTCATGTGCACCCTCATCTGCTAAGTCCACAGGGTCCTTCTCCTTGTCAAAGCCGCATCATCTGCTCCATGCTCGGGTACCTCCTCAAGTGGATTATCAGGATGAGGCTGCTCTACCTCAACAGACTGGTGTTGGTCCTGCCGTGTTCCATCCTGTGATGGATAGTACGTGAAATCTGATAGGTCCTCAAACCTCATCTCTATATATGTCCGTCAATCGGCAATCTCAGTCTGCTGGGCTAATATCTACTCCTGCTAACCTCGCATGGTAGCCTGCTGCTGCTGGAGGTCGGTGAGGGCAGTCAGCATGCGTGCCAATTGGTCAGCCGTCTCCTGACCGGGTCGGGATGCCATGGCTCTACATGAGAACCATTTATTAGTCATAAAATTTATTGTTTACAGATACTATGATATATGCTTTTTCTCTTCTTGGGATATAATATGAAAATTAATGAAATTGGTGACATCTATGGTGATTGAATCTCAATGTCATACTTCCCTTCTCGGACTCACGACAAGTCGGAAGACTATCGTTATCCGAAAACTTAATGCGATCGGAATTGAAATACTGTGAATGTGCGTATCGGGGTACCACTGTTCTGATACCAAAAATGTAAACCCCCGAGGATTCAAGTACCTGTTAACACACATTTCGTACTATTATATTCACATGAGATCGCACAAGCTATAGAAAAATAGGGAAAATTTCGCCTTGCAATCATTGCATATGACATTCTCATTCACAATCATAACCACAAAGCTAATAGAGACAAATACCACCAAATGTTCATTTCATTAACTTCCATTTATTTTACAACATGTACAGTGCCTGACAGTACATACAGTATTCCCAAAAATCTGACTGAAGAGAACAGAAATATATTACATTATCAATCGAACAAAAACTGAGACAAAAGAAACCATACCGTCCAGTACATACCCTATCTCCTGGAAGCATCAATAGCTACTGAACAACATGCTGTTTGCTTGCCAAAATATGTTTAGGAAAGAAACGAAGTCACAATTATGAATACAATCCGTAGTTTAAAATAAATAACAAGTAATTTATTATATGCAAAAGAGAGCAAGTAGAAAGGTATATATGATTAAAAATCTACCATTACTTGCGTAGAGAATGGTTTTCAACTGTTTAGTAAATAATTCACCTGTTCACCCCTTTTCCCCATTCTTCCCATATATATTTATATGAAGTTTAGATGGCAAACCCTAATATATAATGATTTCCTGCATTTTAAAGATCATGATTTTGAGTCTTGGAGATCATGTTGTGGAACTTGATGACACATGTAAATGTTAAATTTCTTGTCATTGAGATTATGTCATGGACTGATATGATGATGATGGATTTGATCCTTAATTCTATTTACTCCTTTTAAGTTGGATAGTCCTAAACTACGTTACTGAGACGGGTGAGAGAGACTCTCCCGAAAAGTCGCTCTAAAAAAAGGCTCGACCGGTAACATGCAACCGAGCTCGTACGAAAAACTAAAATCGAGGATCCCCCGCTTGTGTGTCCTAAAACAAAGGGTCAAAGGGGCTGGTCTAAAGTTGGAATCCCAACGAGGCATAAAAACACTGCGAGCTCGCGTAAAAATCGTGAAAGGACTGGGATCCTAGATCCGTGCACTTGGCGGCCGCTGCCCAAACTGGGCTTCCTATCTTCCGCCTAGTTGAGGGTCACCGCGCCCTCGCACAGCCAAGTATAAAGGTCACCATGACCGGCGTTATAATTGTCATTACCTGATCACCATCATCTTTCCTTCCTTCACTATACATCTCATTTTTTAAAAAAAAATCTTTCTTGTGGTTGACTATTCAGATCTAGATATTTTATCACAAGTTATCACTAGCGATGTATATAATAGTAGATTCTACTCAAGGGTTAATTGATTGAAGTTTTTTAATAGTCTGCTAGGATAATTGTTTCTATGATAATAAGACACGATAATTGTTTCTATGATGATAAGACGCGTATATTTTAATTAAAAGATACTTCACATTCATAGTTCGTTGACTCGAGTAACGGCTACATTTGCTTTCTTTGAAATAAATAACCCAAATGATGTTACTTTTGACATACTAACCTATGTTGACTGAAGCCATAAATACCATAAGTTTTCTATTTACAATATTTCGATTCTTTAATGCACCTTAACACTGGAGTAATTTGGAGGGAAACTTTGTAGATATGCATATATAAACATATTCACTGCATTTGATCGTATAGTGTAGAGAATTGACAAGGGTATATGTGAAAATCATTATCAATGTTACTCACTCATTTCCATTTTATTTTTAAGAACATGGTGACTGCTCTCAGACCTAGGCAGTGTAAATTAAGTAATATAAAGTAGCTTTCTATTTTTCACCAAACATGATAGTGACTTTGTTTACCCAAAATAAACCTGATCATATTATAATAATGTGGCTAACTCTCATGCAAAGTATGAGCTACCAATCTTCTCATTAGTTAAAATTATCAATTTCAGGACTAATCGAACTGATAAAGTCATACTCTTTCCATCATTTTTTATAAACTTTCTGTATCAATAGTGGCACTATGTGAGGGTTCAGTTCATGATTAAAAGGGAATATAATCATAGATTTGCATCTGATTTAATGGAAGAATGAGGTGAGAACTGGATAGATAGAACCAAACATGAACATTTTATTTCATGAAAGAGATCACTACAAACAACCAATGAAGTTAATTGGACATACTTGTCGAGGGAACTATGAGCCAAACAAAATTTAGTTTTGAATATGATAAAGCAAGCAGTTATCAGCTGGAAATATTTTTGTTTTACCATTAACAAAAATTCCAGGAGACAACTATCAACATTTTACCATTTACAAATTTTTTCCAAGCCATTACTTAATCTGTTACCCTTTACAAATTTTTCATGAGCCCTTATTTGATCCATTATTATCCACTCCCACCATAGTACCACAAGGAAAGACATCAATTTATAGGATCTAGTTGTATGTAAACGCATGCATTGCAGTAAAATAAAAAGGGGAAATTTGACATGTATGGCAACAAAATGAGGATATGGGATTGTACCTAATTGTATCAAAATTTGGAGAAGATGATTGCATGCACTGGAACCTCTGGAGAGGTTCCTGCAGTAGCTTTATTGACTGTTGTACAGTGGCTCCAGCAAGGACAAATTTGGGGGAAATTGGAAGGAAGAAGAGAGGGAGGTCCTCTCTTTCTGCTGGAAATATAAGGAGGAAAAAGGAGAATCACGGCTGGAGATTTGAGAAGAAGAGCTTGGGTTTTGGGGGATATTTATAAAGGGGTGGATGTGCCCTTAGTTGGACAAGTGGAACTAGAATTAAACCAAGTGGAAAAGAAAATTGCTCACGGCTGAATTCTGCTATCCCATTTGATTGCGGTGAATATGGGGTCGTAACTTCATGAACTATGCCAAATGATTTGCATTGTTCATCAAACAAGTAAAAGTATATTCACCTCCTCTATCTGACCTAAGGCATTTAAGCACTTTTCCTGTTTGTGTCTGAGCCTCATTCTTAAATATAAGAAATTTCTCTAAGGCTTCATCATTGGTTTTCATTAGATATACATAGCAGTATCTATTGCCATCATCTATAAAGGTGATAAAGTATTTCTTATTATCTCATATCAACACACCATTAAACTTGCAGATATCTGTGTGCACTAGATCCAAGATCTCACTATCTCTAAAGACAGACTGAAAAGACTTCCTAGGTATCTTAACTTGCACACAAATTTCACATTTTTGAGTTTTATCAATATTGTGTTTAGGAATCAACTCTAAATCCATCGTTCTCTTAATTGAATTTAAGTTCACATGTCACAATCTACCACACCACGGATCACAAGATTCTAGATGATTCACAACATGAGACACAGAATTAGAACATTCAGAACTTAAAAGATTCATTTCATCAATGTTTACTGAATCACATCTAATTCTAAATAATAAATCAAAATCTGCCAAATAGCCTTTTCCATAAAAAATGCCATGTCTCAGAATGACAGCTTTATTGCATTTAAAGTTCAATTCAAAACCATTTCTAACTAAGATAGAGCCAGATAAAACATTCTTCTTGATGTCTTGAACATGCAGCACCTTAGGCAACGTCTAGAGAAGAACCTCAAGTTGACTTGTCCCGACCCTAGTACCCTGGCTGCAGAATCGTTTCCCATCTTCACAATCCCACCACTACATGTCTGATAAGAAGAAAACAAAGTTCTGTCAGAATAGATATTTACATTGGCTCTCGTATCCATAAGCCACTCATTTGGATCATGGATATGGTATAGTTTAGGTTTTATAGAGACATACCCCTCGCTAACCCCGAGTCCCATAGTGATCATATTCACTTGCGGACTCCCGTCTGCAGCCTCAGGTTGAGCCTTTAAAGACAAACAGACCTTCTTCCAATGGCCAACCTGATTACAGTGCTAGCAGGCTTTATTCTCTGTCTTTTTTTGGATCTTGCCCTTTGATTTTATTTTATTATTATTAGCACCCTTTCCATTCTTATCTTTGCCCTTCGAGGTCATGAGATTGACCTTAGCCTGAATATCGATATGATGTACAAGTTTTTGTTTCCTGTGTTCCTCCTCTATGACAATTGCCACCATCAAATCATCCATAGAAAATTTCCCCTTCTTGTGTTTCAGGGTCATACCGAAGTCTTTCCATGACTTGGGAAATTTTTCTATGATGCACATGACTTGAAAATTCTCTGAAAGTTTCATTTCAACATCTTCTAAATCATGGAGCAGGAGTAAGAACTCGTGTGCCTGTTCAGAAATCGACTTCCCTTCTGACATGGAAAACTTCAAAAACTTGACCACGAAATATTTCTCAATAACGAGGTCTTCGGTGTTATACTTCAAATCCAAATCTTCGCATAACCCCTTTGCAGTCTGCGTGTACGAACAGTATACATCAAACAACGTGTTGGACAGAGCCAACAGGATGCAACCATAACATATACGATCGCGTTCTTTCCACGTGGAATGCGCTTTCTGACTATCGGGTGTGGGGTTTTCCGTTTCCATCATAGGACAATTAGTTTCAAGTATAGAGATTAATCCTATTGTGGTTAACGAGATCTTCATGCGTTGTTGCCAGCGCTTGAAATTCTGACCACCGAATGTTTCAGGCATATCCGTCATATCTACCCTCTATTTAAACATCATTTCCGACATGTTTTTAAAATCGGTTCTGGATATCCTCTTTAAGATTGTTGTAAACATGATCAACCATGCATATAATAGATAGTAATTATACTGATCCAAATGGATTAACAGAAAACCATTACAGATTATTAATATTAATATCATGCAGTTTCAATCATTATCCAATTACAGAATGCAAACAAGAATCGATTAAACAAACGGAAACATAAAAACATGCGAGATCCAGAAAAGGGTAAGCAATAAACGAATTGCGGCAAACAAAATAAGAGAGAGATTAGATTAGAAGTCACCGAAGCATGCATGAAATGGACTGTCCTTAGAGAGGATACCACCCCCACAATATCGGTGCGTAGGGTACTGATGATCCGCTCCCATGATACGACGGCAAACGATCTTCATCTGCGCATACCGACGAGATCATCCTCGAATGTACCTCAGAGAACTGCAACCGAGAGAAAGAGAGGCATGTTCGTCCGTGAGAGGAAGAACCGGAATAAAACCAAGACGTTGTGAGAGTTTTGCTTGCGAGTGAAGAAACCAACGTGGGAGAAGGGGTATATAAAGACGGTCGCATGCCCTACCGCGATGCCTTTCGATTTCCGAAAAAGGCCCCTCAACGGGCACGTCATTTTAGATCCCGAAATTGCGACCAAAATCGCGCCCATAATGACGAGTTGAATTTCCATTTTAGTCGACTTACCAAATTAACCGTGTGATTAATTTAGTCGACTTACCAAATGAAACCCGCAGCAAAAGTATCGAGATCCGAGATGACTCTCTCGAGCCGGAGCGGAGCGGAGCGCACGCGCGCGTGTGTGGTCCTCCATTCCTCCTCTCTATTATTGCCACAAGAGCTTGGAGTGTGAGCTCATATATAAGCCCACCAAAAGTTTAGAGCTCCAAGGTATAGTACTAAGCTTCCACCCAAACTTTTCCATGTTTCAAATTTGGGAATTCCTAACTTTCCCTCCAAGTCATTTGATTTCTCAATTGATACCAAATTAACTTCAATTGTAATTACATAGATTCTCCAATTAAAATCTAATTACAATTCTTAATACAACACAAAGTAACACCATTTTTATATTAAATGTCCGACATTTATTTGCGTCGTATGTATCAACTCCATGTATCCAAAATTTTTTCAACTCATCAACAAGAGGACGTAAACACACACCAATGTATTTCCCAAGTTGAGTAGGTCTAGATAATAAGAGTGGCAAGAACATAAATTACCGCCCATTACACAACCACATAGGAAGATTAACATGAGTTGTCATTAGTGGCCCAACAAGAATAGTCTTTGCTTTGACCGTTGGCTTGAATCTATATGTACGCAGACCGATAATGCAGTTTCTTTTTTTGCTTGCAAATGACAAAAAACCAGCCATCAATGTTTCCAACTCTTTGAATCTGATGGATGTATACTCTTATTGAGTATGATATGCATGCCACAATATCTCTTTTGATGTTTCTCTACAATAATACAATCTCTTTAGTCGGGATTTTAGTGGAATATATGAGGATTGCATGCCACAACATATGAGGACAAGATATAAATATAATATAACAATTATGTTTGCCGGACATTTACATAGATTTGGCCAGTTTGCAGTTGGGATATGGATTCATGTGATCCTAATATTGTTCCTAATAAAGTGCTTGTTGTTAAATTATAGGGCATGTTCCAGCAAAAAAAGTCTTCCACTTTCACACATCGAAATTCACAACTATTTGAGTGGGATACCTCATCCCAAAGTGAGTCCTGTAGTTTTGTGAAAAATGTAATACTTTGGAAGTGATGAAATCTTCCAATATGTTACACATGCCTCCCATTATGCAGGACCACGCACCACTCGATGTGGAGGGACACCCTGTTGGTGTTTGTGTTTGTGTGATTTTATGAATATTTAACATTTTAACCCATTAACTACATAACTAACAACTAATGTGGCACATTGGTCCACATCAATTGAACTTTAATGTGATAAATCGGTTATCGCAAGAGGGCTATTCAATTAAAAAAATGAGAGGCACGTTGCCTCAGCTGAATAAACATTATTTCCTCATAGAAAAAATAATTTTTACTTTCTTTTAATATCTTAATCTATTTTAATATTTATCAAGATAAAAATTATTTTTAATCTCTTTACTATGAATGAATGACATTTTTCAATAATTTATTGTAAAATTTTACTTATGGAACTTATTAGTATTATTTCATATTTTAATATATTTTAAAATTTACTTTGGGTATTTACATAAATTTAGGTACTTATTTAATATATACTTCAATATTTAAATAATTTTAAGGTATTTTATGTACTAATTTTATTTCTATTATAAAACTAAATACATACGTACAAGTTTGTTATTTAATTATTTTAAATAGTTCTTTAGTCATTTTAACAATTAATAGTAGTTTTGTAATTTAATTTATGGAAGAATATCCATCTGTTTAATTAAAATTTAAAATTTAATTTTATTACTTAAAATAATTTAATATGATGTAAGTAAACCCACATGTATGTTCTCCTCCCTAACAGGCAGTAACCCATACTCACATATACAAACAGTACACAACCCTTGTTTTTAGGTTTTATCATAAATTTAATTCATATTATAAAATATTTTAATATGTAATTAAATTAATTTTATATAAAATTTTGGGATTTAAAATAATCTATTTAGTTTCACACAAATGGTTAAAATAATTTATTCATGGATTTAAAAAGTTAATGAATTATATTTATATGTATAATTAATAGTCACTATATTGGTTTTATTTATAGTTAATATTTGGAAGTATTCGTAGTCATTTTTGAAATTACTAATCGTGTATAATTTTATAATGTAACTAAATTATGTATATTGAATAACTAAATTGAATATTTTTTCGTATAATTCCACAGGGAACTAACCGGTAGCATGTACTTTTTTAAGATCCTTGCTCTTGGGTCCGGATCCACTACTCAGCCAAAGAACATAGGAGGAAGTTGATAGGTGGAACCACTATGTCAAAATCGAGTCTGCAAGCAAAGAATGCCCTACTCGGACGCATGACAATGAGACGAACACCCCTGTGAGGGGATGGCCTATGCTCAATACTTAAGACTAGGTCTGCAAGGAGACAAAGCCCTGCTCACCCACATAAGATAGAAGCGCCACGACTTTGTGAATCCATTCAATAGCAAGGTAGGACCTTGGCTTGGATTTGGACTCTATTCCTTAAGGGACGTGCCTCACTCGGTCGGGAGAGTGACTGAAAATAACGAGGGTATTGCTCACCCAATACAATGAATGGTCAATTAATCAATTTTATTTTGATCAAGTTTTCTTTAATATACCGTTTTTTGATTTTTTTTTAGTTGCCACTTTTTCGGATATTTTTATGCTAAGGACTGTCGATTTTGTTAATTCTCTGCTTGCGCTATTATGTTAAAAAACTTTGATGGCTTATTTACATATATGTTATGTAATCTTTTGGAAATTACAATTAATTAATATAATTTAAAACAAATAATTAATGTATACTTAATTTTCATCATTTCTTTGATTTAATTATCACCCTCAATGCGCATGTACACTCCTCTTCTCATATATGTCTTTTCATCGTACATCCCCATATTATATCCCTATCTCTCCCATAGCCACACTCTATGAAAAGGATGTTCGTTTGTATAGAGACACAAATAGACACACAATAAAGAATTTTCATGTAAATTAATCCTAATTAGTAGTTAGTAAATAATTTAATCTAAGTTGAGTATTACATAATTCACATTATATCATTGTCTAAGTTCTGCCGTCCTATTCACATGATATACCTATCATGACATGATATTCATATTTCATAGGTTGTCATTGTAAGTCATCAATAAGGTATATTAATAATCACAAAAGTGAAAAGGGTATTTAGTATTCGATTTTAATGTGTAAATTTAGTCATGTCACTAATTGTGGTATTCATCATACACCTTTCGTGCATATGTAATTCCATATATAGTTGATAACAATAATCACATCTAGCAATAAATAGACACTAATTGAATCATATGTGGCATCTACAACATGTTCAAGCAATCAAAAGTTAACATATATAAGGAATAATCTATCAACAATAGAAAAACCTAAAACATTCAAACATGAATAATGTGGAATGAAATGCTAAAAAACGAGAGAAAGGATGAAGGGATATACCTGAGGGAAGATGCGTGCGTGCTTGAAAACCCAAACAGGGGTCGTTGGAGGTAAGGTGGGCGAAACAACAATCGTCGTAGGAAGGGATTTGTGGATAGGTCGCAGATAGAATGAGAAAGAAGGGTTCCCCGTCGGTCTGCTTACAGATGTGGGCCAACACATTATGTGCTCGCCCCAGTGTTGGTACCCGTGTTTGCCCGTATTCCAAGACGATCCATGCATCACCACTTGAAAAATTCAAATGGACGAACACAACGAGCGAGCACGAATGTTAACCGAGTGCTCGCCCGTAAATGTGAAAAGACGCAGCTCCAAAATTGATTCGAAATTTGATTGGGTGATCCATCTAGCGAGCACATATGCTCGTCCCGCCCTCGCCGGAGTCTGGGCGACACTTGTGCTCGCCCAACCATCGCACACATGTGCTCATCATATGCACTTTTTCTTGTACCGGGAGTTCCAAGTTCAACATAGATGAATATTAGTCCTTAAATGACAATGCAGAATTTGTATCCTATCTCTTATCTATCGACGATGTAACAAAATTATCCATATTTACCTATCAAAGGTGTCACCATGAATTAGCTATTAAATTGAAAGTTAGCATGATTGATGGACATCTTATTACTACATATTTGGGAACATCTCTCTTCTCTGGTCGAAGCACATGTATTGCCTTCTAATAAGAGTGGAAAAAATAAAAAGAAACTTAGGGGTTTGGGGTAAAAAACGCTCTCAAAAATATTAAGGATCCAATTTACAAAGTGTATAGCAAAGGACCTTGTCAATTTCTAGTTGGAATGTACCATTCAAATACTTTTTAAAAAGAGAATCGTTAGTTTATGACATTTATCAGGGAGATAAAAGCACACTTACTAAATTGGAGAGAGTATCACCTACTAAAAGAGGAAGGTGGATGATACTATAAAATACCATTCAATAGTACCATATGTATTCATATTTGTAAACTACATCAAAATAGGAGATAAGCGAGTAACAAGTTGTGCTGCTAGTTCTTTTTGAATTGCAAAACCAGTTCTTCTAAACACTACATCCATAGATCTAGGAACCATATCATTACTTCTCAAGACTTTTTGGACCCTCTTCAAAAGCTTAACATCTTCTAGTGCTAAGAAACTAAAAGTATCAAAACCAAAAGGGATGGAGGCATGTTGATTCTCAATGCATGCTCTCTCGTGCTTCGCCACTTTTGCTGAGGCAGCTTTAAGGGCAACATGTTCCACTGTGAAGGTCCCGCTCTTCAACCCCACCAATGGAGAAACTCCTGTTAAATCTACACAAGTGTGTTCCCCTCTGACCCATCCAAAAATCAATATATCACCAGATATAAGTGTTGATCTTCCCTCATGTGGATCGGTTAAAAAGTTCACAGGCACCTCTTTCTTAGCAGCAACACCTGTACGTCTGAGTACATCAAATAAAACGTCTCTGACAAGATCGTGTTTGTATTTAAAACTTGAAAGCTCTCTGCAAGGAAATGCATGTTCCCCAAAAGTGTCTAAGCATGCCTTACGAGACATGTGCAAGCCAAGCCCGTCAATTGGAATAGCAAGGAGAAAATCTTGAGCATGATCAACTTGAAGACATCAAAATATCACTTTCTGTCTAATAGTCATGTCGAATTTCACCTCCATATCCTCAATTATTTTGTTAAAAAAACATTCGCCAAAACATTTTGGGTCTTTGGAGGGATGGTGTCCTTTCTATAGAAATAACTGAGGTTGAATGAGGGAATCATGTCATGAAGTAGATGAAGGGCATGATAAAAAATGGAGTCCATATTATAAATCTCACTATCTCGTAAATATATGTTCCTGAAGCTCCCATGAATGCATCCTAGAAGCCACAAAGCACACGATAAAGCATCAACGCTAAAAGCATCAAGCCGAATAGGTAAAAAAGCCACCCTCCATTGGAGGTCTCCAAAAAAGGAGCCTCCACACACAACACAGTCTTCAATAGACTCTCATAAGCCTTTTTTGAATATAATGTTGCCTTGTCCATGTACATAAGTTGGCAAGTCCTCAAGCCAAATAAAAATTTTGCTATACCCATACATGAACTTAGTAAAATAAGCTTACTATGTAGATCACCCAATTAAGGAAGAAGATGCATCAACTTCACATCTTTAGCTTTCCTCTCTAAGGCCAAATCTTCAATAAAATTTTTATCCATACTAACCACCCCACCAAGCAACTTCATGCCTAATACATGTCTCCCAATACCTGCTGGGGACACCCCTTTACGAAGCTTCCTGCCATCACATGTAGGCCAAAAAATTCAGTTTTATGTATATTTAAGACTAGACTCAAGTCTGGCCCAGACTGCTGGATGATACCAAGAACCTTGGCCACCTCATATGTTTTCCCAATAACACTACCGTCATCAAGATACAAAGCATTAATAAGTATATGTAGTTGTCCCTGATATAATGGATAAGTGGGTGTAGAACGAGGGAAAAAAAGAGCGGTCCTAAAGGGTCACCTTGTTGCACTCCAACGAATGACCACATATGTCTGTCTCCAAGGTATAGCCTTGCTGACTGATCATAAAAGAACTCCACCCACAAAGAGATAGATGGACATCTCACTCTCACATGACGTAATAAGGTAGACATATCAACCACATTGAAGGCATTAGAAAAATCCACTGTGAGTATGGAAAAAGAACCATTGCTATGACGAGCGTTCAACACTCTACTGACAGTCTGATACTGTATAGAATAGCCTCAGCCCCCACCAGAAACCTCCACTCTCATTGGAAGTCATTAGGATATTTGGTCATATCTTTACTTACTCTCACCATAGCAACTTTAGACACTAACCGCCTCCAAATAGTACCGACTGCAATAGGACGAATGCTGTTGTCTGGCTTAAGAAATGGTGTAAGCGGTGCCGACACTGTAAATTTTAACAAGCACGAGGGACATCTCCATCCCAACAATGAATTAACCACAAGAGTGATGGCATGTAAAAGGTCCATAGCCATGACAGACCCCTCTTCACACATAGCATCATGGAGATGTTGGGCCCTCAACACAACTCGATCGCAGAAAGTTCATTTAGGGAAAGACTTGATACACCTAAGAACGATGCCAACTTCTGCAACAAGAGGAGCTTAAGAAAGGGGGATAATCTGGCAGTGACAGATGTGGATTGCAAGGGTGCTTCACCTCCAAAACCCCTAATTGTATCTCCATAGAAAGGTGCCACACCGGAGGAAGACAAAACTTTAACCGCTGCAATAAAATGGCCATCTGCAACCTTGTGAAGGCATTTCCTGATATTGGGATTTAAATTTTTTATCTCCTTTCTTAGAGCATCCACCATTATAGTCCATAACCTCGAGCAAATGAGCGTTTAGCACCTGGCCAACTATCTTAGCAATACCATCGGCTTCTCCCCAAGTAGAGAGTGAGCTAAAGATATGATATTATTTATAGATTTTCTATTGCCAGACCTACAATCATGTCTACTATGAGGATGAGACACCTGCAAAGTACAACGTGGAAGAAGCAACAACATCACCCATGCAGATACTTAAAATATAGGAGGAGGTATCCCTCACCATCACGTATAAGAGCATTCACCTTCATGTCAATGGCAGGGATATCTCCTTTTGGACCCAATAGATGCAAAAATGTTGTTGAATGTGTGAAAGTTTCTTTTCAAGTAAAAAAACATAGTGGTGACTCAATGATTTGGAAGAGCATGGTCGATGTACGACCTCTTTTATTGAAAGATTCACCATGATAGAAAAAAAGAGCTATAATGAGCATAAGTGGCTTGTCATAGAGTAGTGGTCACCATTGCTAGAGATGACAACGATTGTAATAATCAAGTTCTCAAAATAGACATGCATCCTTTTCTTTGCTTGGTGCGGCAATTTTTTTACAAGGATAGATTAGCATAATGGGGGACTACATCGAATGTGGATTGCACACTACACATGAGTGGGGAGTAGACACATGCACACCTTTTTTTTCGTTGCAATTTCATGTCCATAATTTGGGAGAAGATCGTCAGCCATCAGCTGCAAAATCAAAATCTTACTCTTGTCGACAATCTCTGTAATATGACAGAGAAAGTTAGCTTTGCTTGAACCTGAGTCGTCCAATGGTGGTCATCGTTTGGTGGAGACGACATGAAAGAAATGTGATGGTTCGTGATGGAATATTGTTGGAATCCAATGATACAACGAATGATATTAAGAGCGATACTTTATTATGATCTTCTTAATTACATACAATGTCCAAGATCATTCTAGCGATATTATTTTTCTTGTATCCACCTTATATACGAGCAATAACTTACCATTTTACTTAGAAAAAAAATCAAATGACAGGTAGACGGGTTAACAACATAGGATAAAGGCAGTGAAAAGATGGGGTGTGTGCGATGACAAAAGGGCAAGAGGGAGGGTGGACGTGGCAGAACGGCCTACAACTTAAAAAGACAACGCCTTGGACAGAGTTGAAAACCATCAGATACTAATCTGTTCAAAAAATCCGGAAGAAAAGAGAAGGTTTAATCGGGATATATACCCGATCGCGTGCTCAAACGTTATGGTCTTCCTTGACAAATAGTATAAAAGAACATACTAAGAAGTAAGCACTAGTCTGCCCAGTAAATGCACTCAAGTCACGTGACAACCCAACCGCTAGGCCCGCAATCCCGCCCACCGCTCGCTTGCAATCGTTCCGCCCCTCTCCCTCTCAAAATCGAGCCCCACGACACGACGCCCGCCCGCTCCACCCAAATCTTCCCACCAACCCCCTTAGCCCTTCTGGAACGCCCAACTCCCCTCCCCTCTCCCCTCCATCCGCGTCGTGCCCTAACACCCCCTCGCAGCCTGTGGTGTGGAATCTCAACGCGATCTCCACCTCTCCTCCGCCATGGAGGCGGCGGAGGACGACAAGCCCTCCCGCAAACGCCACCGGGCTTCCCTCGACGAAACCTCCGCGATTCGCTCCGCGAAGAAGCCCCGCAATGCCTCCGTCGCCATCGGCAGCTACGTGAGGAAGAATTTCCCCGGTGATGGCGCTGGTGTCCCTTTCACCCCCCTGATGGGTAAGGTCCTCTCTTGCTGCGGCAGACAGTACTCCGTCGTCTTCGAGGACGGCCGCCGCGAGTCTCTGAATCTCCCAGAGACGCGTCAGATTCTCCTTGCTGCCCAAGGTCTCGAAGATTCCGACGAAATCCGTAGCAGCAGGAGGAGGCTTGAGCAGCTCTGCTGCTCTGTTGTCAAGAATGTGCCTCGGACGAGATCGAGGAAGGGCCCCGCTGATGCGGAACTGGCTACCGGAGGCGAGACCTGTGTGGAGAACGGTGATGCACCTTGTAATGTGTCAAAGCGAGACGATGCTGTGGTTGGGGAGGGAACATATACAGTCGAAGTGGCTTCGTCCTCTAGTGTGCCGAGCTCGAATCTGGACGACGAGGCTGACTCATGCAGTGACTCTTGCGAATCGACACAGCCACACGAGTTGGAGTTGGCTCAAGTGGATGCCGTCCCCGAGGTGCAGCCTCCACTATTGCCGCCATCGTCTGGGGATGTAGATGTTCCAGAGGATGCAGTTTCTTATCTCTTCAATGTGTATAGCTTTCTGCGATCGTTTAGCCACCAGTTGTTCTTGAGTCCCTTTGGGTTAGACGAATTTGTCAGTTCACTCAACTGTACAGTCCACAACAACTTGTTGGATGCTGTGCATATATCACTCCTTCGCACTTTGAAGCGTCATCTTGATGTTCTTGAATCTGATGGCTCGAAGCTTGCCAGTACGTGTCTCAAGTATGTTTTTTCGCCATGACTGTATCGGTTTCATTGTTGTTTATCTCTTTTATTCTCTCTCAGTCTGATGAATAACGCCCTTGTGTTATCCTAATGCAGGGGCATTGACTGGAATCTTCTTGACACAATGACTTGGCCTGTCTTCTTAGTCCAATATTTTTCAGCGGTTGGTCATACGAAGCAGGTGGATAAGAAAGTTTTGTTATCTGGCTCTTTAGAGGGTGAATACTACAGCTTGCCGGTTTCTCTCAAGTTGTCGGTTCTTCAGATTTTGTGTGATGATGTTTTGGACTCCGCTGAGTTGAGGACAGAACTTGCTACAAAAGGAAATATGGATGAAGAGAGAGAATGCGATGCCAATTCTATCACGTCTCTTCTTGAGAGTGGGCCGAAGAGAGTCCATCCCAGATATTCAAAAACATCAGCTTGCAAAAATCCTGGATCTTTGGAGGAAACAATTATATCAAATGAGCCAAATTCTAGGTGTAAGGGTGTTGAAAGTGATAGCAAGGATTCAAATATTGGACAGGATGGCAATAGTGATGATTGCCGTCTCTGTGGCATGGAGGGAACTTTGGTTTGCTGTGACGGGTGCCCGTCAGCCTATCATTCACGATGTATTTGTCTGAACAAAGCATCTTTACCTGAGGGCCCTTGGTTTTGCCCAGAATGCACCGTTAAAAAGATGGGACCAACTTCATCCAAAGTTAGTTTCGGGATAACAGGGGCAGAACTTTTTGGCTCAGATCCATTTGGGCGGATGTTTTTGGGTATATGTGACTACCTGCTCGTGTAAGTCCGTACCTCATCACACATGCTCATATTTCTATCTGTTTTACTTCATGATTAAGTAACTATTATTTATCCAAAGCTACTTTTTTCCCATTTGGAAATAGAAATAAGTTTCAAAGGGTGACTGCTTACTAGGTGTCTTCAAATAATTCTATTTTATTGCCGAATGATTAATACAGACCAATTGCTTTCGTAGCTCAACTCAGTTATGGCCGGTGTCAAGCTCGAGTAAATTGAGGAGGGTCGCGTGTTAGGTAACCGTCAATCAACGCAAGAGAGACAAATTCCTAAATAATATTTTTAGGAACATTTTTTAGGAATTTGTCTCAAAACAGTTTGGATCTTTTCAACATGGATTTAAGCAAACATTTATATTTTGTTGTAGTGTTCCCTACTGCAACTTGTTACATCGCATGAATGCAATGAGAAGTTGGTAAGGATCGCTACATCATTGCTCGGATGTATTTCAAAATTTGCAAGGTTTTCGTTTGAAGAACACATGCAAGTAAACAAGCTAGTTGTCACATGACATCCATTTCAGTGTAGATCATGTACTCTATATCATCTCACCATCTCTGTAGCGACCTAGCTCAGTTCACATCCTACAGTTCAGTTCACCCTAGCAGATCTATAGTCATTGCAAGTCGGTGACATTCTCTTATTAAATGATAGAGAGAGATTCGGTTGACACCGTTCATGTGTCTACAGAATGTGCATTAACTTATTATCCGTCGGTCAGATTATCAAGGATCTGAACTATCGTGACATTTTTGACATCTCTTATGTTTTAAGATATGCTCACGGGCATGGTGATTGGATGTGACCGTGAGAAAGGGGGTATGTATAGACTGGTCCAATCTCCTCAATGATAGATCTTCTAATCCCACAAGATCAACCTCTCCGTACTTGTGGCATATTTGGTTTGGTCATCTTCGTTAGCAGAAGCTGTAGAGTCCTCCACCGATTGCATTGATCCACTTTACATTGCGAGGCTTGCCAACTTGGAAATCATCATCGTATTAGTTTCCTAGTCGTTAGAGTCGTAGTAGCAATTCTTTATTTGAGCTAGTGCATTTGATATTTATGGTACCAGTCGTGTTCCTGATCACCATGGGAAAAGGTTCTGTCTTGGTCAAGGTTTGAAAAAACTAAAAACGGAACGAGACGTTTTCCCTGGAATCGAGGCGAGGCGTAGCCTCGAGGCGGTCAAGGCGTAAGCCTCAGTTTACAAGGACAAATTATCTATAAAAACTACAATAAATATATACAACAACAACAACAACAAAGGCTTTTCCCACAATTAAGTAGGGTCGGCTACATGGATTCTTCGCCTCCATTCAGATCTATCTTGGGTCAATCTCAGACTTATATCCAGCAAACTAAGATCCCTTCGTATAGTCTCTTTCCAACACTTCTTGGGCCGTCCTCGCCCTCTCTTAGCCGGCTCAACATCCCAACACTCGCATCTCCTAACCGGTGCATCAGTTGACCTTCTTTGCAAATGACCAAACCATCTTAAGCGGTTTTCTCGCATCTTATCCTCGGTCGGAGCTACACCAACTTTCTTTCTGATTGCATCATTCCGAATCCGATCTTTACGTGTATGTCCACACATCCATCTTAGCATTTTCATTTCTGCTACAGCCATTCTCTGCACATGTCTATGGTTCACATGCCAACATTCAGAACCATAAAGCATAGCAGGTCTCACGGCTGCTTTGTAAAACTTTCCTTTAATTTTTAAAGGCATTTTCTTATCACAGAGAACAGCGGAGGCTCCTCTCCACTTTAGCCAGCCTGCATTTATTCTATTAGTAACATTCCATCAATTTCCCCATCATGTTGCAAAATAGATCTCAGATATCTAAAAGAATCTCTCTTCTGAATGTTATCGTCACCAATCTTCACCTCGATTCCTTCACCATTGCTTCCATCAAAGGTGCATTCCATATATTCCGTTCCGTCTTAGCCCTACTTATACGAAAACCTTTAGTCTCCAATGCATGTCTCCAAACCTCAAGCTTCTCATTTACTCCATCTATAGTCTCGTCAATCGACACAATATCATCAGCAAATAACATACACCAAGGTAACTCATCCTGAATGTGACTTGTCAACTCGTCCATAATCAAAGTAAAAAGAAATGAACTCAAAGCTGAACCTTGATGTAAACCAATGTTGATATCAAAATAGTCAGTCTACCCCGTCGGGGTCCTTACACAAGATAAAGCCCTATCATACATATCCTTTATGAGATTAATGTATAGGACAAGTACTTGTCTCTTCTCCAAAACTCTCCACAGTATCTCTCGTAGGACGGAATCATAAGCCTTCTCCAAATCAATAAAGATCATATGGAGATTCTTCCTTTTAACTCTATAAATCTCCATTGTTCTCCTCAGCAAATGGATGGCTTCAATAGTTGAGCGACCTGGCATGAATCCAAATTGGTTTTCTTTTACTTGGGAAACTTGCCTTAACCTTCTTTCAATCACACGTTCCCAAATTTTCATAGTGTGACTCATCAGCTTGATACCTCTGTAATTTGAACAATTTTGAATGTCTCCTTTGTTCTTATAAAGAGGTACCACGATACTCCTCCTCCAATCTTCAGGCATTTTCTTGCTTCGCCAAATAACATTGAATAGATTCGTAAGCCAAGTCAAACCACGCTCACCTAAAACTTTCCAAACTTATACAGGGATGCCATCCGGTCCAACACCTTTCCCAGGTCTCATAACCTTCAAAGCCTCCTCTACTTCTTTTCTTTGTATTCGTCTATAGCATGCACGATTCAAGTAACTTTCACTACTAGCTAGATCACCCAAAGTGATCTCTCTATTTCCTTCTCCAATGAAAAGTTTATGGAAGTATTGTTCTCATCTAGTCTCTATATCCTTCTGATGAACAAGCACGTGACCTTCCTCGTCCTTAATGCATCTCACTTGAGAAAGGTCTTTGGTCTTTCTTTCTCTTGCTTTGGCCAACCTGAATATATCCTTCTGGCCCTCCTTAGAGTTGAGATTTTTATACAAAACCTCATAAGCTTTTGACTTAGCTTCGCTTACAGCCTTCTTCGCTTCCTTCTTCGCTATTTTATAGTCTGTGACAGTTTTCTCTGTTCTATCCTTAGACATAGCTTTAAAGCAAGCTCTTTTTATTTTTAGCTTCTCTTGCACCCCTTCACTCCACCACCAAGCCTCCTTTTGATCCGGAGCTCCTCCTTTTGACTCGCCTAGCATCTCTTTGGCTACCTTTCGGATACAAGATGCTACTGCCTCCCACATCTCGTTTGCACTACCGCTACAATCCCAAGATAAGTCTTCTAAAACCTTCTCCCTGAAGCTTGATTGCTTCAGCGGAAGATTCCACCACCTAGTTCTAGTGATCTTAGGAACCTTCCTTTTCTTCACCAGCCCTTTTATTTGTAAATCCAAGACTAATAAGCGATGTTGGGTTGTCAAACTCTCTCCAGGGATTACTTTGCAATCTTTGCAACACAACCGATCTCTTCTCCTCAACGCAAAGTAATCGATCTGTGTTCTAGTTGTGCCACTCTTATAAGTAATTAAATGCTCCTCCCTCTTCTTGAAAAGAGTGTTTGCTATGAAAAGATCATATGCAGTTACAAAATCCAGAATGACTTTTCCCTCTTCGTTTCTATCCCCAAAACCATGTCCTCCATGCACACTTGCATACCCTGAAACATCTTTTCCCACATGTCCATTAAGATCTCCACCTATGCAAACCATCTCTCTTTGTGGGATTACTTGTAAAATCTTATCCAGATCCTCCCAAAAAGCTTGTTTAGTCCTTTCATCTAAACCAATTTGCGGTGCATAAACTGAGATGATATTCAGAATTTCTTCTTCAAGCACCAACTTTAGCAAAATAATCCGATCCCCAAATCTTTGCACATCAACCACACAATCCTTCAAATCTTTATGAACAACCACTCCAACACCGTTTCTGCCCTTATCTTTACCTGAATACCAAAGTTTAAAGCGTGTCTTCTCGATCTCCCTTGCTTTCTCTCCAACCCATTTAGTCTCTTGAAGACATAATCTATGAATCTTCCTTCTTTCCATTGTATCCACTATCTCCATCAATTTTCCAGTTAAAGTACCGATATTCCAACTACCAATCCGTAACTTCCTTTGCAATCTCTTTTGGACTAACTTCTTTACTCGCATGCGTCCACTATGCGAGAACCCTTGCAAATTTTGGACTGCATCCGGGCGGTGATGCAACGGAACTAGATTATTTACCCGCATGCGTTCCTCATGCGAGAACCCTTGCAAATTTTGAACTACATCCAGGCTGCGATGTAGCGGCCCTTGCCAATTTTTCATTGCATTCGGGCGATGCAACGCGTCGCAAGTAGGGAACGCCCCAACGAAATCTGTATGTTTGCTTAAATCCATGTTTAAAAGATCCGAACGGTTTCGAGATAAATTCATAAATAGTGTTCTTAGAAGAACTTTGAGAACACTATTTACGAATTTATCTCTCCTGCGCTGGCTGTCGGCTACCTAACGCGCAACCCTCCTCATTTACCCGGGCTTGGGACCGACCATGGCTGAGTTAACTACAATAAATATATACTCAATGAAATTATATATATTCTGACTAACATATGATATGTATCATTATAAGATATGATAAAATTATAAAGATAAAAACACCGAAAGATAGATAGACAAATGTATGAGAATGCATCTGTTGGTTTTCATCAGAATTCCAACTCTCTAACCCAAGTTGAAGAACCAGTGTATGCACCCCTCCTGCCATAACATACCCCAACAAGACGGGGGTCTCGCTGCCCGGTCAACGAGCCGGGGGAGGGGGGGGGTCTAGGGGGGAGCAGGTGCGCTCCCCCCTGCGGGGGTGTGGGGGTAGCGCCCCCGGCGAATTTTTTTATTAAAGATTTTATTTCTATTCAGATATATGGATCTGTTTGTATGAGAATAGTACATGACTTCCCCTTGAATTCTATCTTGTTTGTCCTTCTCGGCATATTGCATAGCTTATTGTGTAACAACTCCTTAAAATTAAGTTTACAAGTAATGCTTTAAATATATTTGCGGATTTGTATGTTTAAGGGTATAATTAAGAGTTTTCGACATAATTGGACATGTTTAATGATAAATATGAACATGAAAGTGGCCAAATTTAAGCATTCATCTTGTATATTTATATCATAACCAACTAGACTTTTATAAACATATGAAATTACTAATAGGTTAAATGATTGACATAAAAAATAATTTGAAAATAAAAAAAACGCCTCGGACACCGCCTCGCTTCCGCCTCGACCAACTGAGGCGTTCGCCTCTCAGAGGCCCCCTAAGGCGGCCGTTTTGGGGCGGTTTTAGGTCGCCTCGCCTCGTGCGTACGCCTCGTGCGCCTCAAGGCGCGTTTTTTTGAACCATGGTCTTGGTGGAATTGATTTTTTTCTAGACTTTTTTGGGATTTTCTTTTGAAAAACAAGTCCGAGGCTGGTTCTGTTATGCAAAGTTTCATTATTAAAACAAATAACCCTTCTTTGCTATTGTTAAGTATGCTCGCTCTGATAATGGCTTGGAGTTTGTATTATTCAGCTCTCTTAGTTCTTTTGGTTTCTTGGCATCCTACATCATACCTTATGTGCTTATACTTCTCAACAGAAAGGTTACTATACATGGCCATGAACTATGAAAGATTACTATAAGCATTGCCAACAAGGCCTCAGAAGTCACAACAACAAACCCTTTTCCCACAATAAGTAGGGCCGGTTACATGGATTCTTTGCCTCCATTCAAATCTATCAGGGGTCAATCTCGAACTTTGATCTAAAAAATTAAGATCCCTTCATATAGTCTCATTCTAACACTTCTTTGACCTTCCTTATCCTTTCTTAACCGGCTCAATATTCCAAAACTTGCATCTCCTAATTGGTGCATCAACCGACGTCCTTTGTAAATGGCCAAATCACCTTAAATGGTTTTCTTGCATTTTATCCTCAATCGGAGTTATGCCAACTTTCCTCCTGATTGCATCATTCCGAATCCGATCATTACGTGTGTGTCCACACATCCACCTTAGCATTTCATTTTTACTACTGACATTCTCTGCACATGTCTATGGTTCACATGCCAAGAGAATAACAGGTCTCACATTTGTTTTTTAAAACTTTTCTTTGATTTTTGAAGAAATTTATTATCATAGTGAACCGTAGAGGCTCCTCTCCACTTTAGCCAACCTGCATCTATTTTTGTAACATCTCCATCATTTTCCCCATTATGTTGCAAAATTATACCCAAGTATATAAAAGAATATCTTTTTTGAATGTTATCGTCATCAATTTTCTCCCAATCCCTTCACTATTGCTTCCAGCAAAAGTGCACTCCATATATTCAGTCTTAGCCTTATATGAAATCCTTTAGTCTCTAATGCATATCTCCAGACCCCAACTTTCTTATTTACTTCATCTCTAGTCTCATCAATCAACACAATATCATCAACGAATAACATACACCAAGGTATCTCATCATGTGACTTGCCAACTGGTCCATAATCGAAGTAAAAAGGAAAAGACTCAAAGCTGAATCTTGATATAGACCAATGCTGATGTCAAAATAATCGGTGTGACTTCCCAGACTGGATCCTCACACAGGATGAAGCCCTATCATACATATCTTTTATAAGGTTAATGTATAGGACACATACTTGTCTCTTCTCCAAAATTCTCCACAATATCTCCCGTGGGACAAAATCATAAGCCTTCTCCAAATCAATATAAATCATATGGAGGTTCTTCCTTTTAACTCCATAAATCCCATAATTCTCCTCAACAAGTGGATGACTTCTGATGCAGCGTGGAACCAAAGTATAGGGCCAAATATTTATCTAATTTTATTGATCAATTTTATTTACGTTTATTTAAGTTGTCGCATCTTTAATTAAATAAACGAGATCGCCTGTGATCTCCAATAATTAGTTATAGATTTGATTTTCAAATTAGTCGGTTAATTAGTTAGAGTCTAATTAGGATAATTAGTTGTCAATTTAAAATTAGTTTTCTATTTTTGTAATCCCATCCCTCCTATATAAAGGGATGGTGGTCCATTGTTTTTAAACAGTTGAAGTTAATGAAAAATTGAGATATTTTCTCTCTATCTCGTCTCTCCCTCCTCTCCTCCCGCGATCTCCGCGTTCTTCTTCTCGAATCTCGTGCATCCGGCATGTTCTTTTCTCAACCCCTCCATTTTCTCCACCAAGAATCCACCGTTCAAAATATTCAAATTTTATCGTCGACGCCAAAATCCGATCCGCATCAATTGGTATCAGAGCATGGCCTACAGATCGTCCTCACGATCTGACGATCCTTCCGGAGGTTCGCACCGACATGCATCGAGGGACCATCGTTTATCCGAACAAAAACGACGAGCCATCGACGCCTACAACAAGGAGACAGAGCGCATGTTATGTGTATTCCAAACCACATTCCACTCCGAGTTTCGAGCTCGTATGGCTAACTTCGAGACCTTACGCGCTGCCAAAGCGAAGGTTTCAACGACACCAATCTTCGACACCGAAGTTGGAGACGAGAATCTCGCCATCAACGACGAAACAACCACTGTCCAAACCGTTTCAGATGAGAAAAATGCTGAAACGCCTGCTGTCCATGTAATTTCAGATTCACAAAATCCCCCGAACCCGACCCACATCCCATCCGCCCTCGCGCGGACCCCGCCCACCACCCTTACCGCACCTACGACCCCGGTCCTGCCCCAGTACCGTCGGCGCCTCCTGCCGCCCCCTCACCAGCCCCTCCGGCGGCCCCCTAGCCTCGTCGGACCCCTCCGCGAACTCCCCCTCGCTCCCTGCGGCTCCAGCTTCGCCCCCAACCCCGCCAACACCCGCTGTCCCCATCGCTGCACCACCGGCGGCACCTTCCCGCTACCCACCAGCCCGCCCTCGCCTTCCCCTTCCCCCTCTTTCCTCCCTCCCCCCGCGCCAATCTCCCCTACGTCCCCGTGACCTACCCTCACGCCTCTCGACCCCCCTGGCCCTTGTCCCTTCCCCATGCCGCCGCCTCCCCATCCCTGCGCCTCCCCTCCACGCCGCACCACCCTCCCTTCACCCCACCTCCACCGCTCGCCCCTCCCCAACACGCGCCAACAACCCAGCATCCCCACCTCAACTCTCCCCGCCACGCCACGCCATCGCCAGCCGCGCCCCCCCTGCGCGCCTCCCCACGCGTCGCCACCTCTCCTCAATGCCCGTTTACCGCTCTCTCGCCCCTCCCTTCCCGCAGCCCCTGCGATCACCATCCGCCTCGCGATACCGCCTCCCCTGCCCGCGTATGCGCAAGAAGTTTGGGCGAGCCCTAACCAGGGGCCCGATGACTACGGAATTTGAATCCCACGACATGTGGGATTGGAAATTATTTGGGGAAATTTACAAGAAAACCCCCCTTGCAACAGATTCTATTCAAAGGGAAAGTTTAAGAGATCCTCCTACAAAAATTGCTTAAATGAAGGGGCGCGAGAATTGCGCCCAGGACCCCTGCTGCAATTTTTTTTTTAAAAATGCTGAAAGAAGGCAATTGGGAAGACTTCCTTATCCTATTAGGACTAGGACCTTGGGGTTCATCTATATAAAGACCCCATGGCTTCCTTCATTGGCCACATCTCCTCCTCTCCTTTCATTGTGTTATTGCTTTTGCCATGGATCCTCCAAGAGCCATGTTGTTCATGCCTCATCAATTCTTCAATCATCGCAATGAGGAGACAACATTCGAGAAGACGCCGTCGTTCGCGCCACACTTGTTCTTCCACCAGGAATGCCGCGTCACCCACGCCCGCGTATGGATCCGCCATTCGCTCCGCACCAATTCTTCCAGGGAATGACTGGGGACGAGATCCAACCTCCAAGCCTGCATATCCCGTAATTCGTCGGGAGACGAATTCTTAAAAGCGGAGGAGAGTTGATGCAGCGTGGAACCAAAGTATAGGGCCAAATATTTATCTAATTTTATTGGTCAATTTTATTTACGTTTATTTAAGTTGTCGCATCTTTAATTAAATAAACGAGATTGCCTGTGATCTCCAATAATTAGTTATAGATTTGATTTTCAAATTAGTCGGTTAATTAGTTACAGTCTAATTAGGATAATTAGTTGTCAATTTAAAATTAGTTTTCTATTTTGTAATCCCATCCCTCCTATATAAAGGGATGGTGGTCTCCATTGTTTTTAAACAGTTGAAGTTAATGAAAAATTGAGATATTTTCTCTCTATCTCGTCTCTCCCTCCTCTCCTCCCGTAATCTCCGCGTTCTTCTTCTTGAATCTTGCACATCCGGCGTGTTCTTTTCTCAAGCCCTCCATTTTCTCCACCAAGAATCCACCGTTCAAAATATTCAAATTTTATCGTCGACGCCAAAATCCGATCTGCATCAACTTCAATAGTTGAACGACCTGACATAAATTCGATTTGATTTTCTTTTACTTGGGAAACTTGTCTCAATCTTCTTTCGATCGCACGCTACCAAATTTTCATAGTGTGACTCATCAGCTTGATACCTTTCTAATTTGAACAATTTTGAATGTCTCCTTTGTTCTTATAAAGAGGCATATCGATGCTTCTTATCCAATTTTCAGGCATTTTCTTGCTTCGCTAAATAACATTGATTAAATTTATAAGCCAAGTTAAACCATGCTCACCTAAAACTCTTCATACTTCTATAGGAATGTCATTAGGTGCTACACCTTTCTCAGGTTTCATAACCTTCAAAGCCTCCTCTACTTCCTTCTTTTGTATTCGTCTATAGCTTGCACGATTCAAGTAACTTTCACTACTAGCTAGATCTCCTAAAGTGACCTCTCTATCTCCTTCCCCAGTGAAAAGCTTATGGAAATACCGCTTCTATCTAGTCCCTATATCCTTATGAGTAACAAGTACATTACCTTCCTCATCCTTAATGCACCTTACATGAGAACGGTCTTTGGTCTTTCTTTCTCTTACTTTGGCCAATCTGAATATATCCTTCTGGCCCTCTTTAGAATCGAGATTTTCATACAAACTTCATAAGATTTTGACTTAGCTTCGCTTACAGCCTTGCTTCCTTCTTCACTATTTTGTATTTTTTGACACTTTCTGCTGTTTTATCCTTAAACATAGCTGAAAGCATGCACTTTTAATTTTAAGCCTCTCTTGCACCCCTCCACTCCACCACCAAACCTCTTTTTGGCTGGAAGCTTCTCCCTTTGACCCGCCTAGCATCTCTTTGGCTACCCTTTGGATACAAGACGCTACCGCCTCCCACCTCTCATTTGCACTTTTGTTACAAAGTAATTCTTTTATGGGGAGGTGGTTGAGTATGTTCTACTACATTTCCTATTTCTTGCTTCAATCTGCTCCTTGAGATCCTTTCATTCTTTATCAAATACACCTTCTCGGATATTCCCTTGCACCCTTCTTAGCCTCTTAATATATGCCATGTCCTTCGTGGTCCACCCACCACTTAGGATCCCTCACTTCTTATTCTCACCTTCTTTTTCTCATCACTTGCTTATCGCTAACCTATAAGTCGGTGGCTTTCTTCTTCTCATTGTGTTATTTGGTTGTTGGATGTTGGATTGACCTCTTTTCTCACTTGCATCACCTCTTGATCAAAGAATGAGGTGTTATATTCCACATCAAACTTCTCAACTATCTCCTCATTCTTTTGAGGAAAGAGAAACCCCCCTATGTTATTTCACATTCTCGGGCAATTCCTTATCCAACTCATCGCAATCGTCATCAAGAATGAATGGGAAATGTATGGTCTTCTTGTATCTTGCAAAAACTTTATCTTTGAAACTTCATAGTGAGACCAAGCACGAATGTCCAGATGACCCTTATGAAGGCTCCTCCTTGAGCTCTTCCAGCTTCTTCATTTATTGGTTCCCCATCTTTCTTAGGAATGTACCATCCATTTGATAAATTTAAGTAATTAAGTAGCAATTTATCTTGCCAGCCCGGTTCTCCTTTTGTTGCTTTCCCTCAATTACTTCATCTTCATTTACTGCCCTCTTTGCGGCCTCTTCAACGATATCATTTACCCCCTTATCATGGAGTCATCCCCATTCTCAGCATGTAGGTCCTTCCGTTTGTCCCTTCTATCTGTTGGTTTCGTTATCTCTTCTTCTAGAAGCGCTTCAATCGAACCGTTTGCGGGAACAACTTCCATATTTCATGGAAGTTCCACATCCTTCCCACTTTCTCTTAGAAGAATTCCATCCATTCTTATAGTTTTTGCATGTATTTTCTCAATGACAAACTTTTTTCCTGCTACCGCACTTGTTTTGTAGTTTTCCCCTATTATCTTAAAATTCTTTGGACTTTTGGCCTTAGAACGTGCCTGACAAACAATAACACAATGCTGTCGCGACTGAGAGGAAGTAGGGGGCACCAAGCGGCTTCTCGATGGAGCCTTTTGTTGCTGTAAAAGAGAGCATGTGGCAAACACAAGAGACTTGTCCTGGTGGACCAGCTGCTGTCGAAGCAAGGTGCGACTGCTTGTGCATAGGATCGGCCATTAGAAGATCGACCAACTAAGAAATGACCCACTGACAATAGCCACAAGATGCTGCAGTAAAGCCCCTCCAATACTCCCATCTAGTAGCTGATCAGTATCCTGCACCTGTCGAGCACCCTGAAGCTTATCATCCTTCATCAATGCATCATCTATCTGAAACCCTAAAAAAAGCATGGTGGGTCCCAATCCGGGGATGCCAGCCCGTCTCTTCTAAAAATCTATCTGAAACCCTCCTTTCCCTTTTGACTTTTGGTTCTATTGCTTCTTCCATGAGCATCCCTACAGTCAGCTACAATGTGCCTGATTTCATAATGACTACTAAACCATGGTAACTTTTCATATACAATCTTCTGCGTAAAACTTTGAGATTCATTTCTTATCATAACAGAAGGAGCTTTACGTTAAAGCAAGTCCACCTCCACAAATAGTCTAAGGTAGCTCGATGATGCAAATCGAATTTTGGCGCGACGTTCGAATTTAAAATATTTGGTAGAATTTTCGGTGGAAGAATAATGGAAGGGTTGAGAGAAGAAATCACGCCTGTAGCGCCGGGTTGAAGAAGAAGAACGCGTAGATCGCGGGAGGAGAGAAGGGAGAGGGGAAAGGAGAGAGATAAAATCTCAATTTTTCATTAATACTCAACTCCCCCCAAAAATATTGGACCATCATCCCTTTATATAGGAAGGATGATATTACAAAAATAGAAACTAATTTAAATTGACAACCCATTATCCTAAAATGACTCTAACTAATTAACCGACGGATTTGAAATTCGAATCGACCACTAATTGAGATCACATGCGATCGCATTTATTTTTAATTAAAAATTCGACAACTTAAAAAACGTAAATAAAATTGACCACTAAATTAACTAAAAGAATCGGCCCTATATTTGGGTCCGACGCTGCATCAACTCTCCTCCGCTTTAAAAAATTCGTCTCCCGACGAATTGCTTGATGTAGGTGCACCATTGGAGAATTCGATCTCGACATGGCAGCTTCAACTCCCCAATTAGGTCCTTTTCAATGTTACGTTTATAATTTCTTTCCACTGAGGGGCATGTCTGCAAATGTTCTACCCCTTCACTTAAAAGATACCAATAATATAATTTGACTTTCAATTGGCCCTTTTGATAAGTTATCTTGAGAGGAGGGGGCTGCTTGTAATATTTCCAGAATATTTCATACCTAGTATCAGGGGATCCGATTGAGCCCTTCGTTAGGGTTTTTTTCTTCAAATGTCGGAGATGGCGCCGCCACGGGGGGAAGTTGCAGGCGGCACAAGCGTTGAGCTCGACCCGAGGCGCTGGCACATGGGCTGGGCTGTTTCTCCGGCGGCGACGATAGAGGCGGCCGTCTGGATCGAGCGGCCATCCGCGGCGGCGATGATGGGCTTGCCTTGAGATGCTGGCGTCTGGGGCTGGCGGGGGCCATGCGGGTCTTGTGGCATGGTTGCGCGTGCCTCGCGCGCAGAAGTAGTGGTGGTTACTTCGCCGAGGGTGGGGTGTATGCGGGAGGGCAGTGTTCGGGGGGGGGTGTCGGAGGTGCTGGGATTCGTACGTGAGGGGGGTGCGGTCCTGTGGTGGCCGAAAGCGAGGCGAGGTATCGGGGAAGGGGAGGATGGCGAGGGTGAGGCGAGGTCGCGAGGGTGACGGCAACGGCGGTGGGGTTGGGGCCTGGCTGGGTACCGCCGTGGGTGTGGGGTTGGCGGGGGTTTCCCGCGGGGGAGCTGGTGGAGGAATGGTACTTGCCGGGGGTGTTTTCGATGGTGACGGCAGGTCTGAAACCTCCTGGACAGCCACTGTTTCGTCGATTTTTTCTTCTAAAACGGCTGGGAAAGCGGCGGATTCTTCGTTGACAGCGAGCTTTTCGTCGTGGACGGCGAGATCTTCGTCGATTAGCGCGTCCAACCATTCTTGGACTTTCATGCTTGAAACAAGACGTCGCTTGAACTTGTGTCGACGTGCGCGTGTACGCGAATCATGAGATAGGCAACTCAAATCAAATTGCATCTTCCAATACGCGACGAGATCGTCGAATCGTAGGGACGATTCGGTTGCCATGCTCTGATACCAAATGATGCAAATCGAATTTTGGCGCGATGTTCAAATTTAAAATATTTGGTAGAATTTTATGTGGAAGAATAATGGAAGGGTTGAGAGAAGAAATCACGCCTGTAGCGCAGGGTTGAAGAAGAAGAACACGGAGATCGCGGGAGGAGAGAAAAAGGGAGAGGGGAAAGGAGAGAGATAAAATCTCAATTTTTCATTAATACTCAACTCCCCCAAAAATATTGGACCATCATCCCTTTATATAGGAGGGATGATATTACAAAAATAGAAACTAATTTAAATTGACAACCCATTATCCTAAAATGACTCTAACTAATTAACCGACGGATTTGAAATTCGAATCGACCACTAATTGAGATCACAGGCGATCCCATTTATTTTTAATTAAAAATTCAACTTAAAAAACGTAAATAAAATTGACCACTAAATTAACTAAAAGAATCAGCCCTATATTTGGGTCCAACGCTGCATCACTCGACCTTGTGAACTCATTAAAATCCTTGTCAACACAAATGAGTTTCCCACAATGTGAGCTATTGATTGCAGAACACCGTGGTTATACAAGTGGACATTCAAATTTGGTGAACCTATCCAAGTTATAACTTGAGTTGTGCTCAGATTTGGTATAAAGTACGCAAATCATCTTGTGTTTTGATAGTAACCTAATTGCCCAAGTTTTTGAATTCTCCCATAGAATATGGTTTGAAAAAAATCCTTATCATTTGCAAATATTACGAGTATATGCTTGGAATCCAAGGCTCGTAGAAAGAAGTCTCCAGCAAACGACATTCTCCCTAATTCCTAAGAGTCTCCAACAAGAGACATTCTCGCTTTCTAGAAATTCCTAAATATCATCAATTTTCTCCGGATTTCCAGAAGCAAGCCACAAGATTCAAGATGAAAGTTTTTTGCAATAACCGTGTTTCTTCTTCTGAGAGCTTTGCTATAGGTTCCTTCATCATGTTTTGGAGCTTGAATCAGATATCGACTTCAAAGCAAGTGGCCGCCTTATTTTCTTTCATGGCAACATCATAGACGATTCTCTTGATACTTGTTTCTTTACCTACTTCATTTACAAGCTTGAGTTTTTTTCCTAATTCTGTTTTTTTTTGCCAAAGGTCAGAGGTGACAATGAAGGGAAATTGGTCTCATTTTTGATCAAGCTGCCTTCAAAAATCTGCATTTGGAGGCTATGGAACAGCTCAAGAATTCCATCGAGCACCTTTGGTGCTCTTCAACAACAATTCTTACTAGTATTTCAACATACACTTGGTATGAAATCGCATGTAGAGAATCCCCACAACCCACCGTTCTCCAATACACACAGCACTCAAGGGCGCAACCACTCGCACACGTGGTTGCTCTTCGAACAACCAAGGAACGCACCTCAAATCTCGACAAAATCTTAGCAACAATCCCATAGTCAAGGGTAATCCATACGACACCAAAGTATGTGAGCCTTTGATGCACTCTAATTTCAAGATCTCCGACGAATGTTTGAAATGAGCAGTCTACTCAAGAACCAAAAATCCTTTAGTGTTGGATCACGATCGCGATCAGCTCGATGTAATCCTTCATGATGAAGTTAATTGAAGATCTTATGACGGAGAACAAAAGTCATGAGCATGGTCTAGAATCGACTGCCTCTAAGCAATAAATCCACATAATCCCAGTGGACAGGGTCTTTAACGATTGTCAACATATCCTTGATATCAAGATATCAAATGGAAACACCTCGAGAGAACCAAATTCGCTGTTCGATAACATAAATCGATATCCCTGATTAGTCTCGACGTCAGAAGGATGAAGTAGCGCATGAGCCCTTGGACATTTTTAAGTCTCCCAATTGGGTTAGAGGGTAAGGGTGTTTGACAATGAGTTTGGTCCGGTATAGGTTTCAAGATCTCCAATTTCAAGATCTCCGCCGAATGCTTGAAATGAGCAGTCTAGTCGAGAACCAAAAAACCTTCAGCGTTGGATCGCGATTAGCTCGACGAAGTTAATTGAAGATCTTATGATGGAGATCAAAGATCATGAGCGTGCTCTAGAATCGATCACGTCTAAGCAATAAATCCCTGTGAACATTATCTTTAATGATTGTCAACATATCCTTGATATCAAGATCTCAAAAGGAAGCGCCTCGAGAGTTCGCTGTTCGATCATATAGATCGATCTCCTTGATTAGTCTCTACGTCAAAAGGATGAAGTGGTGCGTGGCCCCTTGGACGTTTTTAAATCTCCCAATTGGGTTAGAGGGCAGGGGTGTTTGACGACGAGTTTGGTCCGGTATAGGTTTAGTAACATATGTTCGAGTTTGAGTTCATTCAGTTGATAATAGTTTGTTAACAATTTGACTCAAGACAAACTTGTTAATGCGCAATTATAAGGTTCAAAATTATCGAAGTTTGATCATTTGATTAGTATTTATACATATACAAAATTAATGAAATGTAAAAAGTAGTTTTGTCCTCCCTAAATTGGCTAAATCAATGTTGCAAATAAGCTTGCATCCTTTGTTTGTTTTATCTTACATATATACGCTTTTAACTTTAACATTAATTACATAACTTCTTACATGTATAGAAATATGCATTATACATACATATATACGAATATTATCGAATATGAAATTTATCAAATCGTATATTATGTTCATGTTCGGTTGATCAATCTATCGAACTAAAATTTGAAAATTATGTAATTTATTTAGAAACGATGAAACACTTGTGGATTATTACCGAATGAACTCAAATTGAATACAAATATGTTCAATTTCACTAACATCCCTAATTGTTGGTGATAATGCGCATCAATGCATTGGCACGTGCGACGATGCAATCGGGAGGGATAACCGAGCAACTACTAAGCGGGGCGATCGTGCATGGTGCTAAGGTTTAGGAAAATGGTACATGTATGAGTTCAGACAAGTCACTGAATAGTGATTAAGCGGTATGCAGGGGCATATGCAGGATGTATGCAGTTTCCGAATTTTTAATTTAAAAATAAATTAGTATATAAAAGAATACTATAATTGATGCACACATGTTATAGAAATTATATTTCTTGTAAGAATACTTGACGCAGAACTTTTTCTTTACTTTAATACATATCCAGTAACTATTGAAGTATGCAAAAGCTATTTCTTTACTTTTATGCATATATTCAAGAACTATATATCCAACAACTATTGATTTTAATATTGGATATGATATTGCATGCATATGCGACAACAATAATTTCAATCTATCTTTACAATTTAAGTTTTAATGCATATCCGTTGACTATACTTTCAACATTTGTTTATGATTTACGCTACAATGCATATATTCAAGAAGTTACATGATAACTTTAGTACTACTTTATAAAAAAATGTACTAAGCCTTTTCCCACTATAAGTAGGGTCGGCTACACGGATTCTTGCTCAAATCCATGTTGAAAGATTCGACTATTTTTTACGCTGGTCGTCGACTACCTAACGCAACCCCTGCAAGAGTGGGATTTGAACCCTGGTCTTTTGTGTGGTAGATACACTGTACTACCACTAGACCATTAAGTGGGTCTTTAGTACTACTTTATTTACGTAAAAAATGAATGCTTTAATGGGATTACTGAGCACAAGATGCAATGACGATCACCCAACAATGATTGGGAGCCCAAGAGAA
Organism: Ottelia alismoides; assembly: GCA_037367405.1. Lineage (NCBI taxonomy): Eukaryota > Viridiplantae > Streptophyta > Magnoliopsida > Alismatales > Hydrocharitaceae > Ottelia > Ottelia alismoides. The sequence goes on from JAZKJV010011061.1 coordinate 860,175, forward strand.
GCATCAACGAGATGCTGATTCACATAGGATGTGGAGCAGTGCAAGCAAGCAATTGCAACAAACCGCGACATATGCATACCACAAATGCAGAGGAGCACATAATGGAGGTATTCCGTAAATGTTGCGGTCTTCATGCCACATGGGCATATGCAGCCTACGCGGTTGATTTCTTGAACACTGCTTGATGCTCATCGTGGAAGGTGGATTATCGATATGTTGATGTTATAGCATGGTGGAGTAGGGGCATGCCCATAGTGTGTACGAAGGTGTATCGACACTGTTAGAAAATCGGAAGCGGAAGCGTAACATGGAAAAAAGATAAACAAAATATGAACAACGGGATTTTACGTGGAACCCTACTCCGTGAGGAGCGGGATGAAACCACGGGAGAAGCCCTCAACGGGGCGTGTTTGTCTATTGACTTTCTCAACTGTTACAGGAGGTCTGGGGCTCTTTATATAGCCTCTCCAGAGCCTCCAAGTCCCACCACTGGACGATGTGGGACTAAACACTGGATGGGGTAAATGGATCTCCTCCAGGATCCATTTACCCTGCTACAACACAATGGGCGCATACAACTTATGCTCCAACACTCCCCCTCAAGCTGGAGCATGCAATGCTCAGCTTGAACAAACATAAAGAAACTCAACTCAACGCTACAGGACACTACGGACAATATCAACCCAACGCGCACATTGCTGCAGTCGAGGACGTTGCTTCTCATGCCGTGCAGGTGAGGAGGAAGAATGGACTGGAGTGTGAGTCAACTGAAGACTCGGAATCTGACCATCGAGTCTGAACTTGCGCCTGAAGTCTCCTCGTTGGAGAACTGGGTCTCTCCCATCTGGCTCAGAGAATGGTGCACTGCTCTGGTGTACCTATGATACCACATGAAAATCCTTGCCCTCAAGGAAATGGTCCTCTGCTCTGGAGTCCCTATGGCTCACATGAAAACTCTGGCCTGACAACTAGAAGAATGATGGGGACCTCTGACAATGATGGCAACATATGCTCATCTGAAAATGACCGCACACTCGTGCGTGTCTGAAACTGGAGTCTCTCTCTAGAGATCTCAAAGAACTGGGCCTCTCATCATGGAGTGCCTCGAACTTGGACTCTGACCAATCTGTCGAGTCTGAACAACTGCGCATCAAACTGGGACTCGGAATCTGAACGTCGAGTCTGGAATTGCGCATGCAAATCTTCATCTGAAAATCGTAGAGTCTGAAAATCGGCTGGTCTGGAGAATCTGCAATATGGAACATCTGAAAAGACCTGTGACTCTACATATATACTCCTCTTTCTCCCATACTTGTCGGAATATGAACATCGACAGTTGGGAGAAAACAAGATAAATGGGGAGAAAATAAAATGAGCATTCAAAACTTTCTTGCGGCTTTTTCTTTTTCTTTTTAAGCCGTCACAAAAAAAAAATTTTTTTAAGCCGTTGCAATCAAAAATTTTTTTTACGGCTGTCTCAAAACAAACTTTTTTAAGCCGTTGACACACATTTTTTTTCTCGGCTTCTGCAAATTCCCCTTTTTTTTTGAAATTGCGTACGACTTTTTCTTTGTACGCGATTTTTTTTGACAATGTTGCGTACGGCTTTTCTCATGTACGCGCCTTTTTTTTTCTCTTTTTTTTTTAATAAAGGAAAAAAATTTGTGACGGTCCACTTTGGACCTTTACATCAATAAGCCCCTCACCCCCTATTTTTTTTAATCAAATACGGCCTCCTTGGGCTTTCCAGCAAATGGCCCTTTTCATTTTTTTATGCTTCCCGTCAGGCCGAAAACATAGGACCCCTCCCAATTTTTTTTTAAATACCAAGGGGTGCGGGCCCTTTCTTTTACCGCTAGGGTTCCTCATCTTTCCGCCGCCATTGCGGGATGGAGTTGGGAGGAGGGCGCCGCCGGGCTGCCGCCTGGGAGGCCTGATGGCGCTTGCTCGAAGAGGGGCGCGCGGGAAGGAGCACCGCCGCCTGGAGGGCCTGATGAAGGAGCTCGCGAGGTGTCAGAGAACGGGGGTGTGGTGCCGCCTTGAATGGAGGGGCTGCGCGCACGGAGGTCGCCAGGCTAAGAGGCGCACGGTGCAGCGCGCGATGGTTTCGCGTGGGCCTGGGGGTGCGGCTGGTGCTCGCGAGTGGGGGATTCCGCGCCGCCAGAGACTGTTGGAGACGATGAAATGGAGGCGCCATCGCCAACCTGGAGATGCAAGGCGCATCGGGCCGCCTGGAGCGGCGATCTTGGGTGCCTGGAGCAGCGCCTGGGATGGCCGCCACCCGCTGTATGCTTCGTGGAAGAAAGAAGCTTCTGTTGAGAGGAACAGTTGCGCCTGGAGAAAGGCGGAACGCCGCCGCCTAGATGATGAAGGCCTCGAGATGAGGTACGTGCAGGAGCCTTCGTCTGTTATGTCTGCGGGCTAGGGGTGCCGCTAGGGCCAAGGAGAGGATCAAGATGCCGCCGCCTGCGGCTTGAAGATGGTGCAAGCCTGGAGAGCATATCTTTATGAACAAATCTAGGGTTTCAGAAAACCCTAGAACAAGAACTTTTGACCAATAATAATCTTCAATAAAATAATCTTCAGGAACAACAATCGAATCTCGAATAAATAAAGAACACGAAATCCTCGAGAATCGAACCCGCTCTGATACCATGTTAGAAAATCGGAAGCGGAAGCGTAACATGGAAAAAAGATAAACAAAATATGAACAGCGGGATTTTACGTGGAACCCTACTCCGTGAAGAGCGGGATGAAACCACGAGAGAAGCCCTCAACGGGGCGTGTTTGTCTATTGACTTTCTCAACTGTTACAGGAGGTCTGGGGCTCTTTATATAGCCTCTCCAGAGCCTCCAAGTCCCACCACTGGACGATGTGGGACTAAACACTGGATGGGGTAAATGGATCTCCTCCAGGATCCATTTACCCTGCTACAACACAATGGGCGCATACAACTTATGCTCCAACAGACACTGTTTGGAGGCGGTAACATGCATCGGAATGTTTGATTCAACAAACATGAATCAGAATGTTGGTATGTTCCACACAAATGAGTGACACAAACGAGGGAGACAACCTTACAACTGCAAGAATTGGGATGATCGTGCTTGGTGCTCATTTCCAGAAGACACAATTGTATCAGCCATTGACACAATGTTGGAGCAGGGTGGAGCAAGAGGCAGGTCCTTGGGGTACACTATCATGCATTGAGACATAATGAGGACGATCAATGTACTAGCAGGAGGTGTATGCATGATTTAAGTGGGTGCCAGGCTTTGATGGTGTTCTTCCATGCATTGACATGCCTGTACATGTGATTGGCAGTGTGAGCAACTGATGTCGATAATGTGGACTCAATGTGGCTTTGACAACGACTTGTAGTGAGGAAGGGTCAGAGATTGCGGGATAATTGCTGGTGTTGTTGTGAAAGTTAAGTAACTAATATGATATGATCGCTACTGAGAAAAAAAATCTCTTATAGGAATGATGATAGAAATTTCTTAGAATTAAGTTTTTGATATTCGTGGTATAATAGATATTATGACCGATACAATCATATACTCAATTCAGTGGAATTTTTTGATCTCAAAGTGTATCTTCTTCACAGCGAGGGGTTATCTTGTGGTTTCGTCTGTTCATTAATAACCTCCTGATTCACATCGATTTTTTGTAGTCCCTTACGTAAGGATACAAAATGGTTTTCCTTTGACCAAAATATTTTTTTTGCTTCATTTTTGTAAACCTCCTCTCATGAGGAGACCATTCAAAAAAAGAATTGTTACTCAATTAGAGATCCAATTGATGACCGATTCTGTGTTGTAAATATGTAGTTACGAACAATCCTATAGAAGTAAATATCCAACGTGTTCTCTGGATTGTGAACATGAATAAAAACAGTTGAAAATAAATACAAACCTTAGGGAGTGATCTTTTAACCTACTTTTTTTGCTACCATGTTTAAAATTTAAGTGAAAGAGATAAATGCCACTCTAACTATCAGAATGTTATTTGTGTGGTTTGAGATGGTCATGATGAACGTCTCACTCCACGGGAGAAGCGATGATGCAGCATGATTCCACATTTTAGTCAACATTTTTTATTTTAAATTTTATCTAAGTATGTAAAAGGCTCATTATACAATGCCTTATTCCTCTTTTCTTTTCTGCATGTTTTCTTTTATTTTTATTTTTTATTTTCAGAAAGTTGTTGCTATTTGGGGGGGGGGGACTTAGCTTCTATAAAGGCACCCCAAATGCTAGGGTTGAAATTAAGTTTGGATGAAAGTTTATTTTTCCTCCTCACTTATCTCTCTATCTCTCCCTCTCCCTCTCCCTCTCTCTAATCCCGTCGCCCTCTCCCCCTCTCCCCTCCCGTGTTTTTCCTTCGCCCCAACCCTAACCCTCATCTTCACGCCACCTCCCTCCCCTCTCCTCCCTCTCCCCCTCTTCTCTTCCCCCCCCTCGGGTTCTCCTCTCCTCGTGGTTCACCGGCCCTGCCCGCATCCCGATCTCCCCCCCCCCCCCAGCACCCTGCGCCCTCCCGTGCGTGAGCCCACACGACCCCCGCGACTGCGCCACTGCCTCCCCCCCACCTTCCCTCGCCTCCCCAGCACCGTCTGCACCCTCAGAACCGCCTCGCCCCCCTCCCCTTTCTGTTACACCGCCCTTGTCCCTCCCCCTGGGATCGTGGCCTCCCCCCCCCCCCCCCCCCCCCCCCCCACACCGACACCGCCCCAGTCGAGCCCCGCACCGATTCGCCGTCCTGCGACCTTGTCAAGAGCCCCCTGTGCCGCGGCAAGCTTTCCAAGCCTCGAGGTGACGCCGACCAGATCTGAAGTTCACCATTTTCTCCCTTGCCGGTTGTGGTATGAGTGCCAATTCCACCATTTATTTCCACTGCATATTATTAGTCTGTGGATTGCTATATTGTTGATTGGTTTGGCGAATGATTGAGATTCCGTGCCGCAAACAACGCTACTTATTTCCCATAATCATTAACTATTCGTGTTTCCCTAAGTTTGTGGAGAAACCGGTGCAAAACTCGAGAAATTTGCCATCATTTGTTGCTGAATTTTGCGCATCGCCTATCATCTAATGTGTTTTCGTCATCTAGTCCGTTAGTTTCAACCTTTAGAATTGTTTAGTTAATCCGCTATTTAAGTAGGTTGCATCAATTTGGTATCAGAGCGAAAGATCCGAGTCATCTTCATTGTCTTGCATTTCACAAAAAAAAATTAAAAAAATCATATTGCATTTGTGGAGTCCCTAGACCCGTGAGAACCGATCTATGGCTCGCCACCCCGATCCACATCCCATTGCGCGATTGGAAGCATTGATAGCAAACTTGGGTGAGGAAATGCGACGCATTAACACCCGTCTAGAAAACATAGAGAGGACAGTAACCAACAACACTCAACAGTTGGAAGTCTTGAATTTTGACAGAATGGATAGGGACTCAGGGAGTACAGAAGGGAACACAGTAGAAGGGACACTAGCCGCTCTTCAACCTCAAGTAGGCGGGGTCATAACCCTCGTAATCCCCGACATCGTGGACACGACTCACTTGTCTTTGATCCTAGTTCTGAAAGCGATGTTAGCGATGAACCATCCCTACATCTGGAGTCACCGCCACCCTCAGGGGATGAGGAGGGTGAGAATCGACAACCCCGTAGACGTCGACCTGAGGAACATGAAAGAAGGAGAGAACCTGAACTGCGAGGTCGACCACACAATCAAAATCAAGATCCTAATTGGGACCGGGGGATAAGGATTGACGTTGCCGACTTTAATGGACGACGCGATCCATACATCTTTCTTGATTGGATGGATCGGTTGGAACATTTCTTTATTTGGAAGGAACTGCCGAGTGAGCGGAGAGTACAGTTTACCACGTTAAAGCTGAAAGGATTTGCCTTACTTTGGTGGAAACGTCTCCAGGAAGAACGTCATCGCCAGGGAAAAGAACACATTCGTTCTTGGACAAGGATGCAACATAAACTTCGGGTCAAGTTTCTTCCATAGGAGTATCGACAGAACTTGTACAATCGCCTTCAAAACCTCCGTCAAGGAACACACACTGTTAGGGAATATACTGAAGAGTTCCAAGTTCTGATAGCTCGGAACAACTTAAAAGAAAGCGATTCTCAACTGGTGGCCCGATACACACATGGATTACGAACCAACATCCAAGATGAATTGTACATGTGTGACTGTCGAACAGTAGACACTGCCCATGATAGAGCTGAAAGGGCTGAAGCGAAGTTATCCAGGAACCTCACACGACGCACGACGATTACAACTGCCTCTGCTGCTACACCCTCTGCACCAAACATCTCTACCGGACAAACTAGGGTGGGCGCATAGTCAACCATCAAATCAGGGGGCCCTATATCTCGCACTATTACTGGAAGCACAAGTTCACACCCCCGACCAGCTCATGCTGGGTCATGAATTCTCAGGGCTCGACCTGCAGTAGGACCCGGTACTTGTTTCAGATGCCTTCAGAAAGGGCACCACGCAGTAGAATGCCCAAACCCTAAGGCTAGACCCGCCCATTTATGCACCATCGACGACCCTGAATACCCCGACCCTGACCAGCAGGAATCCCCTGAAGAGGATCCGACCACTTTGACTGCTGACACCATGGGAACCGATGACTATGAGCCTCTAGGAGTGGATGGAGACGTATCCGGACCTTTCTTGGTAATTGAACATGAGAACTTTATCGCTCCTGACAGCGCACCCACAAACATCTTGCTCACACCCGCTGTCAACGATGCTGATAGTTGGCTGCATCGCAACATCTTCCGAACCACCTGCACCTCGGGAGGGCGACGTTGTTCGCTGATCATTGATGGAGGAAGCGTTGAGAACTTCGTTTTACAAGAAATGGTCGATAAGTTGGGTCTGTCAACTCAACCACTCGAGAAACCTTACAGTGTGGCCTGGTTTCGAGGTGGTACCCAACTCCCGATCCACCGTCAAAGTCTCGTTAGTTTCTCAATTGGGCCTTCATATAAAGACGAGGTGTGGTGCCATTTAGCCCCTATGGATGTCTGTCACATACTACTTGGGAGATCTTGGCAATTCGATCGAGACGCTGAGCACAAAGGAAAACTGAACACTTACTCCTTTCTCATAGACAAGGTGCGTGCGACCCTTAGACCACAACGCGACACCCTTAGCCCTCGCCATGTGGCTACACTTCGAGCCGCGAACGCACAATCGGGTAAAAGCACTCCACCGTCAAAGCCCTCGACTACAGGTCCCGTATTGCTGATGGAAGCCCAGACATTCCAACGTGAGATTCAGGAGAGCTCCACCATTTATGCATTGATGGGACGTGCAGTGAACAATCAAGAGACAGCTACACCCGAATTCCCACCTGAGATAAAGCCCATCATTCAAGAGTTTGCTGACATCATGCCTGAAGAGTTACCTGAAGGACTACTCCCGTTGCGAGACATTCAACATCACATTGACCTAGTCCCTGGAGCTAGTCTACCCCACTTGCCACATTATCGGATGAGCCCAAGCGAGCACGAGGAAATGAACAAGCAGGTCACTGATCTTCTACGTCGTGGATATGTTCGAGAGAGTATGAGCGTCGTGGCGGTCCCTGCTCTGCTTACCCCAAAAAAGGATGGCACATGGAGAATGTGCGTGGATAGTCGCGCTATCAACAAGATAACGATCAAGTATCGTTTTCCCATTCCGCGCGTTGATGACATGCTTGATAAGCTATCGGGTGCCAAATTGTTTTCCAAAATGGATCTCCGCAGTGGCTACCATCAGATTCGCCTCCAACCTGGAGACGAGTGGAAGACTGCCTTTAAGATCAAAGAGGGCCTCTATGAATGGACGGTAATGCCCTTCGGCCTGTCGAATGCCCCCAGCACCTTCATGCGAACCATGAATCATGTATTGCGACCCTTCATTGGTAAGTTTGTGGTTGTATACTTTGACGACATACTGATCTACAGTTTGACCAAAGACGACCACTTATCTCACTTGCGACAAGTCCTGGAAACCTTGAGAGCCCAACAACTGTATGTCCACCTCAAGAAATGCTCTTTCATGTCTGACAAGGTCCTCTTCCTGGGATACATTGTCACTGCCGATGGACTTAAGGTTGACCTCTTCAAGATTCAGGCCATTCAGAGCTGACCCGTGCCCAAAACCCTCACTGAGATTCGCAGCTTACTGGGATTGGCTTCTTTCTACCGACGTTTCATCTGGAACTTTAGCACTTGTGCAGCCCCGTTGGTAGACTGCACGCGTAAAGGTGCACCCGCGTGGACTCTTGAAGTAGAAACTAGCTTTCAAAATCTAAAACATCAATTGACACATGTCCCTGTTTTGGCACTTCCTGACTTCACCAAGGTTTTTGTAGTCGATTGCGACGCCTCACATGTCGGGATTGGTGCCGTCCTAAGTTAAGAAGGACGACCTGTAGCATTCTACAGTGAGAAATTGAATGAAGCTCGATCACGGTACTCCATTTATGATGTCGAATTCTATGCCGTGGTGCAAACCCTCAAGCATTGGAGACATTACCTGATCCAACGTGAATTTGTCCTTAATTCTGATCATGAAGCTTTAAGATACCTGAATTCGCAGAAAACCCTTAACAAGCGTCATGCCAAGTGGGTTAGTTTCCTCTAAGAATACACCTTCCATCTCAAGCACAAAGCTGGAACCCTGAATCGCGTGGCCGGCGCATTAAGCAGACGAGCACATGACCTGACCACAATGACCGTCAGCACAACAGGATTTGACACATTCAAGGACCTCAACCCCATTGATCCTGACTTCGGACAAATTTATGCAGAATGTGTTGGTACTGGACAGGATCCGACAACCGCTTATGTCCTTCATGAGGGAATCCTGTTCAAGACCCACCGACTGTGCATTCCTGCCACTTCCCTGCGACAGAACCTGATTTCAGAACTACATAACAGTGGCTTAGCTGGACACTTTGGAAGGGACAAGACCTTGACCCTTCTCCAAGAGCGATTTTATTGGCCGCAACTGCGAAAGGACGTTACAAAGTTTGTACAAAAATGCCAAACCTGTCAGAGATTCAAAGGACACAGGCAGAACACTGGGTTGTATACACCTCTACCGATTCCTCTGCGACCCTAGGAAGACATCACTATGGATTTCGTGCTAGGCTTACCCCTCACGGTACGAAAAGTTGACTCTATATTTGTGGTTGTGGACATATTTTCTAAAATGGCTCATTTCATTGCATGTAGAAAAACCTCAGATGCATCTCATGTTGCTGATTTGTTTTTTCGTGATGTCGTTCGATTGCATGGTGTCCCTCGTTCTTTTACTTCGGATCGTGATACCCGATTTTTGAGTCATTTTTGGCGCACGCTTTGGTTTCGTCTTGGTACTCGTTTGTAATACATCACCGCTTATCATCCACAAACAGATGGGCAAACCGAAGTAGTTAACAGATCATTAGGAAATTTATTGCGATGTCTTACAGGAGACTCTCCGTCCAAATGGGATCTAATTCTTCCCCAAGCTGAATTCGCGTATAACATTTCCACCAATAGGTCCACCAGAAAATCGCCATTTGAGAGTGTATACGGCTTTCCACTTACTCAATTTCTAGACCTAAAACCCACAACCATGCAAGGGAGAAGTAGTGCAGCTGCTGAGGATCTGGTCGAACACCTAACCCACATCCATATTGAAATCCGAGCCAAACTCCAAACCATGACCCAGAAATACCAAGCCCAAGCCAACCTACACCGAAGAGAGCGAGTTCAGAATTGGAGAATCAGTGATGGTCCACCTAAAAAAAGAGAGGTTTCCTTTGAGAGTCCACCAAAAATTGAATGAATGAAGGATTGGTCCATTCCGAATCCTCAAAAAGATTGGGCCCAATGCTTACTTGATCTGTCGCCAGACGTCCAGACTTCGCCAGTCTTTAATGTATCAGATCTCTTTTTATATCATGGAGATGAGCAGACAGGTGCCACTACGCCAACAGTTCCCGCCGATGATACACGCCAACCACCAGCCGCAACTGATGCCGATCAGATTGAAGATATTGCAGACATCCGAGATATGACGACTAGACGTGGTCTCTTCCGACGATATCTAGTCAAATGGAAGGGACAACCTCTTACAGATTGCTCCTGGATTGACGAGGAAGAACTCCGACAACTCCGCCCCGATATACTTCAGAACTTCCACGATGCCATCTCGATGGAGCGAGATTCTTTTCAGCAGGGGGAGTTGATGCAGCATGATTCCACATTTTAGTCTACATTTTTTATTTTAAATTTTATCTAAGTATGTAAAAAGCTCATTATACAAGGCCTTATTCCCCTTTTCTTTTCTATATGTTTTCTTTTATTTTTATTTTTTATTTTCAGAAAGTTGTTGCTATTTGGGGGGGACTTAGCCTCTGTAAAGGCATCCCAAATGCTGGGGTTGGAATTAAGTTTGAATGAAAGTTTATTTTTCCCCCTCACTTATCTCTCTCTCTCTCCCTCTCCCTCTCTTTCTAATCCCGCCGCCCTCTCTCCCTCTCCCCTCCTGTGTTTTTCCTTTGCCCCAACCCTAACCCTCATCTTCACGCCGCCTCCCTCCCCTCTCCTCCCTCTCTCCCTCGCCGCCTCTTCTCTCCCCCCCCCTCGGGTTCTCCTCCTCTCCTCGCGGTTCACCGGCCCCGCCGGCATCCCGATCTCCCCACCCCAGCACCCTGCGCCCTCCCGCGCGTGAGCCCACGCGACCCCCGCCTCCCCGCGACTGCGCCACCGCCTCCCCCCACCTTCCCTCGCCTCCCCAGCGCCGCCTGCACCCTCAGAGCCGCCTCACCCCCCCTCCCCTTCCTGTTACACCGCCCTTGTCCTTCCCCCTAGGACCGTGGCCTCCCCCCCCACCACCACACACACACACCCCCGTTACCGCCGGCACCACCCCAGTCGAGCCCCGCACCGATTCACCGTCCTGCGACCTTGTCAAGAGCCCCCTATGCCGCGGCAAGCTTTCCAAGCCTCGAGGTGACGCCGACCAGATCTGAAGTTCGCCATTTTCTCCCTTGTCGGTTGTGGTATGAGCGCCAATTCCACCATTTATTTCCACTGCATATTATTAGTCTGTGGACTGCTATATTGTTGATTGGTTTGGCGAATGATTGAGATTCCGTGCCGCAAACAACGCTACTTATTTCCCATAATCATTAACTATTCATGTTGCCCTAAGTTTGTGGAGAAACCGGTGCAAAACTCGAGAAATTTGCCATTTGTTGCTGAATTTTGCGCATCGCCTATCATCTAATGTGTTTTCGTCATCTAGTCCGTTAGTTTCAACCTTTAGAATTGTTTAGTTAATCCGCTATTTAAGTAGGTTGCATCAAGCGACCATATAGCATTGTTTACATAGTGATTCTTCTTATTGAAACATTTAGCGGATGCCCTATATGTAGGCTCACGATAGGCGGTGTGGGATTAAAGATTATACTACAGCAATTGAATCTTTTCACAAGATTTGGCAACTCAATTGGAATCTTTTCACAATATTCAGTTACTCAATTGACTCAACCTTTTGCTATTCTCAATTGTTTTATCGACTTGATAGATCATCAACACCCAAAAATGTACCATATAAATAGCTTATTTACTTTTAGAAAAAAAATCCTATGCTATTAAATAGATGTTGACATTTTTGCTTGCAACCAAAAGCCTGGTACATATTATATTTTGTATGGAATATTTATAACAAAGGGCTTTTTAAACATTTATTAGAAAGAGACACCGCATAGATGAACATGATGCTCTTGATGAAGATTCTTTTTAAAAACATGATTTTGATGTCTACATTTCCCGTTTCATGCACACAAGTTCTTTCTTGGTATCCCAATTTGTTGATGAGATCAATGGAGTGGAACAGTTCAAACGTTTAAGGTTTTTTCATGGTCACATGTTTAGGTAGAGAGGGCATGCTATGGAAGGGAGATGAATGATGCAGATAATGGCAGCAATTAGCATGATCTTATTTAACTGTATATTGATGCGACCTAGTTGGAATCGCTAAGATGCAATCTAAAGTGCAACCTTAAAATTTGTGCTAAAAGACCAAATGATTGAAACAAGTAAAATGGCATGCAAGGCGAAAACTCTGGAGCAAGGATGCAAAAATCGGTTCAGGCGGCCGTTTAAAAGGCCGTTTAAACTCATTCGGTCCTCGACCGACTGTATAACCTTTAATCGGCTATGTAAACGGTCAGACCGTTTAAAAGGGTGTAATCGGCCGTTTACACGCCGTTTAAGCGGCCGCGTTTTGCATTAAGGTTACATAAACCCTATGTTGATTATGCTATCTACTTTGACATGTCACATTTGGATGAAGAAGTCATTGAAATTGACAATATCTGATCAAAATTGTGGATATGTGATTATATTTTTAAAGTTCATTTATACTTTTTTATTAAATATATATATGTAATATTTTTTATTAATTTAAAAATGTAAAACCGCATAGACCGTTTAATTTCCGTTTAAACTCCCGCATACCGTTTAAACAGTAATCAGTGACCCTACCGACTGTATACCGCACACCGTTTTTTGCAACCTTGCTCTGGAGGTTGAAATACGATGAATTAACTGGTGGTAAAAGACGTCTAAAAATCAGCATCAAGTGACAACAAATAATCGAGTTTAGCACCGATTTTCACCACAATTTCAGGGCAAGCCGAATAGTTAAAAGTTCCTGGGAAAGTATAGCGATGTTGCAATAATTAGGAATCTCAATACGTCACCAAACCAAGCAGCAACATAACATTCCACAATAATAATATTATTCGGTGGAGTAATAAGCTAAAAGGCTCTCATACCACAATCGGCAAGGGGAGTATGCAAGCTTCAGACATGGTCTTCGATGGGAACAGTGACTGGTCGCCTTCGGCAGCACTTGAGAGCCGGGCGTAGAGTTGGCGGCGACCTGGCAAGGTGTTGGACGACTGAGAGGCGGTGGCAGCGGCGGCTGGGTAGTCGCAGGGGACGTATGGGAGGGTTTCGGAGGAGGTAGTCGGGCTTGGCGGCGAGGAGGGGTGTATGCGGGGAGGGGCGGTGGCGAGGGGAGGCGGAGGCGCTAAGCTTAGCGCGCGGGAGGGGAGGGCCTGTGATGGGGCAAGGGCGAGGGAGGGTGGCAGAGGAGGGAAAGGCGGTGGCGCAATGAATGACGTGCAGGAGGGGTGCAGGTCTGTGGAGGGAGAGACGGGGAGAAGAGGAGAGCACGGGGAGAAGGTTGGCGAAGGAAGATGGGGGATGAGCAGGAAGGCAGCGGCACGAGGGGGGGGAGGGTTACGGTTGGGAAAGGTGTGTGGAGAAAAGAATGGGGGGGGGAGGCGGAAACGAGAGGGAGGGAGTGAGAGAGGGGGAGAAAGTAAGTGATGGGAAAAATGAAATTTCATTCAAAAAACTAAATCCAACCCTAGCTAATGGGGTGCCTTTATAGAGACCAAATCCCCCCAAACAAGCAACAACCTTACTATAAATAGAAAAAGAAAAAATAGAAAAGAAAAGATGATAAGACCTTGTATAATGAGCCTTTTACATAAATAAGTAGATAAAAATAAATAAAACGAATGTTCGACTAAAAGAAAGTGATCACGTAGTATCATGCTGCATCAACTCCCCCCTGCTGAGAAGAATCTCGCTCCGTCGAGATGGCATCGTGGTAGCTATGAAGTATATCGAGTTGTTGAAGTTCATCTTCGCATTGGGAAAGGCGTGTGGAGAAAAGAATGGGGGGGGGGAGGCGGAAACGAGAGGAAGGGAGAGAGAGAGGGGGAGAAAGTAAGTGATGGGAAAAATGAAATTTCATTCAAAAAACTAAATCCAACCCTAGCTAATGGGGTGCCTTTATAGAGACCAAATCCCCCCAAACAAGCAACAACCTTACTATAAATAGAAAAAGAAAAAATAGAAAAGAAAAGATGATAAGACCTTGTATAATGAGCCTTTTACATAAATAAGTAGATAAAAATAAATAAAACGAATGTTCGACTAAAAGAAAGTGACCACGTAGTATCATGCTGCATCAACTCCCCCCCGCTGAGAAGAATCTCGCTCCGTCGAGATGGCATCGTGGTAGCTCTGAAGTATATCAGGGCGGAGTTGTTGAAGTTCATCTTCGCCAATCCAGGTGCAATCTGTCAGAGGTCGTCCCTTCCATTTGACTAGATAGCGACGGAAGAGACCAAGGTTCAGGAAAGCAGTATGCGTATGCGTTCGGACTGGTCACTGAATACTGATTAAGCAGTATACAGGAGCATATGCGGGGTATATGCGGTTCTAAGCGGTTTTCTAATTTTTAATTTAAAATAAAAAAATATCTATGAATAACATTACTACTGAAGTTATGTATCTAAGTGGAGTTAAAGAAGATCTAAGAAAAACGGTTCATGTTAGAAGGGTGTGTATATATACTTTTAATTGCCTCATATTTAATCACAAAAAAATATTTACCATAAAAACTTTACATTTAATGATTCTTAATAACAAAAGTTCAATACACATACATGCACTACAAGAGCAAAACCTCAATCGGCATATATACAAAATATTCGACGATACATTGTATATACTCGTGAAAATAATACATGAGAAAAACATAAAACATTGCATATACATAATGGTATAATGCTTTGCAATTGTCTATAAATGCATGTCATATTCTAACAATTGAATGAAGAGGCATAGTTATGGAATTAAGTACCTGAATGAGAAGATTGAAAAGTTGGAGCTGCTGGAGCAGTATGCGGGGCATATGCGGGATATGCGGGGCATATGCGGGGCTATGTGGGCCGCTATGCGGGGAGGGCGCATAATGCACTGATTCAAGTAATCGGTGCGGTCTACATGCCGCACACGCATATGCGGCCGCATATGCAGCCTGTGCGGCCGATTTAGTGAACACGGGAAGAGACCACGTCTAGTCGTCATATCTCGGATATCGGCAATATCTTCAATATGATCGGCTTCAATCGCGTAGCGGGAACTACTGGCGTGGTTGCATCTGTCTGTTCATCTCCGTGATATAAGAAGAGATCTGAAACATTAAAGACTGGCGATGTCTGGACATCTGGCGGTAGATCAAGTAGGTAAGCATTCGGCCCAATCTTCTTGAGGATTCAGAATGGACCAATCTTTCGGACACTCAATTTTTGGTGGACTCTCAAAGGAAACCTCTCTTTTTTTAGGTGGACCATCACTAATTCTCCAACTCTGAACTCGGTCTCTCTGCGGTGTAGGTTGGCTTGTGCTTGGTATTTCTGGGTCATGGTTTGTAGTTTGGTTCGGATTTCGGTATAGATATGGGTTAGGTGTTCGACCAGGTCCTCAGCAGCTGCACTACTCCTTCCTTGCATGGTTGTGGGTGTATGGTCCAGAAATTGGGTAAGTGGAAATCCGTACACACTCTCAAATGACGATTTTCTGGTGGACCTATTAGTGGAACTGTTATATGCGAACTCGGCTTGGGGAAGAATTAGATCCCATTTGGACGGAGAGTCCCCTGCAAGACATCGCAATAAATTTCCTAAAGATCTATTAACTACTTCGATTTGCCCATCTGTTTGTGGATGATAAGCAGTGCTGTATTGCAAACGAGTACCGAGACGAGACCAAAGCGTGCGCCAAAAATGAGTCAAAAACATGATATCACGATCTGAAGTGAAAGAACGAGGAACACCATGCAATCGAACAACATCACGAAAAAACAAATCAACGACATGAGATGCATATGAGGTTTTTTTACATGCAATGAGGTGTGCTATCTTAGAAAATCTGTCCACAACCACAAAAATAGAGTCAACTTTCCGTACCGTGCGGGGTAAGCCTAGCACAAAATCCATAGTGATGTCTTCTCAGGGCCGCAGAGGAATCGATAGAGGTGTATACAACCCATTGTTCTGCCTATGGCCTTTGAATCTCTGACATGTTTGGCATTTTTGTACAAATTTTGTAACATCTTTTCGCAGTTGCGGCCAATAAAATCGCTCTTGGAGAAAGTCAAGGTCTTGTCCCTTCCAAAGTGTCCAGCTAAACCACCGTTATGCAGTTCTGAAATTAAATTCTCTCGAAGGGAAGTGGCAGGAATGCACAGTCGGTGGGCCTTGAACATGAATCCCTCATGAATGACATAAGTGGCGGTCGGATTCTGTCCAGTGTCAACACACTCGGCGTAGGCTTGTCCGAAGTCAGGGTTAGTGGGGTAAAGATACTTGAGTGCGTCAAATCCTGTTGTGCTTACGGTCATTGTGGTCAGGACATGTGCTCGTCTGCTTAACGCGTCCGCCACACGATTCAGGGTTCCTGCCTTGTGCTTGAGATGGAACGTGTATTCTTGGAGGAAACTAACCCATTTGGCATGTCGCTTGTTAAGGGTTTTCTGTGAATTCAGATATCTTAAGGCTTCATGATCAGAGTTAAGGACAAATTCACGCTGGATTAGATAGTGCCTCCAATGCTTGAGAGCTTGTACCACAACATAGAATTTGACATCATATGTAGAGTACCGTGATCGAGCTTCGTTCAACTTTTCACTGTAGAATGCTACATGTCGTCCTTCCTGACTCAGGACGGCACCAATCCCGACATGTGAGGCATCGCAATCAACTACGAAAACCTTAGTGAAGTCAGGAAGGGCTAAAACATGGGCATGGGTCAATTGATGTTTTAGCTTTTGAAAGCTGGTTTCTGCTTCAGGAGTCCAAGTGGGTGCGCCTTTACGTGTGCAATCTACCAACGGGGCTGCACAAGTGCTAAAGTTCCGGATGAAGCGTCGGTAGAAAGAAGCCAATCCCAGAAAGCTGCGAATCTCAGTGAGGGTTTTGGGTACGGACCAGCTCTGAATGGCCTGAATCTTGGAGGGGTCAACTTTAAGTCCATCGGCAGTGACAATGTATCATAAGAAGAGGACGGTGTCAGACATGAAGGAGCATTTCTTAAGGTGGACATACAATTGTTGAGCTCTCAAGGTTTCCAAGACTTGTCGTAAGTGGGCTAAGTGGTCGTCTTTGGTCAAACTGTAGATCAATCTGTCATCAAAGTACACAACCACAAACTTACCGATGAAGGGCCGCAATACATGATTCATGGTTCGCATGAAGGTGCTGGGAGCATTAGACAGACCGAAGGGCATTACGGTCCATTCATAGAGTCCCTCTTTGGTCTTAAAAGCAGTCTTCCACTCGTCTCTAGGTCGGAGGCGAATCTGATGGTACCCACTGCGAAGATCCATTTTGGAAAACAATTTGGCACCCGATAGCATGTCGAGTATGTCATCAAGGCGTGGAATCGGAAAACGATACTTGATCGTGATCTTGTTGATAGCACGGCTGTCCACGCACATACTCCATGTACCATCTTTTTTTGGGGTAAGCAGAGCAGGAACCGCCACGGGACTCATACTCTCTCGAACATACCCACGACGTAGAAGATCAGTGACCTGCTTGTTCATTTCTTCGTGCTCACTTGGGCTCATCCGATAATGTGGTAAATGGGGTAGGCTTGCTCCAAGAACTAGGTCAATGTGATGCTGAATGTCTCGCAATGGGGGTAGTCCTTCAGGTAACTCTTCAGGCATAATGTCAGCAAACTCTTGGATGATGGGTTTAACCTCGGACGAGACTTCGGGTATAGTCGCTTCTTGTTTGATTACTTCACGTCCCATCAACGCGTAAATAGTAGAGCTCTCCTGAACTTCATGTTGGAATGTCTGGGCTTCCATCAACAATACTGGGCCAGTAGTCGGAGGTTTTGACGGTGGAGTATTTTTACCAGATTGTGCGGTCGCGGATCGGAGTGTAGCCACCTGTCGAGGGCTAAGGGCTTCGCGTTGTGGTCTATGGGTCACACGCACCTTGTCTATGAGAAACGAGTAAGTGTTTAATTTTCCTCTGTGTTCAGTGTCTCGATCGAACTGCCAAGGGCTCCCAAGTAGTACATGACAAACATCCATAGGGGCTACATGGCACCACACCTCGTCTTTATATGAAGGCCCAATCGAGAAGCTAACGAGACTCTGACGGTGGATCGGAAGTTGAGTGCCACCTCGAAACCAGGCCACACTGTAAGGTTTCTCGAGTGATTGAGTTGGTAGACCCAACTTATCGACCATTTCTTGAGACACGAAGTTCTCAATGCTTCCTCCATCAATGATCAACGAACATCGACGCCCTCCTGAGGTGCAGGTGGTTCGGAATATGCTGCGTCGTAGCCAACTATCAGCGTCGTTGGCAATGGGTGTAAGCAAGATGTTTGTGGGTGAGCTGTCAGGAGCGATAAAGTCCTCATGTTCAATTACCAGGAAAGGTCCGGACACATCTCCATCCACTCCCAGAAGTTCATAGTCATCAGATTCCGTTGTGACGGCAGTCAAAGCAGTCTGATCCTCTTCAGGTGGTTCCTGTTGGTCAGGGTCAGGGTCTTTAGGGTCTTCGACGATGCATAAATGGGCGGGCCTAGCCTTAGAGTTTGGGCACTCTGCTGCGCGATGTCCCTTTTGATAACATCGGAAACAAGTATCAGGTCCTACAACAGGTCGACTCCCCAAGATGCCTGGTCCGGGGTTTCCAATAGATGGTCGGGCAACGACAGGAGTTGATGGTTTGTCTTGGGATTTACCTGTAACAATCGATGGGGAAACTATCGGTCTGGAGGTTGCCATCGGGGTACTAGTGCGTGGGACGGAGTTCACAGAAAAAGACATCCTCCTTGTCTGGGCCTTAACAAGCTTAGTCTCTGCCCGTTCAGCCTGTTTGTAAGCTTCGTCGACGTCTCGACAGTTGTGGAGGTAGAGTTCATCCTGGATAACTTGGCGGAGTCCTTGCATATAGCGGGTGACTTCCTGGACGGGAGTCTCCTGCAATCGGTTGCGATGAATGAGGGATTGGAACCCTTCGGTGTATTCTCTCACGCTTATGGTACCTTGTTTCCATGATTGCAGTCGCGCGTATAGATCTCGTTTGTAATCTTCAGGCACGAACTTGGTTTTTAGTTTGGTCTTCATTTTGCTCCAACTGCGGATCTTACCCTTTCCTTTTCGTTTGCGTTCAGTTGCAAACGGTCGCACCATAGCAGAGCATGTCCCTTTAGTTTGATGGCGACAAATTGAACTTTTTCGTTCGCTAGGCATAGTCTTCCATACAAAGAAGTGTTCGACAGTTTGGAGCCAATCCAAAAAGACATCAGGGTCTCGTCCTCCGTCAAATTCCGGGACATACTCGATCCCATCCGTCATCGGGCCTTGGGCCATGCCGTGACGGAAATTGAGGCCACTAGAGAGTTGTGTCGTATATCCTGGGGTGTGCGGCTCTTGGGTCTTTGAAATGAAAGGAGTTTCATCTCTCAATCCGTCATCCTCGCTCTCCTGTGAAAGATAGTCGCTAACGTGTCCGTCGGAGGTAGAAGAACTAGAGTTTCGGGAGGTTTTACTCTGGGAGTATCGCCTCCGATTAGTACGCCGGCCCCTGTTGGGTGTCTCGTCAGTCGTCATTATGATCTTTTCCTAACATGCGACTATGTAAGGTGGCAATTTGTCCGTGTGTGACGGTAACTCGTCCATCCACTGCGGCAATTTGTCCGCTTAGTTGATCGTATATGTGCGCCAGTTGGGCAGACAAGGCTTCTAATGACAGCTCAGGGTGTGGGGTATAGCCGGTTTTAGAGGTAGTCGGTTTTTCGGCCATGGGAATCCTAGGCTTTCTGCTCTCTCTTTTTTTGTTGGGTTTTGTTGTTTTGTGTTTTTTTTATGCAATAAAACAAACGAAATGCAGGCGAGATGCAGGATCGCTACGCTCTGATACCAAATTGATGCATCCTAGTTGGAATCGCTAAGACGCAATCTAAAGTGCAACCTTAAAATTTGTGCTAAAGGACCAAATGATTGAAACAAGTAAAATGACATGCAAGGCGAAAACTCTGGAGGTTGAAATGCGATGAATTAACTGGTGGTAAATGACGTCTAAAAATCAGCAACAAGTGACAACAAATAATTGAGTTCTAGCACCGATTTTCACCACAATTTCAGGGCAAGCCGAATAGTTAAAAGTTCATGGGAAAGTATAGCGATGTTGTAATAACTAGGAATCTCAATACGTCACCAAATCAAGCAGCAACATAACATTCTACAATACTTATATTATTCGGTGGAGTAATAAGCTAAAAGGCTCTCATACCACAACCGGCAAGGGGAGTATGCAAGCTTCAGACCTGGTCTTCGATGGGAACAGTGACTGGGCGCCTTCGGCAGTACTTGAGAGCCGGACAGAGAGTTGGCGGCGACCTGGCAAGGCGTTGGACGGCTGAGGGGCGGTGGCAGCGGCGGCTGGGTAGTCGCAGGGGACGTATGGGAGGGTTTCGGAGGAGGTAGTCGGGCTCAGTGTTGTAAAAGTCCCCCGACTGGCCCGACTAGTAGGTCTGACTAGTCTAGTCAGTAGGGTGGCCGATCGAGTACTGACTAATTCCGACTAGGCACACTAGTCGACCAATTTTTGCTTCAAGATACCATATTATTATATGTTTTTGCTTTTTTTATATTCAAACTTATCATAATATGCTTAGTTTTTTATTTTTATTCAATTGTTATTTTATTTTATCATGATAGTATAAAAATATACAAAATCTATGTAAATATTTGAATAAAAATGAGTTATATATTTAAAATAATCATAAAATTCAAAGCCGATTAAAGTCAGACTAATTCTCTGATTAGTCGTCCGACTGCCGATTAATCCTTAGTCAGTAACCCGACCGACCGAGTACTGACTACCGACTTTTACAACCTTGATAGGGCTTGACGGCGAGGAGGGGTGTATGCGGGGAGGGGCGGTGGCGAGGGGAGGCGGAGGTGCGAAGCTTAGCGCGCGGGAGGGGAGGGCCTGTGATGGGGCGAGGGCGAGGGAGGGTGGCGGAGGAGGGAAATGCGGTGGCGCAATGAATGGCGCGCAGGAGGGGTGTGGGTCTGTGGAGGGAGAGACGGGGAGAAGAGGAGAGCACGGGGGGAAGGTTGGCGGAAGGAAGATGGGGGATGAGCAGGAAGGCGGCGACACGGGGGGGAGGGGGAAGGGTTAGGGTTGGGAAAGGCGTGTGGAGAAAAGAATTGGGGGGGGGGGAGGCGGAAACGAGAGGGAGAGAGAGAGGGAGAAAGTAAGTGATGGAAAAATGAAATTTCATTCAAAAAACTAAATCCAACCCTAGCTAATGTGGTGCCTTTATAGAGACCTAATCCCCCCAAACAAGCAACAACCTTACTATAAATAGAAAAAGAAAAAACAGAAAAGAAAAGATGATAAGGCCTTGTATAATGAGCCTTTTACATAAATAAGTAGATAAAAATAAATAAAACGAATGTTCGACTAAAAGAAAGTGATCACGTAGTATCATGCTGCATCAACTCCCCCCTGCTGAGAAGAATCTTGCTCCGTCGAGATGGCATCGTGGTAGCTCTGAAGTATATCAAGGCGGAGTTGTTGAAGTTCATCTTCGTCAATCCAGGTGCAATCTGTCAGAGGTCGTCCCTTCCATTTGACTAGATAGCGACGGAAGAGACCACGTCTAGTCGTCATATCTCGGATGTCGGCAATATCTTCAATCTGATCGGCATCAGTCGCGACCGGTGGTTGGCGCGTATCATTAGCGGGAACTACTGGCGTGGTTGCATTTGTCTGCTCATCTCTGTGAAATAAGAAGAGATCTGAAACATTAAAGACTGGCGATGTCTGGACATCTGGCGGTAGATCAAGTAGGTAAGCATTCGACCCAATCTTCTTGAGGATTCGGAATGGACCAATCTTTCGGACACTCAATTTTTGGTGGACTCTCAAAGGAAACCTCTCTTTTTTTAGGTGGACCATCACTAATTCTCCAACTCTGAACTCGCTTTCTCTACGTTAGGTTGGCTTGTGCTTGGTATTTCTGGGTCATGGTTTGTATTTTGGTTCGGATTTCGGTATGGATATGGGTTAGGCGTTTGACCAGGTCCTCAGCGGCTGCACTACTCCTTCCTTGCATGGTTGTGGGTGTAAGGTCCAGAAATTGGGTAAGTGGAAAGCCGTACACACTCTCAAATGGCGATTTTCCGGTGGACCTATTAGTGGAAGTGTTATACGCGAACTCGTCTTGGGGAAGAATTAGATCCCATTTGGACGGAGAGTCCCCTGCAAGACATCGCAATAAATTTCCTAAAGATCTATTAACTACTTCGGTTTGCCCATCTGTTTGTGGATGATAAGCAGTGTTGTATTGCAAACGAGTACCAAGACGAGACCAAAGCGTGTGCCAAAAATGACTCAAAAACCTGGTATCACGATGAATGGCCTGAATCTTGGAGGGGTCAACTTTAAGTCCATCGGCAGTGACAATGTATCCTAAGAAGAGGACAGTGTCAGACATGATGGAGCATTTTTTAAGGTGGACATACAATTGTTGGGCTCTCAAGGTTTCCAAGACTTGTCGTAATTGGGCTAAGTGGTCGTCTTTGGTCAAGCTGTAGATCAATATGTCATCAAAGTACACAACCACAAACTTACCGATGAAAGGCCGCAATACATGATTCATGGTTCGCATGAAGGTGCTGGGAGCATTAGACAGGCCGAAGGGCATTACGGTCCTTTCATAGAGTCCCTCTTTGGTCTTAAAAGCAGTCTTCCACTCGTCTCCAGGTCGGAGGCGAATCTGATAGTACCCACTGCGAAGATCCATTTTGAAAAACAATTTGGCACCCGATAGCATGTCGAGCATGTCATCAAGGCGTGGAATCGGAAAACGATACTTGATCGTGATCTTGTTGATAGCACGACTGTCCACGCACATCCTCCATGTACCATCTTTTTTTGGGGTAAGCAGAGCAGGAACCGCCACGGGACTCATACTCTCTTGAACATACCCCACGACGTAGAAGATCAGTGACCTGCTTGTTCATTTCTTCGTGCTCACTTGGGCTCATCCGATAATGTGGTAAATGGGGTAGGCTTGCTCCAAGAACTAGGTCAATGTGATGTTGAATGTCTCGCAATGGGGGTAGTCCTTCAGGTGACTCTTCAGGCATAATGTCAGCAAACTCTTGGATGATGGGTTTAACCTCGGACGGGACTTCGGGTATAGTCGCTTCTTGTTTGATTACTTCACGTCCCATCAACGCGTAAATAGTAGAGCTCTCCTGAACTTCATGTTGGAATGTTTGGGCTTCCATCAACAATACTGGGCCAGTAGTCGGAGGTTTTGACGGTGGAGTATTTTTACCAGATTGTGCGGTCGCGGATTGGAGTGTAGCCACCTGTCGAGGGCTAAGGGCTTCGCGTTGTGGTCTAAGGGTCACGCGTACCTTGTCTATGAGAAACGAGTAAGTGTTCAATTTTCCTCTGTGTTCAGTGTCTCGATCGAACTACCAAGGTCTCCCAAGTAGTACATGACAGACATCCATAGGGGCTACATGGCACCACACCTCGTCTTTATATGAAGGCCCAATCGAGAAGCTAACGAGACTCTGACGATGGATCGGAAGTTGAGTGCCACCTCGAAACCAGGCCACACTGTAAGGTTTCTCGAGTGGTTGAGTTGGTAGACCCAACTTATCGACCATTTCTTGAGACACGAAGTTCTCAACGCTTCCTCCATCAATGATCAACGAACAACGACGCCCTCCTGAGGTGCAGGTGGTTTGGAATATGCTGTGTCGCAGCCAACTATCAGCGTCGTTGGCAATGGGTGTAAGCAAGATGTTTGTGGATGCGCTGTCAGGAGCGATAAAGTCCTCATGTTCAATTACCAGGAAAGGTCCGGACACATCTCCATCCACTCCCAGAAGCTCATAGTCATCAGCTTCCGTGGTGACAGCAGTCAAAGCGATCTGATCCTCTTCAGGTGGTTCCTGTTTGTCAGGGTCAGGGTCTTCAGGGTCTTTGACGGTGCATAAATGGGCGGGTCTAGCCTTAGGGTTTGGGCACTCTGCCGCGCGATGTCCCTTTTAATAAAATCGGAAACAAGTATCCGGTCCTACAACAGGTCGACTCCCCAAGATGCCTGGTCCGGGGTTTCCAATAGATGGTCGGGCAACGACACGAGTTGATGGTTTGGCTTGGGATTTACCCGTAACAATCGATGGGGAAACTATCGGTTTGGAGGTTGCCATCGAGGTACTAGTGCGTGGGACGGAGTTATGAGAAAAAGACATCCTCCTTGTCTGGGCCTTAGCAAGCTTAGTCTCAGCTCGTTCAGCCTGCTTGTAAGCTTCGTCGACGTCTCGACAGTTGTGGAGGTAGAGTTCATCCTGGATATAGCGAGTCCTTGCATATAGCGAGTGACTTCCTGGACGGGAGTCTCCTGCAATCGGTTGCGATGAATGAGGGATTGGAACCCTTCGGTGTATTCTCTCACGCTCATGGTACCTTGTTTCCATGATTGCAGTCGCGCGTATAGATCTCGTTTGTAATCTTCATGCACGAACTTGGTTTTTAGTTTGGTCTTGATTTTGCTCCAACTGCGGATCTTACCCTTTCCTTTTCGTTCGCGTTCAGATTGCAAACGATCTCACCATAGCAGAGCATGTCCCTTTAGTTTGATGGCGACAAATTGAACTTTTTCGTTCGCTAGGCATAGTCTTCTATACAAAGAAGTGTTCGACAACACGGAGCCAATCCAAAAAGACATCAGGGTCTCGTCCTCCGTCAAATTCCGGGACATCAAGGCGGATGCCTCGATCCCATCCATCATTGGGCCTTGGGCCATGCCGTGACGGAAATTGAGGGCCACTAGAGAGTTGTGTCGTATATCCTGGGATGTGTGGCTCTTGAGTCTTTGAAATGAAAGGAGTTTCATCTCTCAATCCTTCATCCTCGCTCATCGCTAATGTGTCCGTCGGAGGTAGAAGAACTAGACTCTCGGGAGATGTTACTCCGGGAGTGTCGCCTCTGACTAGTACGCTGGCCCCTGTTGGGTGTCTCGTCATTATGATCTTTTCCTAACATGCGACTATGTAAGGTGGCAATTTGTCTGTGTGTGACGGTAACTCGTCCATCCACTGCGGCAATTTGTCCGCTCAGTTGATCGTATATGTGCGCCAGTTGGGCAGACAAGGCTTCTAATGACAGCTCAGGGTGTGGGGTATAGCCGGTTTTAGAGGTAGTCGGTTTTTCGGCCATGAGAATCCTAGGCTTTCTGCTCTCTTTTTTGTGTTGGGTTTTTGTTTTTTTTGTGTTTTTTTATATGCAATAAAACAAACGAGATGCATGCGAGATGCAGGATCGCTACGCTCTGATACCAAATTGATGCATTCTAGTTGGAATCGCTAAGATGCAATCTAAAGTGCAACCTTAAAATTTGTGCTAAAGGACCAAATGATTGAAACAAGTAAAATGACATACAAGGCGAAAACTCTGGAGGTTGAAATGCGATGAATTAACTGGTGGTAAATGACGTCTAAAAATCAGCAACAAGTGACAACAAATAATTGAGTTCTAGCACCGATTTTCACCACAATTTCAGGGCAAGCCGAATAGTTAAAAGTTCCTGGGAAAGTATAGCGATGTTGCAATAACTAGGAATCTCAATACGTCACCAAACCAAGCAGCAACATAACATTCTACAATACTAATATTATTCGGTGGAGTAATAAGCTAAAAGGCTCTCATATCACAACCGGCAAGGGGAGTATGCAAGCTTCAGACCTGGTCTTCGATGGGAAAAGCGACTGGACGCCTTCGGCAGCACTTGAGAGCCGGGCGGAGAGTTGGCGGCGACCTGGCAAGGCGTTGGACGACTGAGGGGCGGTGGCAGCGGCGGTTGGGTAGTAGCAGGGGACGTATGGGAGGGTTTCGGAGGAGGTAGTCGGGCTTGGCGGCGAGGAGGGGTGTATGCGGGGAGGCGCGGTGGCGAGGGGAGGCGGAGGCGCGAAGCTTAGCGCGCGGGAGGGGAGGGCCTGTGATGGGGCGAGGGCGAGGGAGGGTGGCGGAGGAGGGAAAGGCGGTGGCGCAATGAATGGCGCGCAAGAGGGGTGCGGGTCTGTGGAGGGAGAGACGGGGAGAAGAGGAGAGTACAGGGGGAAGGCTGGCGGAAGGAAGATGGGGGATGAGCAGGAAGAAGGCGACACGGGGGGGGGGTTAGGGTTGGGAAAGGCGTGTGGAGAAATGAATAGGGGGGAGGCGGAAACGAGAGGGGGAGAGAGAGAGAGAGGGAGAAAGTAAGTGATGGGAAAAATGAAATTTCATTCAAAAAAACTAAATCCAACCCTAGCTAATGGGGTGCCTTTATAGAGGCCAAATCCCTCCAAACAAGCAACAACCTTACTATAAATAGAAAAAGAAAAAAACAGAAAAGATGATAAGGTCTTGTATAATGAGCCTTTTACATAAATAAGTAGATAAAAATAAATAAAACGAATGTTCGACTAAAAGAAAGTGATCACGCAGTATCATGCTGCATCATATATGTTGATAGGATATAATATATTTGTAGTCATTACCTTACCTTGTCTAGAAATGCTTAGTCTTGTTATTTTAATTCCACTTCAAATTAACTGGATTCTAATGGCTTTGTTAAAGTGATCTACCTGCAGGCTTCAGGATTCATTTGGGGGAAATCATGATTCGAGATACTATAACAGAAGTGATGTTACCTCTGTTTTGCAAGTTTTATGTTCCACAACACAAAGTTATTCCTATGCTTGTATCTGCAAGGCAATCTCAAAATATTGGGAAATCCCTCTGGCGTTGGATCTTTTGCCACAATGTGGTGATAGAGATGCTATGATTCGTTACAGTAATAATCAAATTACTAAAGTGAATGGTCAAATAGAGGATCAAGAAAGTGGCAGGGTTACTTTGAAAGAAGAAAAGCGAGAACATTCTTTTCAGGTTGATAGTAATGTAGTTATTACCAATGACATCCCTGTCCTAATGGATGCCAATTCACCTGGACCTTCATTCAAGGATGCATCTTCTGGGAAAAGTTTAGAAGTCCTAGATAAAAAATCCTTTTCTCTGCAGCGTAACGTTATTGAAGATACATGTATAGTAGTGAGGAATAGCCATCACCTTCGGGATGAATCCTCTAAGTCAGAAACTGCATCTAGCTTTACAACTGATGCATATGCTCGACAAAACAAAGGTATAGAAGGTGGGCTCACATATAGTCCAGCAGTTTATAAACCTTATGCATATATAAATCAGTATATCCCTGGTGAAATTGCTGCATCTGCTGCGGCAAACTTTGCTATTGCTGCTGCTGAAAGAAGTAAAATCTTGGTGACCAACCCTTCTGCCAAGGAACGCAAGAATTTGGCTCCAATAGCCACACTTCAATTAAAGGCTTTTTCTGAAGCTTCTATGCACTTTTTATGGCCAAGTACTGATAGGAAGATATTCGATGTTCCCCGGGAGCGATGTGGATGGTGTTTGGCATGTGAAGCGGCGGCTACATGTAAAAAGGGTTGCTTATTAAATATAGCTGTTATAAACACAGTAAGAGGTTATTCTAAATCACTTGGAAATTTTCGTCCATTGGAGAGTGGAAGCCCCATTTCTTCAATTGCAGCATATATTTTATACATGGAGGCTAGTTTAAATGGTTTGCTTGAAGGGCCTTTCCTAGATGCATATCATAATGTTCAGTGGCGTAAATATGTTGCCGAGGTCTCTACTTTCAGAGTGTTAAAATACTTCTTACTAGAGGTGAGCTTTTGTACTTCCAGGTGAATTTTGTTTAAGGTTTTTCTACTGTTCTCTTTGCTTATCTCAGTGTACAGAATAACATATTTTATTTGAGGTATTTATTTATTGTTTCCATTGCATATCTTGGTACGGCGAAGGTATGTATTATTCAAAATGCTAATTTTAGAGTTGCATGCAGGTTATTATAGTGCTTGTTTTTTCCCGAGTGCATTCTTGGTTATTCTATGTTTCTATTGACTTTATATTATCAAAATAATAATGACGACATTTTCTCACCTGCAATTCGTGATTCCAGCAAAAGCGCTGTTCATTTGAATTCAATGCATTGATCATTTTAGTTCCTTTGGATCTCACATATATGAAATATATTGTTTTTCTTCCTTTTTTTGACAACATTGTAACATGTAATATGTTTCTCATAAATATTGTTAAAACTATTCACTTAAACTTGGAAATCCAAGTGTGGATATCCTTATCTGGATTTTATTTTATAGATTGATTGCCACAAATAACCCAGCATGCAGCTTCTCTAGCATACCATTGTCTGCTTGCTAAAAGTATAAATTACCTGCATTGTTGTTAGTCTTTAAGTGTGAGAGAAATGGTGAGATATTTTTTACGCATGGTGTTGAAACTTCTGATGGAGCAGTTGGTACCTTAAACCCTGTTTTCTTATAAACAGTCTGTGATGATGCCAATTTATGGGAGCTTGATATTGGTTATGATAAGAGATGGCTTTAATATTACCCATAATGGGATTTCAGGCTTTGTTGACTAGAAGAGGGTATGGCTCAACCTTGAATTTGAGAACGTGATTATCATCATGCTAATTAAGCGATGGATTTTTTAATCCTCGTGGATCCTGCAATGATTCTAATCAGCAATGTCATGAATTTATCTTGCAAACCGGCAAGCATGTACGTCTCGTGTAATGAATTTTGCCTTCTGCATATTTATGCATGTCTCTCTTGCAACGAACTCAGTCATGGTCGGTCCCAAGCCCGTGTAAATTGATTTGGGTTGTGCGTTAAGTAGCTGACAACCAATGCAAGAGAGATAAATTCCTAAATAGTGTTCTTTTTAAGAACACTATTTAGTAGGGCTGTTTAGTAGGGCTGTCAGGAAAGCTTGAGCTCGATGAGCTCAACTCGGGCTCGGCTCGTTAAGGGCTCACAAGCCTAACTCGAAACCTTAACGAGCCCGAGCCCGAGTTGGGTTTTATGGTTCGTTAGCTTATCGAGCCGAGTCCGAGTTGGGCATTGTTCAACTCGGAAACTCGACTAGATTACTCATTTCCCCTCTTAATAAAAAGTTGAAAACCTATATATCGAAACTTCCCCAGACCAGACCGATGGTTCCTATTTCCTAACACTAGAAAACATAAAAAGGTGGCCACCGCCTCCTCCGGTCCTCTCCGCAACCCGCATCCGGCATCCCTTGGCCTGGTTGGCTATCTCCGCCCCTCCCAACCCAACCAGGTGAGGCGACGAATCGCAAAGGTCTTCGGCTACCTCTCTACTCCCAGCCCCGGCGACCGACCCGACCCACTGTGACCGTGCAAATCCAAGGTAAATGCTTTTGATTATTAGTTTTTTCCTTTGTCACTTGTCAGAGAGGTTCATGAGCTTGCTCATTTTGAGGCTCGTGAGCCAGCTCAGAAACTCATGACCCGATAAGAGGCTCGTGAGCCAGCTCAGAAACTCGTGGCTCCATAAGAGGCTCGTGAGTCAGCTCGAACTCGACGAGTTAGTGATCCAGGGCTCGGCCCTTATCGAGCCCGAGTTCGAGGCTTAGGTTTCTTATCAAGTTCTAGTCTGAGTTAAGGCCAACTCGGCTCGTTGAAGTTGATAGACACCCCTACTATTTAGGAATGTCTCAAGACAGTTCCGATATTTTCAACATGGATTTAAGTAAACATTTATATTTTGTTGGAGCGTTCCTTACTAGCGATGCATTGCACCGCCCAAATGTAATGAGAAGCTTGTCAAGGGCCCCTACATTGCTGCATGGATGTAATTCAAAATTTGCAAGGGTTCTAGCATGAGGAACACATGCGAGTAAATAAGCTAGTTTCGCTGCATCACAACCCGGATGCAGTCTAAAATTTATAAGGGTTCTCGCATGATGGATGCATGCGAATAAAGAAGTTAGCCCAAAAAAGATTGCAAAGGAAGTAACAGATAGGTAGTTGGAATATTGACACTTTGACTGTCAAATCGATGGAGATTATAGACACGGTGGAAGGAAGGAAGATTTAGATACTACGTCTCCAAGAGACAAATGGGTTAGAGAGAAAGCAAGGGAGATCGAGAAGACACCCTTTAAACTTTGGTATTCGGGTAAAGATAATGGCATAAATGGTGCTGGAGTGATTGCTTATACGGATTTGAAGGATTGTGTGGTTGAGGTGCAAAGATCTGGGGATCTGATTATTTTGCTAAAATTGATGCTCGAAGAAGAAATTCTGAATATCATCTCAGTTTATGCACTACAAATTGGTTTAGATGAAAGGATTAAACATGCTTTTTGGGAGGATTTGGATACAATTATGCAAGGAATCCCACAAAGAGAGATGATTTGCCTATGTAGAGATATATTTAAGTTACTGTACTCTTTTCTCTATTCTAATTTCTTTTGTCAGTCTTATGTACTTTACCCATAGCCATAGGTCTCTCTATATAAGAGAGCCTAGGATTCAATGGAATAAACAAGTCACATATTTTCCCCAACATGGTACTAGAGCGACGGTCCTAGACCGAAGCTCTCGTATCCCAGAAACCCTAGACCTCCACCGACCGGTCCTTCTCGAGGTGCCGACGACGGCGGCCTCTCTCTCTCTCTCTGTGCGTTGTCGGTGCGGATCTCGAGGCACCGCCAACACCCCTCTCTGCACATCTCGACGCCACCAACACCAATCCCTCTCTCTTGAGGCGTCGCCATCACCCCCTCCTCGATGTCGTCAGCTCCTCTCCCTCGCACGAGCTCTCTCTCACGTACGTGCATGTGTGCTCACACGTACGCGTGTATACTATCTAGCCCACACTTCGGTTCGGATCATAGTAATTGATTTGGTTGCAGTTTGAGTCTACACATGCAACCAAATCCCCCTATGTCAGTATAGACGATTCTTTCTTCAAGTTTACTTGGCTAATCTTCTTCAAATGGCAACATGTCAGAGAGCAAGTTAGACATCCCCACCATATGCGCCTTTAGAGGTTCAACACCCGTAGTCAAGATGGATGGGTCGAATTATGAGTTGTCGGCCATGCAGTTCATGAGCCTAATGAAGTCAATGTGTGAGAAGCATACTCTTATCGAGGAATGGTTGACTGCCTCATTGGAGGCTGATGATGCATATGCTCAAGTCTGGTTGTCTGGTACCTTGATACCAGAGATAGCCAATGATGTCTTGCACCAGCCCACTGCTAAAGCAATGTGGGATATACTTGCTACCATGTATTCACATACGAAGAATGATGCGAAGATTTTGCAGCTTCAATATGATGTCTTTACTATAAAACAGAATGGACGACCCCTTCATGCTCACTATACTGCCTTGCACATGATGTTTGAGAAGTTTTATAGCTTCATGCCTCTCACGGCTATCCCATAACAACTGAAGACGTATCAGAATGCCACGATGGTTGGTGTCTTCATGACGTCTCTTGACTCACACAGTATGAGGCAACATGCTCTCAGATACTGATAGATGCTACTATTCCTCCCATGGAGGAAGCTTTCCGCAGACTCAACCATATCAACATTCCTTCACCGACTTCCATGTCAAACTCGTCTGCAATGGCCACATTCTTTGGTCGAGGAGGCTCTTCTCAGTTTCGTGGTGGTGGACCTCATGGCAGAGGAGGTTGTGGAACTCGCCAACCCTGCACCTACTACCATCGTTCTGGCCACTCAAAGGATACATGCTACTCCAAGCATGACTTCCCTGCATCAGCCTGTGTACCAGAGCATGCCATCCCTCATGCAGCTCCATCCTCATCAGATCAGAGATATGATGAGCTTGTTTCTCGATTGAGCGGCATCATGCCCCCAACTAGCACCTCTTCATCTGTTTCAGAGAACAACTTGGACATTTCTGCCAATGCCAGAGCCAGTACCTCAGGTAGCATTCATGCCTTTACTTCTTGTCATGGTTCAGATATTACAGAATGGATCATAGATTCCGGTGCAACACATCATTTGTGTGGAGATAGAGATCAACTCACCATCTACAGACATGTTCCTCCCGGGAGCATTGTGGTTATAGCAGATGTGACTCATTCCCCAATCACATGACAAGGGGAGATTGGCTTGACACACTCTATGCGATCGCAGAATGTGCTTTATGCTTCTGACTTCTCTATGAACTTATCGTATATTAGTCAGATTACTAAGGATTTACATTGTAAAGCTATATTTGACCTATCGTCTCTTGTATTTCAGGACATTCTTACAGGCAGGGTGATTGGCTGTAGTCGTGAGCAGGTGGCCTCTATCGACTGGTCTGCATGGCCTCAAATTTCAGCGAAATTCGATCGAATTTCTGTCGAATATCGATATCCAATCGAAGTCGAAATTCGACCGAAATGGCCGAGATGACCGAATATGGGGGCCCTAGTACAAAAAATGGTTGAAATGACCGAAATTTTGATCGAAATTCGACCGAAATTCCACTGAAATTCCGTTTGGTCGACACCGAAATGGTGATCGAAACCAACATTTAGGGCCTTGCTGGTCTAAATGCTGGACTATCCTCTCATTCCACTGTACCGGTCTCTCCCTTCCTATGGCATCTATGCTTTGGTCATCTTCCACTTCAGAAAATTCATCAAGTCCTTCCCCAAATTTCATCCCGCTCATCGTTCAATTGTGAAGCTTGTCAGTTGGGAAAGCATAATTGGTCTATTTTCCCTAGTCGTCAGAGTCGGAGCAGTAGCTCCCCATTTGAGTTTTTTCATGTTGACATTTGGGATTCGAGTCGTGTTCCTGATCATCAGGGACACAAATTTTATTTAGTTGCAGTGGATGATTTTAGTCGTCTGTCTTGGGTTTTCTTGTTGAAAAATAAATCTGAAGCTGGGAATATTATTATAAATTTTATTAAAGAAGTACATATTGTTTTTCTACATATGTCAAAATTGTGTGAACTAATAATGCTATGGAATTCTGTACTCGTGTGCTCTCACAATTCCTCTCATCTCATGGTATTATTCATCAAACATCATGTGCCTACACCTCTCAATAGACTGGTGTTGCCGAGAGAAAGCACCGGGACTCACTAGACGTCACTCGTACTCTCCTTATTCAGAGTCGTGCCCCACATTCATTCTCATTCTGGGGTGATGAGGTTCTTACGACTTTCTATCTTGTGAACCATATGCCCTCATCAGTGTTGGGGGAGAAGATACCTTTTTCTCTTGTATTTTCAGAGGAGTGGTTCTCTCTTACACCTTGTGTCTTTGGGTCTGTTGCGTTTGTCCATCGGTTGACTCCAAGGATTGACAAACTCTCTCATAGGGCTGTCAAACGTGTCTTTGTCGGGTACTCTAGGAATCAGAAGGGGTATAGATGTTATGATCCGTTACATAAGAAGTATTATGTTAGCGCAAATGTCACATTTTTTGAGTTAGTCATGTATTTCTCCCCTACAGGTGACAGGTTGACATTTTCAAATTCGGACGATGAGGTTTACATGCACTCTCAACCTATGAGTCCACCACCGCCATCACGACCTACATCCCATCCTCCATCACCTCCTCCATCACCCCTGTCAGCCCCACCGCCACCGCCACCAATTGTTTCGGTTCCACCCCTACCACAACACTACAGTCAACGACATGCTCTTAGCCAAAGCAAGAGAAAAAAAGATCAAAGACCTTTCTTAAGTAAAATACATTAAGATGAGGAAGGTCACATGCTTGTTACTCAGAAGGTTTTCCATAAGCTTTTCATTGGGGAAGGAAATAAAGAAGCCACTTTGGGAGATCTAGCTAGTAGTAAATGTTACTTGAATCTTGCAAGCTATAAACGAATACAAAGGAATGACGTAGATGGGGTTTTGAAGATTATGGGCCATGGAAAAGGTGTAGGACCTGATGACATTCTTATAGAAGTATGCAAAGTTTTAAGTAAGCATGATTTGACTTGGCTTACAAATTTTTGGTACAAATAAACACAAAAATGATGTGGGTTCGAGCAGTACTAGCAGATCACATAGTTGCTCCTCTTTCCATGTCGCTAAAGTGCGACAATCAGGCTTCCCTATTCATTGCAAATAACCTTGCATTTCACGAAAGGACAAAACATATCGAGGTTGATTGCCACTATAAACGAGACATGTTTCAGAAGGGCTTCATTTCTACTTCCCTTATCTGCTCAAGAGACCAGACTGCATATATCTTCATCAAAGCCCTGCTCAGAGGACCATTCCAGAAGTGTTCATCCAAGCTGAGCGTGATTAATATCTATCTTCCATCTTGAGGGGGAGTGTAGAGATATATTTATGTTACCGTACTCTTTTTTCTATTCTAATTTCTTTTGTCAATCTTACGTAATTTACCCATAGGTCTCTCCTCTATATAAGAGAGCCTAGGGTTTAATGGAATAAACAAGTCTCATATTTTCCTCAACAGCCTAGGTGGAGATCTTAATGGACATGTGGGAAAAGATGCTTCAGGGTATGCTAGTGTTCATGGAGGTCATAGCTTTGGGATAGAAATGAAGAGGGAAAAGTCATTCTGGATTTTGTAACGGTTTATGATCGTTGCATTGCAAACACTCTCTGTAAGAAGAGGGAGGAGCATTTAATTACTTATAAGAGTGGCCTGACTAGAACACATATATATTACTTTGCATTGAGGAGAAGAGATCAGTTGTGTTGCGAAGACTGCAAAGTAATCCCTCGGAGAGAGTTTGACAACCCAACATCGTTGGTTAGCCATGGACGTGCAAATAAAAGGACTAGTAAAGAAAAGGAGGGTTTCCAAGAACACTAGAACTAGATGGTGGAATCTTCAATTGAAGAAATTGAGCTTCAGGGAGAATGTTTTAGAAGACTTATATTGGGATTGTAACATAAGTGCAAACGAGATGTGTGTGGCGGTGGCATCTTGTATCTAAAGGGTTGCCAAAGAGATGCTAGGTGAGTCAAAGGGTGAGCTCTAGACCAAAAGGAGGCTTGGCGGTGGAGTGGAGGGGTACAAGAGAAGCTCAAAATTAAAAGAGCATGCTTTAAAGCCATGTCTACAGATAGAAGAGAGGAAACTGTCACAAACTACAAAATAACGAAGAATGGAACAAAGAAGGCTGTAAGCGAAGCTAAGTCAAAAACTTGTGATGTTTTGTACAAAAATCTCGATTCTAAGGAGAGCAAGAAGGATATATTCTGGTTAGCCAAAGCAAGAGAAAAAAAGATCAAAGACCTTCCTCAAGTGAAATACATTAAAATGAGGAAGGTCGTATGCTTGTTACTCAGAAGGATATAGAGATTAGATGGAAGCAATATTTCCACAAGCTTTTCATTGAGGAAGGAAATAGAGAAGCCACTTTGAGAGATCTAGCTAATAGTGAAAGTTACTTGAATCGTGCAAGCTATAGACGAATACAAAGGAAGGAAGTAGATGAGGCTTTGAAGGTTATGAGACATGGGGAATGTGTAGGACCTGATGACACTCCTATAGAAGTATGAAAAGTTTTAGGTGAGTATGAGACATGCGAAACACTGCCCTCGTTGGTTCCTTTTTCCATGCTCAGGAAGCGAGGGGTAAAGGAAGGTCTCGGAGTTGACCCTAGGACTGCTATCCACAACGCCAAAGTTTGGTAGTCTGAGGTCTGAAGAGGACTGAGGCTTTCCTAGTTCCAAGCTTTTAGTATACATGCATCTTCTGTGAGAAGCTAAAATGAGGGGAAGTGACATTCATGGAAAATGACCATATATTCATCATCAACTGACCATTAAGCATGCATGAAAATGCCTGAAGATTGGAGGAGAAACATCGTGGTGCCTCTTTATATGAACAAAGGAGACATTCAAAATTGTTCAAATTACATAGGTATCAAGCTGATGAGTCATATTATGAAAAATTTGGGAATATGTGATCAAAAGAATGTTGAAGCAACTTTCCAAAGTAAAAGAAAACCAATTCGGGTTTATACCAGGTCGCTCAACTATTGAAGCCACCTACTTGCTGAGGAGAACGATGGAGATCTATAGAGCTAAACGGAAAAACCTCCATAATTTTTTTTAATTTGGGAGACTGACCCAAATGGTAGCCATCCCCTCGGCATCCATAGATTCCCCTCCACAAAGAAAATAGTTTCGCCTTCATGCTGAAGAATGAGAACTGAAACAGGCCAGGGAGAACGGAGAAGTGGAGACCAGATGGAGCGTCTCTCGTGGCGACCAAAGGTGCGCGACGACGATAGCGGGGCTCAGGCGGAGATCGACAACCGTGGCGAGGGTGGCTGGAGGAAGGTCTCGCATGCTAAGCCAGGGAGGCGGTGCTTCCGTTGTGGCGCGCGTGGCCACATCGCTTCTGCGTGCCATGCACCGCCGCGCTGCTTTCTCTGTGGCAGGGTGGGACATCGCATGTCTGCATGCTGGTTCTCGGCGGCGGGAGGTCGCGCCCGACAACGCGCGGCGCCCGTTCTCGCGTGGTCAAGGTGGTGGCTTGCACGGTATCCGCGATTCTCGCTCTTTTGCGCAAGTGGTTGGTGGCGGTGGTGCAACCGAGGGGGAGCTGGGTGGAGCACGTGAATGGGAGGCGGAT
Organism: Ottelia alismoides; assembly: GCA_037367405.1. Lineage (NCBI taxonomy): Eukaryota > Viridiplantae > Streptophyta > Magnoliopsida > Alismatales > Hydrocharitaceae > Ottelia > Ottelia alismoides. Next base: position 896,637 of record JAZKJV010011061.1, read on the forward strand.
GATGTACCTGCACCTGCGGGGGTGGGTGACCTTGGCTCATGCTCTGCGTTGGACGTGGGAGGAGGGTCGCAGGCTCAGTCCTGCGCGGGTGTACCTGTGCATGCCTCAGTACCTGTGCATGAAGTCTTGGAGGCGGTTGCGGTGATGCGCGAGGAACGGGTGGTTGAGGAGCTCGGTGGAGGGGTTGGCGTAAGTGGGGAGAGGGGGTTCGAGGCGCATGCGGCAGGGGCGGCGAGGCAGGGAGCGGGGCTGCATGGCGGTGGGGTTTTCGCGGGCTTGCAGGCTCCTACTGCGGGGCAACTAGTAGCTGTGGGTGTCCGGCTCAGACCGGGTCTTTCGTGGGATGCAATTCGTTCGACAACGATGGGAATCCTTGGCGATGATTTCGCCGGGGACTTCGTCATCCTGGACGCGTCGCGATGCTGTGTTCGTGGGCTCTCCCGGTGCAACGGGAGAGCCTCTTTCGTCGTTCTGGTGGATCGGATGTCAAATGGCGGCAAGTGCGCGTGGCGGATGGAGCGATGTTACTATCTGATGTTTGTGTTGCGGAGGTGCGGGGGGTTCCATTCCTATCCCGCACGGTGCATGCGCTGTCGAAGGTGACCGGTCGATGGGGGCAGGTCCTGACTGTTCTGGATGATGGCTTGGCGCCAGGTGCTGACTGGGCTTGTACGAGGATTCTTCTTGAGTGTTCTCCTCGGTTTATTGAGGCTATGGCGGGAAAGGTGCTTTTCGAGAGGTTGGTTCTGGGCTCCTGGTCTTTCAAGGTCGAATTCCTTCTTTTGCCGTCGACGCCGGCGCCGGATCCTTCACCGTCTTCCTCGGCCTTGCGCGGTGGTCGATCGGGCTCTCAGCCTGGGGAGGACGGTTGGGCTTCTCCTCGACACGTGTCGTCCTTCAGGGATGTTATCGAAGCGACGCCTGGGGAGGGCAGCGGTTCGGGGATATCTTCTGCAGCGCCTGGGGACGCGAGTGGCAGCCGTGATTTGGTGGCGTTAGATATTTTCGAGGTTGATATGACTCCTTCACCTCCCTCCATTCTGTCGGAGGCCTCTTTGCATTCGGACCCCTCACAACGCGTGGCAAGGCTACCTTTCGGTCCTTCTATCGGATCTGCTGCTATCTCACATGGGGCACCTTCTCGGGTGGTGTCCGACCCGGGTGTGGTTTCGGAGCCACTTTCTTGGACATCCGATTATTACTGTCCTCAGCCCATCAACTCGGTGGCCCCCAGCCCATTGGTTCTTCTGGAGGAATTATACTCCCCCTCTTTATTGCTGCCGGATGCTTCTTCGTCCTCTCAGGACGATCCTTTTGAGTCCTTCTCACCAGGCCATGGGGTGCCCTCTTCGCGGGGTTCTCCGGGCGGTGGCGGGACTCCAGGGCTCGCTTTGGCTAATTTCTACGGTGGCGCAACGATTGATTTCCTTGTGGTCAACTCCCCTCCCTCGAGATTTGGACGAAGCTACAGTCGAAGGCGATCTTCTCGCCTTGGAGGCCCTATCATTTCTTCTCCCACTGGAGACTCTTCTTCTATTTTGCTACGCGACGTAGTGGCGGAGGCAGCCGGTCTAACTCGCTTGGTGGGGCGATCGCCTGCTGGATTAAGATGATTGCCTCTCGGTCTGTTGTGCGTTTGGGGTCCCTGACGCTGTTAATGAAGATTCTGTCTTGGAATGTGCGTGGTCTTGGCGACCGTCACCGTCGGCGCACATTGGGTGCACGTCTCTTGGAGTGGGATTGCGACATTGCCTTTATTCAAGAAACCAAGCTGGTAGCGTTGGATGTTGATTTGTGGCGGTCCTTGGGTGCTGGTGGGTTGGATGCTTTTCGTTCGTTGGACGCGATTGGCGCGGGCGGCGGATTATTTGTGGCTTGGCGCTCTTCGCGCTTCTCCTATTCTTCTATGCGGGTTGGGCGGCACTCCCTCTCCATGGTGTTGGCTATGTCTGATTCTAATGCGAGCGCCGCTTTCACTTGTGTTTACGGGCCTAACTCTCACATCGCTCGTCGGGAACTTTGGGAGGATTTGCGGGAGGATGCGCTCGCCTTTGGGGATTTGCCTTGGCTTTTGGGGGGTGACTTCAATGTCACGTTGCTCTCGCAGGACCGCCCCCGTGGTCGTGGAGGTCATGATCCCGGTTCTGGGGATTTTTTGGACTTCATTCGCGATCTGGCTCTGGAGGGGCTTGTGCCAAATGATATCTCTTACACTTGGAGGATAAATTCTTCCAGATCGCGGATCGATCGTTTTTTGGCTAATATTCGCATGATGGAGGTCTTCCCATTATACGCGGTCAGCTCTCGACCGCGCTCTTTCTCTTACCACAGCCCCATCATTTGGGATTCCGGGGATGATCTGCGTCCTCGTGGGCTTTTCCGTTATGAGCGTTACTGGTTTCTTGAGCCGGGGTTCAAGGATCTTGTGCGCAATCATTGGGAGCAGACCACTTATGCGGGCTCTGCTGCCCGACGCTTTGACCATAAATTATCTTCTCTCAGAACGCTCTTGGCTTCCTTTAAGCGGGAGTCGCGGCAGGCTCGTATTGCCGCCCGTTTGGCGGCTGATGATGTGATTATGAGGCTCGACCTCATTGAGAACGACAGGGATTTGCTTCCGGGTGAGTTGGCCGAGCGCGCGACGGCTGCTGAGCAGGCTAGGTTGGAGGATCGGAAGAGATTGATCGAGTGGCGCCAACGCTCGCGGGTGAGGTGGCTTAAGGAGGGGGATGCCAACACTGCGTACTTCCACAGGGTGGCGAGCGGCCGACGACACTCCAATACTATCTCATCTATTCTCATCAATGGTGCGCTTATTTAGGGGGACAAGGAGGTGGGTGTGGCTGTGGGGAATTACTTTCGGGGCGTGTTTGGGACCCCGGTTCCGTGGCGGTGGCAATGGTCGGGCCGTGGGGCTTCCACTCTCCCTTCGCCTGCTGCGGAGGCGCTGGCCCGCCCGCTCTCTATGGAGGAACTCAAGGGGGCCGTATGGGACCTCAATTCCGATGCTGCGCCGGGGCCTGATGGCTTCTCGGTGTGCTTCTATAGGGACTTCTGGGATGTTCTTGCTAATGATGTTTTGGATGTGGCGCGAGACTTCTGTGAGGGGAACCGTGGCTTTGATAAACTTAACAGGGCTCTTATTGTTCTTATTCCAAAGTCAACTTCGGCTAATCGGATTGATGATTTTCGGCCAATTTCCATTTCAAATGCGATTTACTTAATCATTGCTAAGGCTCTGGCTCGGCGGCTCGCCCCACTCCTCGACTCGCTTATTTCGCCTTCACAGGCCGCTTTTGTTCGCGGGAGACAAATTTCAGATTGCTATGCTGTCGTCTCGGAGATTATTGACGCGTGGCGCAAGAATGCTTCCAAGGGGATATTATGGAAGATTGACTTTGTGAAGGCCTACGATACTCTTGATTGGCGGTTTCTGTGGTCCGTACTTGTGAGGAGGGGGTTCCCTTCGATCTGGATTTCGTGGATGCGGCGATGTGTGACCACGGCATCTCTTTCTGTTCTTCTCAATGGTCGTATGGCTGGGGGCTCTTTCCAACCTCGTAGGGGGGTTCGACAGGGGTGTCCCCTTGCTCCCCTACTGTTCGTTTTGGCGGTTGATGTTCTGCCACACATGATTGATGGAGTTGTTGCGGCTGGGCTGTCTCGTGGGTGCTCCTTTGGCCCTTACCATGTCCCGCTTATTCAATTCGCTGATGACACAATTTGCTTCATCGAGGGTAATACTTCGAAAGTTTCCAGTATGGCTATTACTCTTCACTTATTTAGCGAGCTTTCGGGCCTACAAATCAGGGTATTAAGTCCAAGGTCGTCCCCTTCTCCATGTCTGCGGCGGAGGTGGGGGAATGCGCGTGGCTGCTGGGCTCTCCTCCTGCCGCTCTCCCTTTTGATTACCTGGGTCTACCTTTGATGGTGAGCCGCGCTCGCATTCACGACTGGCGGTCGGTTGTGGAGAAGATGGAGTCTCGCTTGGCCGGCTGGCGCGCGGCTATTCTCTCCCATGGTGGTCGGTTAGTGCTACTCAAATCTGTTTTATCTTCCATCCCTATATACTTCGTCACTGTGCGTGGGATGCCTAAGGGGGTTCGATCAAGACTGGAGAAGTGTATGCGGGGCTTCTTGTGGGGGAAGAAGGGGGGTGTTGGAAGAGGTGTGCACCTGGTGGGGTGGGATGAGGTCACGCGGCCTAAGCGGGAGGGGGGGCTGGGCGTGAGGCGGTTGGCGACGGTGAACGATGCCCTCTTGCTCAAATGGGCGGCGAGGGTTTGGGGTAGGGAGGAGAACTTCATGTTAAATTGTTTAAGGGAGGCGACTGGGGATGAAATCACATCCACATTTCGTGAGGATATCCAGGGGCACTTCTCATCTTTTTGGCGTGGGGTGGTGGATGCACTTAACTGCAGTCGATCACTATTTGCTCTTAAGCTCGGTGATGGAAATTCGCTTCGTTTTTGGGAGGACGATTGGACGGGGAGGGGTGCCTTAAGGACCCTTTACCCTCGACTGTTCGCTTTGGTGACCAATAAGGACGTCACGGTGGCTTCCTGCTGGGATGGTAGCATTTGGTGCCCTTCAATTACTGATTATTTATCGGAACAACAGATGCACGATTACATCTCTCTCATGACTGTTCTCGCGGACGCCCCCAAGCCTTCTATTGGCCGTGATCATTTGGCTTGGAAGGATGGCCCCTTCTCTACCCGTAAGGCGTACCAGGCTCTTTTACCTAACATTACCGGGGATGATGCGACTTTCTTGCGGGACTGTAGATTCTTGTGGGGGCTCAGGCTCCCTGAGCGCATTGGCATATTCCTTTGGTTATCACGTCGGGGAAGATTGCTAACTCGCGACCGCTGTGCTGCTATGTTTCCTAATGCGTCGCCCAACTGTGGCCTCTGTGGCCTGGAGACGGAAAGTATCGACCATCTATTCTTTTATTGTGGCTGTGTTTGTGCCCTGTGGGACGACTTGGGCTGGCTCAACCTGTCCTCATTTGCCTCGTTCTGCGATAGCTTGTTCAACGTTAGCGGTCGCCCTCGGGTGACGTTGCTGGAGCCAATTGCGCGGCTGTGGAGCATCTGGTTGGGAAGAAACGAAGCTCTTTTTTCTAGGCAGCGGTTCTACCTGGAGAATATTCGTACTTCGGCCTCGGGTTTCCTACTTGATTGGACCTCAACTTAATATGATGCTTTTGTAACGGGGGGTATCGCCTCTTGGATACCATCCGACATTTTGTTTTTTGCTTCCTGTTCGTACCTTCACTCCTGTAAGTATCTCTTTATCTTTTTAATGCATTGGGGCGAGCACCGTTGCGTGCGTCCCCCTTTTTTGAGCCTCAATTTTTTTTTTAATTTGGAGAAGGCTTATGTTTCTGTCCCACGGGAGATATTATAGGGAATTTTGGAGAAGAGGCAAGTATCCTCCATATACATTAACTTCATAAAGAATATGTATGATAGCTTCATCTTGTGTAAGGATCCAATCTGGGAAGAGTGATTATTTTGACATCAGCATTGGTCTGCATCAAGGTTCAACATTGAGTTCATTCTTTTTTACTTTGATTATGAACGAGTTGACAAGTCACATTCAGGATGAGATACCTTAGTGTGTATTATTCGTTCATGATATTGTATTGATTGATGAGAGTAGAGATAGAGTGAATGAGAAGCTTGAGATATGGAGACATGCATTCTAGACTTAAGTATTTCGTATAAGTTGGGCTAAGACTGAATATATGGAGTATACTTTTGATGGAAGCAATGGTGAAGCAATCGAGGTGAAGATTGATGACGATAGCATTCGGAAAAGAGATTCTTTCAGATACTTAGGATCAATTTTGGAACTTGATGGGGAAATTTATGGAGATGTTACTAATGGAATAAATGCAGGTTGGCTAAAGTGGAGAGGAGTCTCTACTACTCTCCGTGATAGGAAAATTCCTATGAAAATCAAAGGAAAGTTTTACAAAACAGTCGTGAGACTTGCTATGCTCTATGTATATGGATGTTGGTCACAGACATGTGCAGATAATGTCAGTAGCAGAAATAAAAATGCTAGGGTGGATGTGTGGACATACATGTAAGGATCGGATTTGGAATGATGCAATCAGAAGGAAAGTTGGTGTAGCTCCAATCGAGGATAAGATGCGAGAAAACTGCTTAAGGTGGTTTGACCATTTGCATAGGAGATAGACTGATGCATCGGTTAGGAGATGCCAGTTTTGGGACGTTGAGCTGGCTAAGAGAGGGTGAGGAAGGTCGAAGAAGTATTGGAATGAGACTATACGAAGAGATATTAGTTTTTTTGGATCAAGTCCGAGATTGACCAAAGATAGATATGAATGGAGGCAAAGAATCCTTGTAACCTCTCTTGTAACAATAACTTTCTCGTTTTGATAGATAGTTGGATGCATCTTACTGTGACTTCAACGTTGTCCTTTTGATAATGGACTAATAGTTGGAATTTGTTAATTTAGACATTGGTAATATTTTGCGAGGAAGGTGGTGTAACGTCCCATGCTTATGGGCCTTAGGCCCAGTCCGTTATCGGGGATTACTCGCCCATATAACTTGTTGGGCTTGGGCTCATTTAAGATCTTTAACCACTTTCCCAAAATACTTAAGCTCATGTTGTCTAGTAGTAGTCTCCACTATTGATAAGCTACTACCATATTTTGTGATTACTAGATGTGGTATTATGTATGGTCTTGTTACGTAATGGCCCATGTCCTTTTCCCAGTAATAGTGGTGGCTACACCTCTTGGGTAGTCCTCCACTATTAGAGGGAATCTGTCTGATACTATTTGTAACGTTCTGGGCCTTAGAATCGGTCCACTTTTAGGGATTACTGGCCCATACAACTTAATGTGTTTGGACCCAACTAGAGTCCTTGATCATAGGACAAAATGCTTAAGCCCAATTTGTCTACTTGTAGCCCCCTCTATTTATAAGCTACTAACACAATTGTGATTACTAGATGTGTAGTATGTTTGGGGTGGCATAATCATCTTTAACGTTCTGGGCCCCGGAACCAATCCGTTATCGGAGATTACTGACCCAGACAACTTGTTGGATTTGGGCCCAACTAGAACCCTTGATCAACCTAAAATACATAAGCTCAAGTTGTCTAGTAGTAGCCTCATCTATTTATAAGATATTATCACACTTTGTGATTACTAGATGTGGTATTATGTTTGGGATGCTATAATCACCCCACTTATATTTGCAACGTCCTCCTTACGTAATGTCTCATGCCTATTCCTAGTAATAGTGACGGCTTCACCTCTTGGTTAACCCTTTCCTCCTAACTCGATGGTAGGTGTGACTCCACCTCCTGGGTAGCCATTTCCACTTAGAAGGAACCTTGCTCTGATACCATCTGTAACGTCCTAGACCCTAGGCCTGTTCTGTTGTCGGGGATTACTAGCCTAGACAACTTGTTGGGTTTGGGCCATCTAGAGCCCTTAACCACTTGTCCAAAATGCTTAACCTTGTTTGTCTTGTAGTCGTCCGAACTACTTATAAGCTGCTACCACATTTTGTGATTAGTAGATATGATACTATGTTTAGGTGCTACAAATGTGTTATTACCTTGCACAAATATTTAAAGTGCCATTATTTAATGTGCATGTGGGGAAAGGCATGGTTGCGATTTGTAAGGAAACTATCCTATTTTCTAATGCATGTAGTTGTTTGGATGGCTTTATCCTAGCCCTATGTTGCATGCTTAGTTTAGAAAGAAAATGTTAATAGCTATGGATGAAAGTATTTAAACATGTTCTATACCACGATGAGCATCATAATTTGATTTGCTGAAGAAAATGCAGATTGTGCAAAAGGTAAATAACTACCTAATCACACTACTTTTATTTTCCTAACGATGTTGTGACACATGCAAGGTTTGAATTTACGATATCTTATAGGTTAGTCTGAAAAGGGATATATCGGAATATATCGATGATGAATGGAAATCTTGGAAATGGTTTAAAAAGTGTTTTTCTCATAAATTATGATCACCCTATTTCGTAAAACAATAAATACATACAAGTACACACTTATATGCAAGAATGAGGTGTATATCAAACTTCAGTTCATATTATGTCGCGCATGTTGATGATGTCAATATTGACTGTAGTTCATATTATATCGTACATGTTGATGATGTCAATGTTGAATGTTGAGAGCCTGAGAGAAATCAAAAGGGACATAAGAAATCCGTACATAACAATTTATAAACGTAAAAGAGGTATATTTATCACCTAAACATTATATGACCTATAGTATGTTGCATACTATGCATAAACAAAAGATTATATCATAAATCAAACAAACAAGCAAATTGGGCCTTATAGTAACATGGATTATAGAAATGGCTCAAGGAGGGGGACACCAACACGAGATTCTTCCACTCAATGGCTTCTGGGCGCAGGAGAAAGAACTTCTTTCATGAGGTGGAAGTTGGGGGCGTAAGAGTGTCCGGGGATGAGCGGATTGGGGGTGCTCTACGTGATCACTTTACCAGGTTCTCTCGGAGGAGGCAGGGGGCGGTTGGGGGTGGAGGGGTGTGGGGGCGAAAGTTTTGAGTGGGGAGCAAAAGGAGGTTCTGGTGGCGGATTTCATGGAGGACGAAGTGGGGAGAGCTGTCTGGGGGCTGAATGCGGAGGGGGCTCCTGGACCAGATGGGTTTCCGGTGTCTTTCTACCGTGAGTTCTGGGAGGTGCTAACGGAGGATGTTCTACACGTTATCAGGGAGTTCAGCGCAGGCAACAGAGGCTTTGACAAGATTAACATGGCGCTGATCTTCCTCTTGCCGAAGAAGGAGAATTCGGTGAGTGTGGGCGATTTTAGACCGATAGCAATATCCAATGCCATATACTTATTACTTAATTGTGGTGAAGGTACTGGCAAACAGAATGAGGCTTGTTATGAATTCCGTGGTGCTTCAAGGTCAATCCACTTTCATCCCAGGGTGGCAGATGGCAGATGGATTGGTTGCAGCGTCTGAAATTTGCCACGAGTGGAAGAGAACGAAGAAAAAAGCAGCGCTATGGAAGATTGATTCTACGATTGCATCGATTGGAGTTTTTTGTGGACCTCATTGCGTCGAAGGGGCTTCCCTGACACTTGGGTACAATAGATGAAGAGATGTGTCACGACATCCTCTTACTCCATCCCGGTGAACGGCAAGCCGGAGGGTGGCCTCATACAACCACAACGGGGGGTCCGCCAAGGTTGTCCGTTGGCTCCCTTGCTGTTCAATTCTTGTGGCGGATGCTCTGGCGGTTTTGTGCAGACAGGCGGTGGATACTGGCCGGTGTGAGGGTTTTAGATTGGGCTCCTTGTCTATCTCAGTGATGCAATATGCGGATGATACGATCCTTTTTCTTGGTGGCCCGGAGGAGCAGAATCGTAATGCGGCACATCTCGTTTATATCTTTGGCCAGCTATCTGGGCTCGAGATTAACTGGCACACATCGGTCATTGTGAGTTTTGGTATGGACTTGGGGGAGCGCAACAGGATCGCGGATATGGTTGGTTGCCCTCTGGGGAGCTTCTATTTCGTACCTTGGGCTGCCGCTTGCGGATGGTAAGCTTAAGAAGTCTGATTGGGACAGTGTAGTGCTCAGAATGGAGGAAAGGCTAGCTGGGTGGAAAGCAATTACGTTTTCTAAGGGAGGAAAACCGATGCTTCTCAAGCATGTCCTCATAGCCTTTCCTGTCTTCTACTACACGAGATTGATGCCGGTTGGGGTGAGGAAGAAGGTAGAGGCCTTGATGAGGAGGTTTTTTTGGTCGGATGACAGACAAGAGAAATCAAGGTTACATTTGGTTAGCTGGGAAGATGTCATCAAAGAAAAATGTGATGGTGGCCTTGGCGTCTGTGATTTGGAGCTCATGAACAAGGCCGTGATTGCAAAGTGGATTTATCAGATTTGGGATTCGTGGATTCTCGGCGAGGACGATACTCAGGCTCTGGCGGTGGATGGGGCTTGGGGCTCTTTCTTTGCCTTCCTCTATGTGTGCGGAGTTGACACATGGTGCCTCTTTGGAGGAGGTGAAGAGTGCGGTTTGGAGCTTGAATGCGGTTGGGGCTCTAGGCCCTGATTGCTTCCCGGTTGCTTTCTACAGAAATTTTTGGGACCTCGTGGGCAACGAGGTTATGGATGTCATCTCCGTGTTTTGTGAGGGTAATGCTGGTTTCGAGAGGATAAATAAGTCTCTGATCGTTCTCCTTCCAAAATCCTCGGCGGCGGATCACATTGAGGATTTCCGCCCCATTGCTCTTTCTAACGCCCTCTATCTGATTGTGGCGAAGGTGTTCGCCGTACGACTCAACCGTGTTCTTGAGACTATTATATCCCCGCTCCGATCAGCTTTTATAAAGGATAGGCAAATTTCGGACTGCCTTGTTCTTGCATCGGAAATCATTGTGGACTGGAAGAGAGGGGACAAAAGAGGTGTTTTATGGAAGGTGGATTTTGCAATAGCCTACGATAGTTTGGATTGGAAGTTCCTTTGGTCGGTTTTGAGGAGGAGAGGATTCCCGGATCTGTGGATTTCTTGGATGAACGATGTATTACGACGTCATCTTTCTCGGTCATGGTGAATGGCCGCCCGGAGGGTGGCTTCTTCCAGCCGCGTAGGGGTGTGCGGCAAGGCTGCCCTCTTGCACCGCTGTTGTTTGTCATTGCCGCGGATGTCCCGACGCATGTTGTGGGCCATGTTATTGATTGTGGTTTCTCGGCCGGGTACTCGAGGGATGGTTCGATGATCCCGCTACTGTAATACGCAGACGATACTATCTTCTTCATTGAGGGGGGCCCTGAGGAGGCTTCCGGCATGTCCGTGGCCCTGGATCTTTTCAGTGAACTATCTGGTCTCTTCAAGAATGCCGACAAATCAAAGGTCGTCCCCTTCGGCCTTTCTGAGGAAGAGGCTTTTGCTTGTGGCCAGGCTTTAGGATCGGAGTGCAGCCCCCTTCCGATCGACTACCTCGGGATGCCTTTGACGGTGGGAAGAACTAAGTTGCGGGACTGGTTGCAGGTTGTTGAGAAGCTCGAAGCGAGACTCACGGGATGGAAGTCGGCCATTCTCTCCAAAGGGGGGTGATTGGTCCTCCTAAAAGCGATGCTTTCCTCCATCCCTGTTTTCTTCTTATCTCATCGTCGCTTGAAGGGGATCCGTAGCCGTCTTGAGAAGCTAATGCGCATGTTCTTATGGGGCAGGCATGGTGGGGATTCGGGGGGGATCCACCTTGTTGCGTGGGATGTAGTCACGCTCCCCCAAAAAGCGGGGGGCCTGGGAGTCTGGAGGCTGGATCAAATGAATGAGGCTCTGCTTCTTAAATGGGCGAGCAGAGTGTGTGGCCCTGGGGAGGATTTCTGCTATAACATTCTGCGCAAAATCTACGATGTCGGTGGTGCGCCGCCGAGTCCTGATGCTCATATGGGGTCTCCTACGCCGTTCTGGAAGGGGATGATGGAGGTCTTTACCCGTAATCTTTCACCGTTTAGGCCGGTTCTTTGCAATGGCAAATCCTTCGTCTTCTGGAATGATGATTGGACAGGGGAGGCATTGTGCACGCTATTCCCTCGCCTCTATGCTCTAGCGGCTGATAAGAATGCGTTGGTTGCGTCTTGCTGGTCGGATGGTAATTGGTTCCCCACCTTCTCCACAAACTTTTCGGACTAGCGGCTCGAGAATTTTCTTTCGTTGCTGAATTCTATCAAGGAGATGGGAAGACTGTCTGCGGGAAGGGACCATTGGGGATGGCGTACGGGCACGTTCTCGGTTAGGATGGCTTTTGGGGCGATTTGCAGGCCTCCCCCGTCACGGTCGGAGGAGTTGGTTCGAGATTGCGCCTTCTTTTGGAGTCTGTGCCTCCCTGAGCGTGTTGGCTTCTTCCTATGGTTGTTCAGAAGGCAGAGATTGATGACGAGAGACCGTTGTGCTAGGCTTTTGGGCTATATCTCTGATAGATGCCTTTTGTGCGATGAGGCGGTTGAGTCCTTTGATCACCTGTTCTTCAAATGTCCGAAAACGACTCCGATTTGGGACGAGGCAAATTTGGCTTGGTTGTGCACGACGGACTTGGCCTCCTTTTGCGGCTCGCTGGTTGGCACCAGGAGCATACCGGGGCGAGAGCTCTTTAGACCCATAGCCATTTTATGGGCCCTGTGGCTTGGCAGAAATGTGCTCCTTTTTTCTGGGCAAAGGTTTGACAAAGAAAATGTTGGGATACACTCCACGAGATTGGTATATGAGTGAGATATGTAATTGTATGCCTTAGTTTCTGCTTCCTTTTCTCTCTTCCCGTCTTTTCCCGTTTTTTCTTCTTATAAATAAATTTTAGGGCGAACACCAATGAGTGTATCCCCCTGTTTTTGTCCTTAAAAAAAGATTTGGGGTTCGTCGACGCCTTTGGCTGCTAGGCTAGTGAGAACCATTTATGGTGTCAACGGGGAGTTGGTTGACAGAAGAAGGTTTGAGTCGCCGCTGTGGATCGGTATTCGTGGTGTTCTGCCGACCATTGCGCACATGCTGAGACCATGCGTGGGCAACAACCACACGTTCAGATTTTGGAGAGATGACTGGACAGGAGAAGGCACTCTGGGAGGAAGATTTCCTAGGCTGGAGGCTTTGGCCACAGAGAAAGATGCAACTATTGCACAGGTGGCGGAAAATGGGGGGTGGGGGCCGGCTGCGTTTCGTCGCCGGCCTCTCGGACCAGCGTTTTGAGGATTTCACGAGGATGCTGGTGGAGATCCCCCCACCGGGGGAGCTGTCACAGGCAGAGGACCATTTTAAGTGGGGTGGGGGGGACTTTCTCGGTCAAGAAGGTTTACGTGTCTCTGAGAGGGTTGGCAACGAATGGGGGGGCGGGACGAGGAGCGGTGTCTGGATTTGAAGATCATCTGGGCGGCACACATTCCTTTAAGGGTGAAGATTTTTCTACGATGTCCCAGAAGAAACAGAATATGTGATAAAGCTAGGAGGGGAAGAATGTTTGGCATCGAGGACACGAGGTGCGGCAAATGTGAGCACTCTACGGAAGATGCGAATCATCTTTTCTTTGGGTGCGCTACATCGAAGCAAGTTTGGAGGGGTACGAAGCTCACTTGGGTTGAGACCACGGCCACTGATGATTTCTGGAGATCGATCCTCTCTATAGGCAGGGGTTCGTCGGATGATTGTTCTAAACCGTTCACGGTGTTGTGGGCCATTTGGTTGGGGCGGAATGATGTGATATTCAAAAATCAGAGATTTTACTGGGAGAATGTTGTCTCCCACTACATGGCCTTATGTAATTTTTGGACATCTCTGTAATGTAACCTTTATTTCCAGGTATTAATGCAATCTGTGGTGACTCCCGACTCGGGAGCTCACCCTCTTTTGCTTTAAAAAAAGGCACTAATATTAAGAGCAACTAAACAAGCAATGAAATCAAACCATATGGGTGATATCAATGATATACATAGATATTGTTGAAATATCGATGGCATATCAGTCGGTATCTGTGAAAGTTTGATATGAATCCATAAATTTTGAGCGATATGGCTCGATAGTGATATCTTGCTTATATCTCACGAGATATTGTTCGATATCGTGGAAAACGATATACATACTAATATCGATAATTCCATCTCGTCGATACGGATATAGTGACGATATATCACGATATTTTGAACAATGGCCGTATGTTGGATTGATGGAATTGAACGGAATGAAAATTCCTCCAGCAATTCCATTTTCAGGTTTGGTGGTCCGACTTTCATCAAGACAAGTCTTTTCATAGTGATTAGTATTCTCTCACTAGCGGTAATTCGCACTATCCTAAACACCCAATCACCACTATGAGATTCTATTCCTATGTTGACTTGATGATACTTATCTACATGTCCGCGTTGGTCGACTCGATCCATATCATGATAGATCTCTCTCCCCACTTTAGTAAGCATCGAAGCCCAATCCCTACCCATTTGTCTGTTCCACATTTCATTGTATTCCTCCGTATTGAACCTCTGATTGCATCCTTTTTCATCTGCCGCTTCTCTTGATGTTGCCACCTCCCAAGCAATTGATTCCATCTCTTGTTGTGTGAATCTTTGTTATCATAAATGTATGTCCTCAACAACGAAAATCCTTTGATTCTGTCCCCAAATCTTGTTTTTCGGTTCCTTCCCACTGTGTTCAAGTGGTTTTCTTTGATATTTATCAATTGGAGAAGGCCCAAGAATAGAGGTCGTGTTTCTTAAAAAGCAATACAATGGAGGTTGTACTGAAGATATACGAGATGGAGGAAAAACAACTTTTTAGTGATGCATGGTGCATATGGATTATAGAATGCATAAATTTTAGGTATTAGGAGGTCTTCATTTTTTCTGAATCCGCTACTAATTTATTTTTTTTAGTTTATATTGAGATCAATTAAAGATTCCAAATACCAATGGTATGTTGTAAGTTAGTTTTATTCAAATTAGTTTCCTTTCAGGAGTTGATCAATTAGGGTTTGTTTAAAATTTGTTTTTAGTTATTTTTTGCAATTTCATGCATCTGTATATAAAAATGCTAGTAGGGCTTTGTAAAAAGGCAAGTTATAAATAAAAATTTGGAGCTGCCTCCACATATTTATCTCTCACGCTCTTTTAAAAAAATTTGCCTTCCTTTCTTCGTGGGTTTTTGATCTCATCTCCATTCTCCTCTCATTATGTGAATGCTGCCACGTTTTCTCCCTTCTTCCCTTATCCCAAAATTTTCGTTGCAACAATCGATGTCGAGATCATCGTTATCAAGTCATCCTCATGACTTGTTGAAATGCAATTCTTTCTGCAGTCACTCCTACCAAAATTTTGGTTGCAACAATCAATATCAGAATCATTGCTATCAAAACATCTCATGATATGCAAAATATGTGAGAAAGAAGACTGAAGCAAAGTTAGATCATTAGTTATGTTCTTGTCAATATGAATGAATGTACATTCAGAATTTCCTTTATTGGTTAAATATTACATTTTACAAAATTAAAGATTCATGTTTATTTATCCAATTTTTTCCGAAAAGCTCTATGGATCCAAGATGGGGTGAATTACATAAGAGATAATCATAGATCTCAATGATGGCTGATTTCTCGCAATTAGAACCACCATTCTACATTACATCAATATGATTTGTACTAATGCTAGTTCCACATTACCATCATCATCGACACAAATCATGAGTTGAAACGCATCATCGACACAATTGATTTTGATGCAATGACATTACTAGAAACATGTTAGCATCACATGTTGTTTTCCTGTCATTTCGCATAACAATACATTGGAGTGCCCTCGTTCTCGAATGGTAGTGGCACATCTAGTAGCATGCTGTATTAATTTTCCTTAATTAAAAAAAGTAAGATGATACTAAAATTACATTATTTGTACTCTTAGGTTATAATACTATCTTTATATGTTAAAAATTTATTTGATTTTGATCGGTGTTGATGAGATTTCTAGATTTCATTGCTATGCGGACAACAATGCCCTAAGAATGTTCTTTTTCGGCACTTGTTAAACAATATTGATATCAACATTTAAAACCTTGCATGCAATCAACACCCCTCTGTCAATCCCTGGCATTTATACCAATAGAGCAACGATTGTTGACCCCCACTACCTAGACCCTACTATATTAACCTTCTTTAAGCATTATTATCCCTTATTGAAATTGTTTTTTACCTCTTCCATTTGTCACTATCATTTCCTATCTGTGTGCATCAATTCGTCAGCATCTCCTTAGAAGTTCCATTACTACAAGGCATCCTTTGCTATTTGTAACTAGATGTATGACTTCGCGTGGTTACCTTCCATCACTATATTGCCTTCCTTGCCATTCCAACAATCTCAATTAAAACCTTTACCTAATGCGGCTGCCAGCACCTCCTACACCATGCTTTTGGTCTTTTTCATTGTCATTGGTAGCCACCTCCAATGCTATCGGTTTCCCCTTGTAAAGATGTCATCCCTCGCCACCTTAGCCCTTACACCCCTTTAGCATCATCTCTTCCTCAACCAACCTAGCCTATGCTGCCTCTAACATGCCTTTATTGTCGATCATTGTGCTATTGACAACCATAATTGTTTTTTTTTTGATAACAAGGCTCTTCGGGGGAATCACCACCAGGTGTTCGCCCCAAAATTTCATTAATCAAAAGCAATGAAGAGGGAGAGAAAGAGAGGAAATACAGCTAGCAAGGATCGAGAGGATCCCAACCCCAGAACACCAAAAAACACGCAACTCACGCTCACAGCATTACAGCAGGAGCCAGTCACTCAAAAGCATGTCCACATGAACTAAGACATTCTCCTTGTAGAATCTTTGACCCTTGAAAATCTTCGCGTTCCTGGCAATCCAAAGCGCCCAAATGAAAGCGAAAGGGCGAAGAAGCTCCCTCCTTGGATGATCAGCATTTGAGCGCAAGGAATCCCAAAACGAGTCCGCCGAGGAAACGTTAACCCAAGCGACGTCGAGGTCCTCCCAGACGGAGGCAGAAGTCGCACAATCGAAGAAGAGGTGCTGTAAAGTCTCCCTAGCGCCAGCGCATAAAACACAGTCCACGGAGTCAACACGTGCGAGCAATTTGTCACACCTGTCCCGTGTGAGAATCCTCCCACGCCGCAGAAGCCAAAAGAAGAAGGCCACCTTCTCCGGAAGCTTAATTTGCCACAGCCAACCAAGATCAGAGTAAAGGGGATCCCTGCCAGGGTTGGAATGAAGCGAGAGCATCTTGAAAGCCCGCCTCGATGAGAAGGCGCCATCGCGCCACAGCCAGTGGTCCCTACCCGAGGAGGGTCTCGGCGCCTCCCGCAGCCGCCGCAGAAGGTTGAGAAGATCTTCAAAGCGTTCATCAGAGAGAAATCCCGCAAAGGAAGGGAACCAGTCGTCCCCGCCCCAAACCGAGGCCACCGACGCATCAGAATTTAGAGCAAGAGCATAAAGCCGAGGAAAAGAGCTCGCGAGAGAGGCATCTCCCGCCCAAGGGTCGCTCCAAAACAAGAGGGAGGTGCCATCGCCCAAGGCCGGCCTGAACAAATGAGAGAAACGTCTAGACGCCGAAGCAATCCCCTTCCAAAAAGGGGTTCCATACCGCATAGAGAAAGCCACCTGCCTCATGTCCACCCCCAACGAAAGAATATTCCGCAAAACGGATGAAAAGAAGCCACCATCGTTACCCCATGTCCATAGAGAAGCCACCATTGTTACAACCATAATTGTTGTGTTGCTCTTCCCCACTTCGCATCACTTCATCCACTTCGCCATATCAATCTTGTTTATAACTTTGAGTTGTTAACACCATATCCACCATCGTTGTTGTATGCTACTCTTTTTCAATGAATTACAATCACTGTCTTATATTCAAGAAAGGAACCTTAATGAGCTTCCTTATTGTTGAAAATGGTGGGGAATTAGACTTTTACCCTTTTCCCATATCTCTATTGTTGGGGTTTTTAAACGAATTTTTCCTTGTGTTTTTTTATTCTTGGTAATGACATTAAAGAAGCGATGTTTTTTGAGAGGGGTCTCGACAATTCTAAGGTTTCCATAAGGACATTGCCTTTATAAGTTGGGCAAAAGAACCTTGAAAAAGGGTGGTCCAAATAAAATGCATCAAGCTAGAAACTGCAAATGGACATGAGTGTAAGTATTATTTTTTAGTTCATCATTTTTTATTTGAAGTAAAATTTTAAATATAAAAAAATCAGCAACATGTTTCAATAGTTGACCGAATATTTGACCGGATACCTGAATATTTGGACCGAAATAGGGGCGGGTGATGTTTTATAATGGTCAAATTATAAGTTATAATGGAATGGACCTTTGGAGCTGCCTCCTTCATTCCATTTGTCTTGGTTTAGGAGTTGAGGAGCAAGTACATCTTAGATTCAGCTATGCATCTTTGACCTTGAAATACTTGGCCTACCTTCAACTGCTCCTTTTGTAGGTCCTGGAAACGATGAAAAGACGATTTGGGGATTGGCCCTCCTAGGTGTTGTTTTATGAAGTGCTTTGATAATTACTCGATCCCACTAAAGTGGGAAAAGGATTGGTTTTTGAATACCAAGGCCCTAAATGCCGGATTTCGGTTTCGTTTCGGGGACTGACAGAAACAAAATTTCGGTCGAATTTCGGTCATTTCGGTCTGTTTTTGAACTAGGTCTCCCAAATTTCGGTCGACATCGACCATTTCGGTCGGATTTCGGTCACCCACCGAAACCGAAATTTGACCGAAATTCGGTCGAATTTCGCCGAAATTTGAGGCCATGTTGAATACTACTCCAATCAATGTTGTAAATACATGTAAGAGTTCCTCATTTCTCACTAATTAACAACTAGATGTAACATCTATTGATATGAGGGAGTGGTTTAAGGAGACTTTATTGGTGGCTCGAGCGTGTGTGACTATTGCTATCTCCAACGCGCTGTACTTGATTGTTGCTAAAGTCTTTGCGACTAGATTGAATAGGGTGCTGGAGCACTTTGTTTCCCCTTTGCAGACGGCCTTCGTACCGGGGAGGCAAATAGCGGATTGCTTGGTTATGGCGTCTGAGATTGTTGCTGATTGGAAGAGGAGCGAGAGGAAGGCCTTGCTTTGGAAAGTGGATTTTACAAAGGCTTATGACACCTTGGACTGGCATTTCCTCTGGGCAACATTGCACATGAGAGGCTTTCCGGAGATCTGGATATCGTGGATGAAGAGATGCGTGACCACATCGTCTATGGCCGTCCTCGTGAATGGGCGCCCGGAGGGAGGTTTTTTCCAGCCGCAGAGAGGGGTGAGGCAGGGTTGCCCTCTGGCTCTCTTGCTCTTTATCATCGCCGCAGACGTTCTTGCTTGTATGGTTGACAAGGTGCAGCACAGTGGGATCACAGGTGGATACTCGAGGGATGGGTTGAGGATCCCGCTGATTCAGTATGCTGATGACACTATTTTCTTCATTGAAGGGGGTCTTGAAGAGGCTAGAGGCAGGGCAACAACGCTCGAGTTTTTTAGTGAGATGCCTGGGTTGCTACAGAATGCAAGTCCAAGGTTGTTCCATTCTCTTTGAGTGAGGAGGAGGCGGGTCTGTATGGGTTGGCGATGGGAATTGAGTGCGTCGGGCTTCCCATTCACTACCTGGGTATGCCGCTGGCCACGAGGAGGTCGAAGTTGGCGGATTAGTTGCCGCTGGTCGAAAAGGTGGAGAAGAGGCCCGCGGGGTGGAAGGCAGCGGTACTATCTGGGGGGCGGGGCGCCTGGTGCTCCTGAAGGCGGTGCTCTCCGCTATACCTGTGTTCTGCTCCTCCACGAGGCTCATGTCGGCTGGCATTAGGAGGAGATTGGAAGGGCTGATGCGGTGTTTTTTGTGGGGCAGGAACGGTCAGGGATCCGCTGGTATTCACCTTGTCAGTTGGGAGGATATCACGCTCCAGAAGTGCGAGGGCGGACTTGGGATTAGTCGGCTGGGCGCGTTGAACGAGGCCCTCTTGGTGAAGTTAGTGGCCAGGATCTGGGGTGAGGATCTTTACACCACCCTTATTCGTCGGATCTACGCGGTCTCTGGTGCGGTGCCGGTAGGCGGTATGCTAGGGCTGAAGCCCTCGCCTTTTTGGAAGGACATTTTGGCGGTCACCCCCAACTTTCGGGCGCTGTTGAGGCCGATGCTGGGGAATGGGGCGAGCTTGGCTTTTTGGAAGGACGACTGGACGGATGAGGGTGCTTTGTTTGAGCGTTTACCACGCTTGTTTGCTTTGTCGGCGGACCAGAATGTGCGGGTTGCCTCCTGCTGGTCGGAAGGGAACTGGATGCCGATGTTCCACTCCAATTTTTCTGATCAACGCTTGGAGGAGTTTCTGCGGATGCTTGACGCGCTTAGGGAGGTGAAGGGACCTTCCGCGGAGCGGGATCACTGAGTATGGCGCGGGAGTTCTTTCTCCGTAAGAAAAGCATATATGGCGAATTGCAGGACCCCACCCTCTCTTTCGGCAGAGCTGGTGAGAGACTGTAGGTTCTTCTGGGGATTGGGCCTTCCCGAGAGAATTGGTTTTTTCTTATGGTTGTTCAGGAGGAAGAGACTGATGACGCGGGACCGTTGTATTAGGCTGCTTGGTGTGTGTTAGAATTATTATGTTTACATTTATGTTTGTAACCCTTCGAGTTTTGTAACCCATGTGACCCTTCGGGTTCTGTAACCTTCTGTGACCCTTCAAGTTCCGTAACCCCCCATGACTCTTCGGATTCCGTAACTCTTGTACCCTCTAGGGTTTTCTCTCTATATAAGAGACCCTAGCTCTATGGAATAAACATCTCATCTCATTCGTTTTTCTCAACATGGTATCAGAGCGACGGTCCTAGACCAGAGCCTAATACCCTAAATCCACCACCACCACCAGCCCTCTCTCCGTCAACAAGGAGAGAGGGCTGGACCTTAGATTCGATGGTCTCGCGCAAGGCGGTCTGAGTCCCTAGCAGCACCAGTTGCCACATCTAGCGACACCTAAAACGCCGCCCGAGGCTCCAGTAGCTCAACCTGCACCTTCTACATCGCTGGCATTGCCTGGAACCCCCCCATTCTCTGTAGAGAGAGTTTCTATTATTATTATTTGTTTACGTATTGTGTTTCTATTTCATTCTTCTATTTGGACATCCATGTAATTTACCCCTAAGGCTTCTCCCTATATAAGAGAGCCTAGGGTTTTCTTATTTATCATAACAAAGACTCCCTTTCGTCTAACATGGTATCAGAGCCACCCTAGGGCTCTTTCCCTAACCCCCCACCCGCCGCCCACACCTTCTCTCCTCCCGAGCGGCGCCGCCAGCCGCCCCTGCGGCACCGCCAGCCCCTCCCAGCCGCTGCTGCGGCGCCGCCAGCCCTCCCAGCCGCTCCTGCGGCGCCGCCAGCCGCTCCTGCGGCCTCCCCAGTCCTCCTGCGGCACCGCCGGGACCCCCCCAGCGCCAGCCAGGCCATCTAGCGGCACCCCCTGCCGCACCTAGAGCCCCAGCGGCAACTCCATCAGCCGCCGTAGGGGTTCCGTGGACTTCATCAGCACTTAGGCGTCGTTCTCGAGGCCGTTCAAGGGCTATTTTGCTTCCTTGGAAGTGTGCCCTAGACCTTTCTTCCTCGGCTTTATGGATTTGAGTGCGTTAAGGTCTACACACGCACTCAAATCCGATGCAGTGGGTGTAGACATTCATCACATTGTCTATTCTCCCTTTGTCTTCTTCCGGCAGCAGTATGTCAGAATCGAAAGTCGATTTGCCCTCCACCGGCGCATTCAAAGGTCCGGCGCCGATAGTGAAGATGGACGGGTCTAACTATGAGTTATGGGCCATGCAATTCATGAGCCTCATGAAATCAAATGGTAAGAAACACATTCTTACCGAGGATGAGCCTGCGGAGAAGACAGGGATCTACGCCTCATGGGAGGCCGATGATGCTTATGCAAAGGTTTGGTTATCGGGTACGCTGACGATGGAGATAGCTAATGATGTCCTCCATCAGCCCACTGCTAAGGCGATGTGGGACATTCTTGCTGCTACATATTCGCAGGTGCGAAATGAGACAAAGATGTTGCAGCTTCAGCATGACATCTTTACGATGAAGCAGGCCGGCAGACCGCTCCACTCTCTATACACATCCCTGAGAGGGATGTTTGAGAAGCTCTACAGTACCATCCCTCTGACTGCTACTCCAGAGCAGCAGAAGACATTCCGGAACGCCACCATGGTGGGTGTTTTACTTGCTGCCCTAGACCCTGAGTATGACGCAGCACGGTCACAGATCTTAGCAGATGCAGTCATTCCTCCCGTGGAGGATGTATACAGGAGGCTCAGCCGTATCCCAGTTTCCTCCAGCTCTTCTACTCCACCCCCATCTGCGATGGCAGCTTCGCGTGGGAGAGGTGGACCATCCTCTTGGCGTGGCCGTGGACGTGGCCGTGGCTCTCAGGGAAGAGGCGGTCGACCTAGTCAGACGTGCTCATATTGTCACAGACCTGGACACTCAGAGGAGACATGCTACTCAAAGCATGGGTTCCCAGCATCGGCATGGGTTGCAGAGCATTCACAGTCTCCATTACCGTCTACTGCAGATCATAGATTTGACGAACTCGTGGCCCGTCTCCGTGATATTATGCCACAATCTTCTGGTGATTCATCTGGTGGCTCATCTGATATTGCTGCCACAGCCTCAGCCAGTTCTTCCGCCGCTGCCAGTTCCTCAGGTAGATCTTCAGCGATCATTCCTTCACATGATATATCTGACTGGGTTATAGATTCAGGAGCTACACATCATCTGTGTCGAGATAAAGGTAGATTACAGGCCTACAGGGCTATTCCTCCAGGTCGCTCAGTGCAGATAGCAGATGGTTCCTATTCGCCCCTTGTTGGTCAGGGGGAGGTTTTCTTAACCTCCGCTATGCAGCTACAAAATGTCTTACATGCTCCTGAATTCTCACTGAATTTGTTGTCTATTAGTCAGATTACAAAGGATTTGAATTGTCGAGCTATATTTGACCCGTCTTCTCTCATTTTTCAGGACATACTCACGGGCAAGGTGATTGGCTGTGGCTCTGAGCAGAACGGTCTATATCGGTTGGTCCGGGAATCTTATGCTGGCATCTCCGCTCACTCTGCTGGTCCAGTCTCACCTTACACTTGGCACCTTCGTTTTGGTCACCTTCCCCTCCAGAAAATGCGTCATCTTCTGCCTCAGATCTCGCAAAGCTCGTCGTTTCGTTGTGAAACCTGTCAGTTAGGAAAGCATCACAGGTCGAGCTTTCCAGGTCGTCAGAGTCGGAGCAGTAGCTCCCCTTTCGAGTTGTTACATATAGATATATGGGGTCCGAGTCGTGTTCCCGATCACCAGGGACACATGTTCTATCTTGTGGTCGTAGATGATTTTTCTCGTGTCTCTTGGGTTTTTCTACTGAAGAATAAGTCTGAAGCAGGAGATGTTATTAAAAATTTGATTAATGAAGTGCAGAATGTTTTTTCTTCTTCAGTCAAATATGTTCGGACGGATAATGCGCTGGAATTTTGTACACGTTCTGTTTCTCAATTTCTATCATCAAAGGGAATTATTCATCAAACCACCTGTGCATATACATCCCAACAAAATGGTGTGGCGGAAAGAAAGCATCGCCATCTCTTGGACATCACTCGTACCTTATTAATTCAAAGTTGTGCTCCTATTTCCTTCTGGGGGGATGCTGTTCTTACTGCATGCTATCTGGTCAATCGAATGCCCTCCTCTGTCCTTGGAGAGAAGATACCCATCTCTCTTATCTTTCCTGATAAAGAGCTCTTCTCACTGCCACCTCGTGTCTTTGGTGCTGTGGCGTTTGTTCATCGCCTGTCTCCTGGACTTGACAAGCTCTCTCCAAGAGCAGTCAAGTGCGTCTTTGTTGGGTATTCCAGGACCCAGAAGGGATACCGGTGTTATGATCCTACTACCAACAGGTACTTCGTTAGTGCGGATGTCACCTTCTTCGAGTCGGTCATGTTCTTCTCGCCAGCCGGGGACAGAATGATACCATCCACCACCGCTGATGATATTTTGGTTCCACCACCACCTACCTGTCCTACTCCTGACTCGTCTCCTGTGTCAGTCCCTTTGCCAGCACCACCACCTCCACCTCCACCACCACCTCCACCTCCACCACCACCCATTCCTCGGAAAATTATATCACCATTTCCTATCCACTATACGCGTCGGTCAGGTCCCGCTCAGATAGCAGATCAGCCAATCACTGAGCCTCAGGTATGTTCAGATGATGTTTCTACTGACGGGTCAGGATCAGAACACATGCAGGATGACTCTTTACAGGTGGGCCAAGGTGATGATCTGGATGTTCCGATTGCTATTCGGAAACAGAGACGACAATGTGCATCCTATCCCTTTGCTTCACAGGTTTCCTTCCACCGACTCACAGGTGATTTCCAGAGGTTTGCTACTGCCTTATCTTCTGTGGACATACCACGGACATACCAGGAAGCCTTGAAGAGTGAATGCTGGAGACTGGCGATGGAAGAAGAAATGGGGGCCTTGCAGTCCCGTGGCACATGGTCTTTGGTCCCTGCACCTCCTGATGCCTCAGTTGTCAGTTGCAAATGGGTCTTCACAGTCAAATACCATGCAGATGGCACATTGGATAGATACAAAGCACGTCTAGTAGCCCGGGGATTTACACAGACATATGGCGTTGATTACATGGATACATTCTCTCCAGTGGCGAGACACTCTACTCTGCGTATCCTCCTGTCTGTTGCAGTGGTCCGTGACTGGAGCATTTATCAGTTGGATGTCAAGAATGCATTTTTGTACGGAGACTTACAGGAGGAAGTCTACATGCAGCAGCCACCCGGGTTTACTGCTGAGGGGGAGACGCATATGGTATGTAGACTTCACAAGGCTATATATGGACTTAAACAGAGTCCACGAGCATGGTTCCAGAAATTGTACAACATAATTGAGCAGCAGGGATTCAAGAGGTCCAATGCTGACCATTCGTTGTTTGTCCAGAAGACCTCGGCAGGTACGGTTGTCATAATGGTCTATGTGGATGATATTCTTGTTACAGGGGATAATGTTCAGGGCATAGCAAGGGCGAAGACATTCCTAGGTTGTCAGTTTGTTACAAAGGATCTTGGAACCCTAAGATATTTTCTAGGGTTGGAATTTGCTAGGAATGCGCATGGTTTGGTGATGACACAACGGAAGTACATTACTGACTTCCTGGTTGAGACTGGTATGGATGGGTGCAAACCATCAAGCATCCCCATGGACCCCAGCATGAAGTTATATGATGATGATACTGACGAAGTGGATAAGAGGAGATATAGAGAGATGGTGGGAAAACTCCTCTACATTACTATAACCCGTCCAGACATTGCATTTGCAGTTAGCCGGGTGAGTCAGTTTATGGAGCAGCCCAGACAGGTTCACATGGATGCTATACACATGATACTGAGGTATCTGAAGTCTACTCCTGGATTAGGGCTACTATTCAGAAAGGGTGCAGACTTATCCATCTCAGCGTGTGCAGACGCAGATTATGCAGGATGCCCTAAGGATAGAAAATCAACCTCAGGGTTTGCAGTCTTTGTTGGAGGCTCTCTGGTTTCTTGGAAAAGCAAGAAACAAACGGTGGTGGCAAGATCCAGTGCCAAGTCCGAATACAGGGCAATGGCCCAAGCCAGCACGGAAATGATGTGGGTTCGCTCTGTATTAGAAGATCTACATGTAGCTGTATCTCTACCTATGACGCTTCAGTGTGACAATCAGGCAGCTTTGTTCATTGCCAACAATCCAGCTTTTCATGAGAGGACCAAACACATTGAAGTTGACTGTCATTACACTAGGGATCTGATCCAGAGAGGATTGATATCCACGGCCCATGTTAGCTCAGGAGATCAGACGGCCGATGTATTCACCAAGCCATTGCTCAGAGGACCTTTCCAGAGATGTTCATCCAAGCTGAGCATGATCGATATCTATGCTCCACCTTGAGGGGGAGTGTAGAGAGAGTTTCTATTATTATTATTTGTTTACGTATTGTGTTTCTATTTCATTCTTCTATTTGGACATCCATGTAATTTACCCTTAAGGCTTCTCCCTATATAAGAGAGCCTAGGGTTTTCTTATTTATCATAACAAAGACTCCCTTTCGTCTAACATTCTCCAACAACCCCTACTTCACTACTCAAATCATCCGTCTTCACCGAGCATCGACTTCTTCGTCAGGACGTATACTTCTTCTTTTACGACCCGACTACTACTCCGTACTGGACTTCTTCTACAACGATTCTTCTCCAGGCACGACAGAGATATGTTCCGGTGACTTGCAGGCACGACAGAGATACGTTCCGGTGACCTGATATCGCAGCGACTCTACAGGCATGACAGAGATACGTTCCGATGACCTGAAAGCCGCAGACCCGCCCTCGAGCGAGGTCTTCTACCAGCAGCGGACATATGTTCTTATGATGCATCGTGTGAAGATGTGATGTATACTTTTTTTTGTTACAAGCTGCAGCTTTCTCAGCTCCAGCTTGAGGGGGGAGTGTTAGAATTATTATGTTTACATTTATGTTTGTAACCCTTCGAGTTTTGTAACCCATGTGACCCTTCGGGTTCTGTAACCTTCTGTGACCCTTCAAGTTCCGTAACCCCCATGACTCTTCGGATTCCGTAACTCTTGTACCCTCTAGGGTTTTCTCTCTATATAAGAGACCCTAGCTCTATGGAATAAACATCTCATCTCATTCGTTTTTCTCAACAGTGTGGTCTCTGACAGATGCCTTCTGTGTGGTGTGGGAATTAAGACGGTGGAGCATCTCTTTTTTTCCTGTCAGGGTGTGGTGCCTATTTGGGATGACCCCGGAGCTGGGGTGGGTCAACAAGAAGAACCTTGGGGCTTTCTGTGGTAGTTTGGTTGCGGCCAAGGTTTAAAAAAGCGCGAGGCGGTCCGAGGCGTTTTCTCTGAAATTGAGGCGAGGCGTAAGTCTCAAGGCGGTCGAGGCGTAAGCCTCAATTTTTTTGAAAAAAAATTAAAATTAAATCAAAATACATTTAAAAAGTATATAATACTATTAAATTTTGCCAAAAACACATTCAAGAATAATTTAAAACTAGTAGAAGATACAATACATAAGCGATGAAGACATTGAAGTTCAAAAAAACTAATACTAAGCCACTAATATATAGAATATCAAGTTCCAATCCAACTTCAATGACTCTATATGAGTATTAAACTAAAGTCTATACTTAATAGTAAAGTACAATAGAAACCATAATCTTTAGTGCGAACTAAAAAAATATTTAATACGCCTTGAATTCCAATCATTTGTCTTGTTGGACGTAGTTGGAGAACTGTCATATGCATCCCCTCCTGCCATATCATACCCCAACAAGATGTGTTTATTATTCAACATTACTTCATATATCATATATGTGATAACTATTCTAAGTTCACAACTTATACAACCAAACAACAACATCAACTTGCAAACTTGCAACTAATATAAAATTCTATTACAATTCAAACAAAAATATGTATAATAAAACTAGTATGTGTAGATGTATACAAGATCATGTAATTTAGCTTATTTCAAGCTATCTCTTCTCTTTGCATGGAGCTATATATAGAAATATGCAAGGTTTAACATGGAAACAAAAATACAAAAATAAAAAGTATAATGCTAACAAAAAAATAGGGTCATGTGCAACAAAAAATGTAAAAAAAGCCTCATGACTCGAGGCTTACGCCTCCGCCTCGCCTCGAACGCCTCGCGCCTCGAGCGCCTCACGCCAAGTCAAGGCGCACGCCCCACCTGGAGAACCCAAGGCGTACGCCTCAGGGCGAATTTGGTGCGCCTCGCCTCGAGGCGTACGCCTTTGCGCCTCGAGGCGGCGCTTTTTAAAACCATGGTTGCGGCCAAGCATTGTTCGAGGAGGGAGCTGCTTCGGCCGCTTGCGGTCATCTGGGCATTTGGCTTGCTAGGAATGCGCTGTTGTTCCCTGGTCAAAGGTTTTATAAGGAAAATGTTTGTACCCAGGTGTCGGGTTTGTTAAACTTGTGGCTCGCCTAGTGCGTTTCTTTGTAACTGCTTTTGCTCTCCTTTTTATTAATACATTTTTGGGGTGAACACCTATGAGTATTTCCCCTTGTTTGGATTATAAAAAAAGTGTCATTGTCGTTTTGCCACATGGACATGGCATCAACATATCACCGATATCTGGAATTATGTTGAAACTTCTTGGAGGAAATTATGAATTTTAAATTGAGTCTCTAATACATCCTAAATGCGTAAGTAATTTAATTTTACTACTTGATGAATAAATAAATGTATACACCATTGTCATGCTAACAATCATGAATATTAGCACATGATGTTCAAGTGACATGAAAAACCTATAACAAAACATGCTAAAGTGTACCTCGATTGAGTCTTTACTAGATCAAAACTTAATTGCCTGATTTCTTGGTCGTGCCGATGGCTTGCTACAATATATTCACAACAGTTTTCTCATGTATACTTTTTTATTCCATGAGAATTCATTTATACTCTTGAAGAGAAATTGTTTGGACTTTGGACCATTCAAAATAGGGATACTGCTCTTGTTGACATCCATATCTTGATAGTGACACAGAGCTTTTGATGATGTACTCAATCATGCTCTGATGAGGATGCAGATGGGGAGCGCCATCTTCATTGTGGAACAACTGGGGGCTCTTAGTGTTGGAGTTTAGGTTTGTGGTGGAGCGTGCTCAACAACTTCAATAGAAAATTAGTCAAGGTGAAAATCACACCCTCATCTAGCTCTTTCTTTCATTCTTGTGTTGTATCTGGAATATGATTCTTCCATTCCACCACCATAATATCATGTCCATATCCATATCCATAAGAGGATGGAGAAGGATAAATGATTCTAATGGAAAGTATCAAAGAAAAATCACGCAAGCGGGTTTTTGAGGATGGAGAAGGATAAATGATTCTAATGGAAAGTATCAAAGAAAAATCACACAAGCGGGTTTTGGTAGATGAGTGGGTTTTGGGTTAACCCCCTGGGTGGCCTCTTTTGGTGTTGGTGTCTTCTGTAATGCATCTGTTTACTTCTTAATTTTCTTAATATAATGGGGCGAACACCGCGGAGTGTATCCCCCTTTTTTTGGGTAAAAAAAGTATCAAAGAAAAATGCTACGACCATGCAGTGATGATTGACAAGGATTTGATTGGGACTTTTGACAACAAATAAATCAATTGTATGGAAGGGTGAGGAGGATGCGTCAACATCCTTGTATTGAGAGTCAATAAGGAGATATCATTGAAGAAACAATTTTTTTTATAATCATTAATTGGGTGATTTTAATAGTAATTAAATTGTGATTCCCACATGATTTAGTCCTGTAACTATTGTGATCCTCCTGGGAACTCTCCACCTTCAAATCGTGAGAGCCAACGACCTTCAAACCTTGGATCAACCTCTTCCACCATCATTGCCACATAGTGGCTGGCTTTCCCCTACTCTCCACCACACCCAAAGGTAGAAGCCCACACAACCATCCCACTTCCTCTCTATCCTAGGGGTCATCGTGGCGTTATCCCATATACACTCAAAGTTCGAGGCACACTCCCTTCCTAAGCATGTGTCCCATTATAACCTCCCTCACTCCTACAAATATGAGAAACAATCTACTCATTGCCAGTCAAGAATCAAACCTAGAGTCATAACTCCGGTCCAAAAAAGCAGTCACCATCGTGGTTTGAATTGCCAATGGATGTGCACCTTGCCCTTGCTATTATTAGTGGATATTGTGCATGCCTCCGGTTCAAGCCATTCCTCATTTATGTGCCCTTAGATAACTCTACCATCAGATGCATTTATTGACATTATTTACTAGGTTTTGCCATTAACTCCATGCCCGGCAACTCCATTTATAGAACTTTCATTGAAAAGGGAAGATGCACTATTCGATGTTGATATCATGACCACCCAAAATATTACCTGACGTTGACCTTGGGCGTAGTAATCTTCATGCAACCCATGAGCCTAGGGAGCCGTCGCTCTCAACCCCCCCCCCCCCCCCCCCCCCCCCCATAGGGCAAAGAAGGTTCATCGTCTCCACCGGCATTTCTTCATTCTTGGCCATCCCTTGCCACCTCTTATCATGCTTTCGAATTGTATAGCTCGTGCCCAGCACTGTCCCCCACCTTCAGTGCAATCATTGCCCGGACAACCACTGGAACCCCCCATTTTGCGCACTTTGACCCTCATAACTTCCAACACCACCTCTGTTATTATTCTTGGCCTCATCGTTAAAGCTTCTTTGTTGAACATATTCTTAGAGACGATAATTGTAATGGTGTTAAACGAACTAATTGTCGGCCCAAACACCTTCCAGAATCTAAGTCCTAACAAAACGTAAAACAAATCCAACTCTAAGATTTTAGCTTAGTCACTTCAGAAGGTGAATGTAAGCTGGCATTTTCTGGTTGCTAGGAGACATGCACAATGTGCTCATGGTGGATGTCAAAGATGCATCTGAATCATTTGGAGATTTTTGCTAGAAGGATTTGTCAGATGATGATGGGGCCCATGGCTTCGTCCTGATGGGAATAAGTAGGGAGTCTCATGGTCATCGATGTCGACAAGGATTTACTTTCATGGGCATATGGTGGATAAAAGTAGGCATCATTTGCTTTTGTTGTGGCACTTCTGAGTATTGCAAGAGGTCATGTATGACACAAGGGTTTTGGCATTGTTGTGCTAATTCTTCTACGATGGAGGACCCCATACCTCTCAGTAGGAGGTCTAAAGGCAAAAAAACCCTTGAGCATCAGTGACTCGCATGGGGGGTTGTTAGTGGAGGGTCCCTTTTAGGACTTGCAATTGATAGCAACGACGGGAAATGATTCCTTCAACATGGATGTGGCTAGGCTAGGGAGCTCCTTGCTTTGTGCATCTGGCCTCCCCAGAAGGACGTGAAGGGCCCTTTGGCTAACAGATTTGAAGGACTTCCCTCATCTGTCAAGTGGTGTAGGTCATGCTTTTGGGATTGCACTGCAGACATAGGACTTCATTGGTTGATCTTATTTGCCGGTGTGTCGTCGAAATGCTGTGAACTTGGGGCTATTTGGACTGGATTCCGTCCGTAAGGGAGGTCACGACGATGGTTTGTTATGGATTACGAGTTGACGAGCTGTTGGACCATATGGCAGAACTCTTGAGACCAAGGTTTTAAAAAACGTGAGCCGCATCGAGTCGTTTTTCCCGTATTTATGCCTCGAGGCATATCGAAGCGTAAGCCTCGCTCTAGAAAGGAAAAAAAATCATAAAACTTGACAATTAATCGCAATTACATCTTGCAAGTTCTAGAAATTAAATAGCTTTGATAAAAAACATAATTCCATGAGATCAAGGCTAATTTATTGTTTCAATCATCCAAGTTAGCACTGTGTGGGAGCTAAATCTCAAATCCCCCCAAAAACGATAAAAGTTCAAAACATAAATAACTTGACCATCAAAATACATGAAAGGCTAACAAAGTAAATTCAAACATAAAAAGTTAATCATTGTATTTCTAAACATCGACGTCACATCTCTAAACAAGCAGGAAATTATTAAATTTAAGCACAAGCTGTTGTAAGTTGTTAAATAATTCTTCTTTTGGACTTTCAAACTGTAACGTGTCAAGTAAATATGGATTTGCAAACACAACAATGTGTTAGTCTCGGTAATAGTAAATTTCTGAATAAAATTTAATTAAAGGTCCTGGACGTCCACACCTTTTTTAAAAATTGGTTGATGTATGCGTGCTAATCAATTGAGAAAGACAAGAGTAAGTAGGGATCACTTTTTACTTTGCTATAATGATTGGGTAATAAACTATTGAATATTGCATTGTATGACTATCCTTGTTTGTGCATGCTTTCATACGTATTATTTTGATCTTTGCTGAATAGAAGCAAATATGAGACATGTTTACAAAACACACTCTTCTAAATTTAGGTCCAAGTAGGGTGCTTGCATCCAAACATTCAATTAAGAAAGCATTTATGCTTGCATACTAAAGGGTAAAGGCATTAGATTCACATAATCAAGACTTAATTTTTTGTTCATGTTGATTTATTAAGAACATATAGAATAAAGTACAAATAAGCTGAATATGTTATTAAGCTGTAAAATAAATGCACTAATTTTTTCTTCATGTTGATTTAAAAATAATTGAGTAAAAATGAGCTTAATATGTTGATCGATTGCAAAATGTTTTACTATTGCATCCCATGCTGTGATTGTCAATGGTTGATCGGAGGGGGGCTTTTTCCAAACTCAAAAGAGAATTCAACAGGGCTGCCCGTTGGCACCGCTTCTCTTTGTGATTATCTCACATGTGTTAGTTGTCCTGATGAGTTTGATGATGAGTGGGAAATGGTGCTATGGATACATGAAAGATGAGATCTCCATCCCTCTCTTGCAATATGTGGATGACACCAAGGCCCTAAATGTCGATTTCGGTTACCATTTCGGTATTGACCTAAAACAGAATTTCGATGGAATTTCGGTGGAATTTCGACCGAAATTTCGGTCATTTCGGTCATTTTTTGTACTAGGACCCCCATATTTCGGTCATTTTGGTCAAATTTCGATTTCGACTGGATATCGACATTCGACAGAAATTCGATCGAATTTCGCTGAAATTTAAAGGCCATGGATGACACTGTTCTATTCCTTGAGGCAGAGACAGTAAAGATACGTTGAGCATCGCATATCATGGAAATTTTAAGGGAGGTGTCTGCACTCCAGATCAATAGGGACAAATCAACGGTGATGCTGTTTGGGCCCTCGGAGCAAGAGTTGCGGGATGTGGAGGCGATGTTAGGGTACCCCTTCGCTACCTTGCCGGTGACTTATTTGGGGCTCCCTCTAGTGGTGGAGAAATCGAGTTGTAATATTGGAGGATTTTAATGGAGAGATTGGAGGAGAGGTTGGCGGGCTGGAAGGCATCGATGCTCTCTAAGGGAGGGAAGTTGGTTCTCCTGAACCATGTTTTTTTGCAATTTCAATTTTCTTTTGCTCCACGAGGTTGTTGCCTGTCGGGGTGCATACTAAGATTGAGACATTGATGAGACGATTTTTCTGGTATGACGGTTGACAGGTTGAAAAAGGATTTCACGTGGTGGATTGGGCAAAGGTGACCAAGGTTTAAAAAGCACGAGGCGGTCTAAAGCATTTTCTCAAAATGTGGGCGAGGCTTAAGCTTCAATTTTTTGGAAAGGGAAATTAAAAATAATACAAATTATATTGGAATAAATCACAATAACACAAACTGTTGCATTATATTGTCCAAAAGTGCAATACAAAGTACAAATCATAACTATAATTGTTCAAAGTTCAAGGATGAAATTATAAAAGAAAACAGAATGTAGGAGAATAGTTCAAAAAACATAAATCTAATGCAATATATTGTCCAACACATTCATGAGATCCATAAAAAATCACTAATCATCGACATCGATTCAACGAATCATTTATCATCTCGTCTACATCATCGCTCCTCAGTATTATCTCCGTCATCATCGTCACTGCTGCTAGTACTCATTGGATCATCATCAGAATCATCCATGTAATTCAATTGCACATCATCACCCGCTTCATTGTCACTTCCATCCTCAGAATCATGGATCTCCTCCTCCTCAACATTTATTTGACTTTTACCTTTATCTAATCAAGAAAGTAATATGCAGAGTCATTATTAATTTATAAAATTGATTGCAACATAACATTGAATATTCCTTTAGTATTGTACCTTTGTCATGCTTTACCCCCTTCCTTTTACTTCTAGTGACTCGAGCTCCTTGACCTCCTTCCTCCTCAATAGGATCATCCTCAAGGGTATGTTTGCATTAAGATCTTGATCATGGCCTCAAATTTCAGCGAAATTCGGTCGAATTTCTGTCGAATATCGATATCCAGTCGAAATCGAAATTTGACCGAAATGATCGAAATGACCGAAATATGGGGGTCCTAGTACAAAAAATGACCGAAATGATCGAAATTTCGATCGAAATTTGACCAAAATTCCATCGAAATTCTGTTTTGGTCGTCACCGAAATGGTGACCGAAACCGACATTTAAGGTCTTGATCTTGATAGGCCTCAACATCTTGGGCTTCCGAAATCCATTCATTGTCGGAGTCAATGTCATCCAAACATATTGGATCTTCTATTATTTTCTTCCTTAATTCCCTATGTTTTAATTTGAGATTGAACATGATGTAAACCAAATCGTTGAACTTCAATTGTGTTAAGTGATTTCTTCTCTTTGTATGAACCTATATAGAAATATGTAAGGTTTAACATAAAAGCAAAACAATATCATCGAAATATATAATGCTCATCCACTTGATTAAATGAGTTCCAATTGCGTTCACATCCAGAAGTACTACAAGTCATGCTCAATACCCTACAACAACAACAACAACAAAGCCTTTTCCCACAATTAAGTAGGGTCGGCTACATGGATTCTTCGCCTCCATTCAGATCTATCTTGGGTCAATCTCGGACTTATATCCAGCAAACTAAGATCCCTTCGTATAGTCTCTTTCCAACACTTCTTGGGCCGTCCTCGCCCTCTCTTAGCCGGCTCAACATCCCAACACTCACATCTCCTAACCGGTGCATCAGTTGACCTTCTTTGCAAATGACCAAACCATCTTAAGCGGTTTTCTCGCATCTTATCCTCGATCGGAGCTACACCAACTTTCTTTCTGATTGCATCATTCCGAATCCGATCTTTACGTGTATGTCCACACATCCATCTTAGCATTTTCATTTCTGCTACAGCCATTCTCTGCACATGTCTATGGTTCACATGCCAACATTCAGAACCATAAAGCATATCAGGTCTCACGGCTGCTTTGTAAAACTTTCCTTTAATTTTTAAAGGAATTTTCTTATCACAGAGAACAGCGGAGGCTCCTCTCCACTTTAGCCAGCCTGCATTTATTCTATGAGTAACATCTCCATCAATTTCCCCATCATGTTGCAAAATAGATCCCGGATATCTAAAAGAATCTCTCTTCTGAATGTTATCGTCACCAATCTTCACCTAGATTCCTTCACCATTGCTTCCGTCAAAGGTGCATTCCATATATTCCGTCTTAGCCCTACTTATACGAAAACCTTTAGTCTCCAATGCATGTCTCCAAAACTCAAGCTTCTCATTTACTCCATCTCTAGTCTCGTCAATCAACACAATATCATCAACAAATAACATAAACCAAGGTAACTCATCCTGAATGTGACTTGTCAACTCGTGCATAATCAAAGTAAAAAGAAATGGACTCAAAGCTGAACCTTGATGTAAACCAATGTTGATATCAAAATAGTCAGTCTTCCCTGTCGGGGTCCTTACACAAGATAAAGCCCTATCATACATATCCTTTATGAGATTAATGTATAGGACAGGTACTTGTCTCTTCTCCAAAACTCTCCACAGTATCTCTCGTGGGACGGAATTATAAGCCTTCTCCAAATCAATAAAGATCATATGGAGATTCTTCCTTTTAGCTCTATAAATCTCCATTGTTCTCCTCAGCAAATGGATGGCTTCAATAGTTGAGCGACCTGGCATGAATCCGGATTGGTTTTCTTTTACTTGGGAAACTTGTCTCAACCTTCTTTCGATCACACGTTCCCAAATTTTCATAGTGTGACTCATCAGCTTGATACCTTTGTAATTTGAACAGTTTTGAATGTCTCCTTTGTTCTTATAAAGAGGCACCACGATACTCCTCCTCCAATCTTCAGGCATTTTCTTGCTTCGCCAAATAACATTGAATAGATTCGTAAGCCAAGTCAAACCACGCTCACCTAAAACTTTCTATACATCTACTTCTTTTCTTTGTATTCGTCTATAGCATGCACGATTCAAGTAACTTTCACTACTAGCTAGATCACCTAAAGTGATCTCTCTATTTCCTTCTCCAATGAAAAGTTTATGGAAGTACTGCTCCCATCTAGTCTCTATATCCTTCTGAGTAACAAGCACGTGACCTTCGTCGTCCTTAATGCATCTCACTTGAGAAAGGTCTTTGGTCTTTCTTTCTCTTGCTTTGGCCAACCTGAATATATCCTTTTGGCCTCCTTAGATTTGAGATTTTTATATAAAACTTCATAAGCTTTTGACTTAGCTTCGCTTACAGCCTTCTTTGCTTCCTTCTTCGCTATTTTGTAGTCTGTGGCAGTTTCCTCTGTTCTATCCTTAGACATAGCTTTAAAGCAAGCTCTTTTAATTTTTAGCTTCTCTTGCACCCCTTTACTCCACCACCAAGTCTCTTTTTGACCCACCGCTACAATCCCAAAATAAGTCTTCTAAAACGTTCTCCCTGAAGCTTGATTGCTTCAGCGGAAGATTCCACCACCTAGTTCTATTGATCTTAGTAACCTTCCTTTTCTTTACCAGCCCTTTTATTTGTAAATCCAAGACTAACAAGCGATGTTGGGTTGTCAAACTCTCTCCAGGGATTACTTTGCAATCTTTGCAACACAACCGATCTCTTCTCTTCAACGCAAAGTAATCTATCTGTGTTCTAGTTGAGCCACTCTTATAAGTAATTAAATGCTCATCCCTCTTCTTGAAAAGAGTGTTTGCTATGAAAAGATCATATGCAGTTACAAAATCCAGAACGATTTTTCCCTCTTCGTTTCTATCCCCAAAACCATGTCCTCCATGCACACTTGCATACCCTGAAACATCTTTTCCCACATGTTCATTAAGATCTCCACCTATGCAAACCATCTGTCTTTGTGGGATTCCTTGTAAAATCTTATCCAGATCCTCACAAAAAAACTTGTTTAGTCCTTTCATCTAAACCTATTTGCGGTGCATAAACTGAGATGATATTCATAATTTCTTCTTCAAGCACCAACTTTAGCAAAATAATCCGATCCCTAAATCTTTGCACCTCGACCACACAATCCGTCAAGCTCAATATCCTAATCACAAATAATGCCAGTTCATGTGTTTCTTCTCCAAACAACCTCTACCAATCAGCTGGAAATCATCAACACATTTTAATAATAATGTTAAAGAATACACAAAATTCTGCAAAATTGTTTATAGTGCTCACCGGGAAATCTTGTTTTCCTTGACTGCTTTTGCCCATCCAAAAAATCTTCTGGCATTTTAAACAATCAAGTTGAGAATATGCTTTTGCCCCCATGGCTTGATCAACGATCAATCTCTCCATGCAGGAAAACAATCCCCTTTTGACGTTTAGGTGATTCGAGAATGTTGGTACATAATGAAAGTCAGGATTGAGGAAATTAGCAGCATGTAAAGGCTTGTGTAGTTGACGATCCCAACAACTATCCACAATATCCCAAATAGTCTTGTATTTGGTCTTATTGTTTTCTGGATTTTGAGCTATCTCTTCCTTGGACCTGTGCATGTCTTCATAAATAAACCCCATTGGTGGATATTTGTCAGAATCCACCAATCCCAAAATGGTGACCAAGTGTCTCGTAGTGTTGAGAACATATGCAACACTAGGCTAAAAAGACTTTCTCTTTAGAATTATGTTCAACAAACTTTGCATAAACTAAAAAATAGCTAAGAAGGAAGCAAAGAAGGTGGTACACGAAGCTAAGTCAAAAACTTATGAAGTTTTGTACAAAAATCTTGATTTTAAGGTGGGTCAGAGGGATATATTCAGGATGGCTAAAGAAGGAAAAAGAAAGACCAAAGATCTTTCTCAAGTGAGATGCATTAAGGATGAGGAAGGTCACGTGTTTATTACTCAGAAGGGTGTAGCTTTTCATTGGAGAAGGAAATAAAGAGATCACTTAGGGAAATCTAGCTAGTAGTGAAAGTTACTTGAATCGCGCAAGCTATAGACGAATACAAAGGAAGGAAGTAGAGGAGGCTTCGTAGGTTATGAAACATGGGAAATGTGCAGGACCTAATGTCATTCCTGTAGAAGTTTGGAGAGTTTTAGGTGAGCGTGGTTTGCCTTGGCTTACAAATTTAATCAATGTTATTTGGCGAAGCAAGAAATTACCTGAAGAATGGAGGAGAAGCATCGTGCCACATCTTTATAAGAACAAATGAGGCATTCAAAATTGTTCAAATTACAGAGGTATCAAACTGATGTACTACACTATGAAAATTTGGGAATGCGTGATTGAAAGAAGGTTGGGGGCAAGTTTCCAAAGTAAAAGAAAACCAATTCAGATTCATGCCAGGTCGCTTAACTATTGAAGCCATCCACTTGTTGAGAACAATGGAGATTTACAGAGCTAAAAGGAAGAACCTCCATATGATTTTTATTGATTTAGAGAAGGCTTATGATTCTGTCCCACAGGAGATATTCTGGAGAATTTTGGATAAGAGACAAGTACATATCCTATACATTAACCTCATAAAATATATGTTTAATAGGGCTTCATCTTGTATAAGAATACAGTTTGGGAAGACTGACTATTTTGACATCAACACTGGTCTGCATCAAGGTTCAACTTTGAGTCCATTCCTTTTTACTTTGATTATGGACGAGTTGACAAGTCACATTCAGGATGAGATACCTTGGTGTATGTTATTCGCTGATGATATTGTATTGATTGATGAGACTAGAGATGGAGTAAATGAAAAGCTTGAGGTCTGGAAACATGCTTTGGAGACTAAAGGATTTTGTATAAGTAGGGCTAAGACTGAATATATGGAGCATACTTTTGATGGAAGCAATGGTGATGGAATCGATGTCAAGATTGGTGATGATAACATTTAGAAGAGAGATTCTTTTAGTTATTTGGAATCTATTTTGCAACATGATAGAGAAATTGATGGAGATGTTACAAATAGAAAAAACATAGGTTGACTGAAGTGGAGAGGAGCCTCTACTGTTCCCTGTGATAAGAAAATTCCTTTAAAAATCAAAGGAAAATTTTACAAAAGATCTGCTATGCTCTCTGGATTTGAATGTTGGCCTTTGAACCATAGACATGTGCAGTGGCAATAACAGAAATGAAAATGCTAAGGTGGATGTGTGGACACACACACACACACACACGAAAAGTTCGGTTTCAGAATGATGCCATTAAAATGAAAGTGGGTGTA
The DNA here is from genome assembly GCA_037367405.1 of Ottelia alismoides. Classification (NCBI taxonomy): domain Eukaryota; kingdom Viridiplantae; phylum Streptophyta; class Magnoliopsida; order Alismatales; family Hydrocharitaceae; genus Ottelia; species Ottelia alismoides. The sequence continues at coordinate 935,293 of JAZKJV010011061.1, forward strand.
TCTTCGATTGAGGATAAGATACGAGAAAATCGCTTAAGGTGGTTTGGCCATTTGCAAAGGAGGCCCACTGATGCACTGGTGAGGAGATGTGAGTTTTGAAATGTTGAGCCGGATAAAAGAGGGCGTGGAAGGCCCAAGAAGTATTGGAATGAGACTATATGAAGGAATCTTAGTTTTTTGGATCTAAGCTCGAGAATGACCCAAGATAGATCTGAATGGAGGCAAAAAAATCCATGTAGCTGACCCTACATAAAGTGGGAAAAGGCTTTGTTGTTGTTGTTTTACAGTTTGCCCCAAGGGCCGATTCAAATAATAAATATTCTTCCATGCTCTTGGAGTGAAGAAGGATTCAAGTGAATCCTTGGCTCTAATCAAGCTTTGTAAAGTAAGAAATGCAGCGGCAAATCGAGTAACGACGAGCTTTACCAAATCACAAACTGTAAATTTTCTCACCATCGCTAAAACCCAAGCATGAGTATAGACAAAATTGGTTATTTTCTTTGCTTTCTTGAACACTGAGGCATGAAGAGGTAATTTGAGGGTATCCTCCATCATCAAATCTATGCAGCGCGCTACATAAGATGCCCAATAAAGATGTTTCCTTTTTTCCGTCAACATTTGCCCAACTGCGTTATAAACCGATGCATTGTCCGTTATCACTTGCACAACATTCTTCTCTTCAGCCTCCTCAACAACTTCATCCAACACTTTAAAAAGCATTTGGATATCTTTAACTTGATCAGATGCATAAATTGACTTCAAAAAGTAAGTGCCTTTAGGATTATTCACCAAAAAATTGATCCATGTGCTTCTTTTCGTGTCAGTCCAACCATCAGGCATGATACTGCAACTGACGGCAATTCAAGAAGCCTTTGCTTCATCAACAAGGGTGGTTATGGCTTGCTTCTCTTCCTTTAAAATCCAAGTTCGTAGTTCATGATCTGATCGATTGTCGATGATTGATGATTGATAGTTGATAGTAATTAATGATTCTGTAGGTTTTTAGCGAGATGGGAGGTTCGGTGCGTCGTGGGAAGTCCGGCGTTCTGGAGCAAGTTCGATGGGAGATTCGGAGATTTGAGAGGGACATGGTGAGAGAGGAGGTAGGAGGGCGCTCGGGGAAGCGTGGCCCCTTGGTTCAGGTTGGCATGCAAGACAATGGTTGGGTGGTCGTTTCCCATCAGAAGGCGTGGCGGCGTTGCTATAGGTACGGGAGAGGGGTCACTTGACGCCTTCGTGCGCTCTCCCGCCGCGTTGTTTCGCTTGTGGAGGGGTGGGCCATTGGCGTAGCCAGTGTTGGATTTCTCCGGTGTCGGCGGGGGGCAGCCGGCTCGTTTCGGAGAAGAGGTTAGTGGTGGACTCTTCGAAGGGAGAGGTGGGCGATGCCGCGGGGGAGCCGGATGCGGGCGCGGTGAACTCGGTGCCTGTGCCGTTCCTGGATATTGGCGGACGGTTTGCGAGTTTGCTGGTCGGGGTTGGGTGGGAGGGTGTCAGCGAAGCGATCTTTAAGGAGGTGGCGGGGAAGGAGATCTTTTGCTGCTTTGGAGCCGATTTTAAAGGCGGCGTTGTGGACTTGGGGCCTTGGAAGGTGTGCGCCCGGGGCCTCTTGGGGTCGCAGCGGGCGTCGCTGCTCGCCCGCAGGGCGAATGGAGTGGTGGCTTGGAGGCTGATTCTATTCGCAGATGGGGCGGAGGTGCACAAGGTTGCTCGCGTTGCACAGGTTCGAGGGGTCCCTTTCCTTTCGTGCTCTATCACTGCGCTGGAGCGAGCACTAGAGCCTTTGGGGACGGTCTTGGCGATCGTTGAAGACGGAATGCCACCAGGTTCAGACCTGGAGGTGACGCTTGTTCAGATGGAGTGCCCGACCGGCGTCGTCTCTCAATCGGAGGCAACCATGGCGGTGGGGTGGTTCACCTTCGACCTTCAGGTGCGGTTGCTTGACCCGCCCCCGCCGCCACGTGGTGCGTGTCACGAGGGTGGTGATTCGTCTTCCTCTAGGGAAGAGTAGCGGTCTTCTTGGGAGGCAAGAGGGCGTGAGATGGATCCGTTCGTTTCGGAGCGATGCGGGTTCGGCGGTTGAACTGTTGGCGGGCAATCGGACTTCGGAGACCCACGAGGTGGAGCATAGTTGGCGGGTCGGGTGTGCGGAGCTGCGACTCATGTTGGGTGTGCTCGAGGGTCCGAACCGAGCATGGATACGAGTGGAGGGCAGACTCGGTGCTGCTGCATTCGGATCCTGGTCAGACCATTGCCGGATCCGGGTCGGATTTGGAGACGCGGCTGTTTCGTCGAATCTTTCGCTAACATGAATCTTTTGGGTGCTGCGGGGAGCTCTCGCCCTGGCCCCTGCTGGGATCTGGTTGCAGGGGGGCGCAACCTGGATTCTCACGTTGTCACTCGTGCGCTCGCTGGTAGGGACAACTCGGTGGTTGGGGGGTCCCATGTCGCGGTTGTGGATCAAGCATTTGGTGATGGGTCGAGCAGAGGTGACTGGCACGGTATGGCGACCGAAGCAGGGTCAGGGGACGGAGTGCAAGGAGCGTGTGTGGAGCAGATTGGCGTCGGACTTGCATGCTCAGAAAAGAAATCCACCAAAAGATATAGAAGGAGGCTACGATCCCGTGCCGCTAAGGCAGAGTCAAGAAACATCTCAGAGAAGAAGATTTCCATAGCAGGGTTGACAAGGGTGGTCTCCATTGTGGGGTCTCAAAGTGGTTCCAAATGAAGATACTCTCATGGAATGTAATGGGTCTGGGTGACCCAGAGAAGAGGCGGGTCTTGGGGTCGAGGTTTGTTGAATGGGGCTGCGACATTGTCTTTCTGCAAGAAACCAAGTTGGAGAATTTGTCGTGTCTGGATTGGAAGTCCTTTGGGGCGGGGCCGCTGTCGGATATCTGTGCGATTGGTGCAGAAGGTACTGCGGGGGGAATGATCGTTGCTTGGAAGGGGGCGTCTTTCGCATTGAGGGCGGAAATGAAAGGAACGCATGTTCTCACGGTCCTTTTGGAGTGCTGCCTGTCTGGTATCGTTCTCGCGATGTCTTGCGTTTATGGCCCGTGTCTTCCGACGACAAGAAGCCAGTTGTGGGATGATCTCAAGGCAGCCCGGGAGAGGTTCCAGGGGGCTCCATGGTTGGTTGGTGGTGATTTTAATGTTACATTGTTCACCTCCGATAGACCAAGGATGAGGGGGGGGGGCAGGATCAGGGGTCGGAGGACTTCCTTGATTTGGTGGATTCGCTGGAACTAATGGTTATGGACGCGACGGATTTGAAGTTCACCTGGAGGAGCACGTGTTCCCGATCTTGCCTGTATCGTTTCTTGGCCTCTCCAGATTTGTTGGACGCCTTCCCTTTGGCTTTCGTCTCTGGCCGTCCCAGAACTCGTTCGGATGACAACCCGATTCTTTGGGACTCTGGAGAGCCCCATATGGCACGCGACTTTTTCATTTTGAGAATGCTTGGTTAAGGGAGGTCTCCTTCCGAGAGTTGGTGGAGATGCACTGGTCAAACTTAATGGTGGACGGTTCGACGGTCTCGAGATTTGCGCAGAAGTTGACGTCCCTAAGGGGATGCCTATGCGAGTTCAAAAAGGCTACGAGGGAGACCATGCGTGCGGTCAGGGAGGAGGCAGAACGGGTGGTCGGCGACCTCGATGCGTTGGAGGACTCGAGGCCTCTGACGGGGGAGGAGTTAAGGCAGAGAGCGGAGGCACAGAAGAATATCTTCGAGGAAGACAAGAATAGAGTCACTGAGTGGAAGCAGAGGTCCAGACAGAAGTGGCTGGCGGAGGGTGATACCAACACGGCTTACTTCCACCGGATGGCTAGTGCTAGACGACACATAAATGCCATAAGATCGATGGTGATTGATGGGGTCAGAATCGAGGGCAACAGAGAGGTAGGAAGAGCTTCGGTGGACTACTTCCGTGACCTCTCTTCCAGAGGGGACAATAGGTAGTGGCGGTGGACTGGATTGGGGGCGGCACGGCTATCTGATTCACAGGCGTACAACCTTACCCGGGAGGTGTCCTTGGAGGAGGTGGAGGCGGCGGTTCGGGACCTCAATGGGAATGGGGCTTCGGGTCCGGACGGGTTCCCTGTTTCCTTCTACAGGGAATTCTGAGGACTGGTGAAGGGGAAACTTCTTGAGGTTGTGAGGGAGTGCTGTCTTTGCAATGCGGGGTTTGAGCGTGTTAATAAGGCGCTGCTGATCCTTATCCCCAAAAGGGAGGGTGCGGATAGAATTGAAGATTTTAGGCCAATTGCGGTCTCCAATGCGCTCTACTTGATCGTGGCCAAGGTTTTTGCAAAAAGATTGACCAAGGTGCTTGATCTCATCATCTCCCCGTCCCAATCGGCCTTTGTTCTGGGGAGACAGATAGCGGACTGCTTGGTGATTGCATCCGAAATTCTTACCGATTGGAAGAGATGTGATAGAAAGGCCCTGTTATGGAAGGTGGACTTCGCGAAGGCATATGATACGATTTTTTTGAGCAAAGGAACGGGGGAGCCCTCCCGAGGCGGGAGTAACCACACCAAAGCATTCATTAATAAAGTAAAGTGTACATCAGTTAGATAATCAAAAATTGTACAAAACATTACAGTGGGCTACAACATTCTCCGAGTAAAACCGCTGCCCCTTGAAGATTGTATCATTCCTACCAAGCCAAATAGCCCACAGTACGACAAAAGGCTTGGAGACATCATCGGAAGACCCATGGCCGACCCGACGAACCGACCGCCAAAACTGATCAGCATCACAGGACCAGACCCACGTGAGCCCCAATGACTCCCAAACCTTTGCGGAAGACCTGCAGCCAAAAAAGATGTGATCCAAATCCTCCAACTCGTCCTCGCATCTGTCACACTTAAGATCCGTCCCACCCAGCAGTCTGCCTCTCCTCACTTTGTCACAAATACGACCTCTCGTCAAACACCAAAGGAATACCTTTACCCGCATTGGAATCTTAGCTGCCCAAATCATCTTCACGTCAGCACACAGGTCTTCATCTCGCTCCACCAAAGCCGCAGTAATCATCCGATAGGTCGCCTTCACCGAGAACCTACCACCAGTCCACTCAAACCTGTCCGTGTCCCTCGACAGGTCCCCGGCAAGGGGAATCTCAGACAACATCCTCAAAAACTCCTCCAACCTCTGATCCGAGAGATCCACAAGGAACCTCGGCGCCCACGTCCCAGCTTCGATGACCTCCGTTACCCGCGCTCTCCTATCAACTGCCAAAGCCATCAATCGAGGGAAGCGGGAGGCCAGGGCCCCATCCCCCGTCCAGTCATCTAACCAAAACCGGAACCGGAGCCCATCCCCCGAACTCGGCCTAAGAAGCGGCCGAAGCACCGGAAGAACAACACGGATCCCACTCCACAAGGAAGACTCATGACGCTTCCTCTCCGCCACCAACTCCCCAGTAACACCATAGATCTTTCTCAGCAGCTGCAAGACCGGCGAATCGGACGAACCCCAAATGCGCACCACCCACTTGGCTAACAGAGCTTTGTTTATAGATTCCACGTCCCTAACGCCAAGGCCCCCCTCCTCAATCGGAACTGCCAGGTCCTTCCAAGCCACCAGGTGCAACCCCTTCTTTGCCTGTCTTTCATCAGACCAGAAAAAGGATCTCATCAAAGTCTCAATCTCGTCGAAAAGAAAAAAGTCGGGATGGCCGAAAGAACATGCTTCAACAATGTAAGCTTCCCACCCTTGGATAGAGTGACAGCCTTCCAACCTTCCAGCCGCTCCTCCATTCTGCGCAGCACACAATCCCAATCGGACTTCCTCAGCCTGCCGTCAACCAGAGGCAAACCCAAATAGGTTATCGGCAGTCTCCCCAAGGGGCATCCTGCCCACTCCGCCAGCCTGAAGCTCTCCTCGCCACCTAAACCCATTGGTACAAGGTTCGACTTCTGTCTGTTAATCTGCAACCCAGAGAGGAACCCAAAAACATCTACCAGCACAGCTGCATTGCGGTTCTGCTCCTCCGTCCCTCCCAGAAAAATCAGCGTGTCATCCGCATATTGCAACACCGGGACTGAGATGTCCCCCATTCGGAAGCCATCGCACCAGTTTTCCTCCACTGCCCGCTCAAATAAAACCGCAAGACAATCTGCAACGAACACAAAAAGCAGGGGAGCAAGGGGGCAACCCTGACGCACCCCCCTCTGCGGTTGGAACCATCCGCCCTCAGGCCTCCCATTTACCAACACCGAGCATGAGCTAGTGGTGACGCATCTCTTTACCCAAGCAATCCAAACATCCGGGAAACCCCTTTTCTGCATAGCTAACCAGAGGAATCTCCAACTGACACAGTCATAAGCCTTGGCTAGTCAATCTTCCAAACTGTCCCTTTTTTTGAGACCTCTTCCACTCACGAGAAATCTCCGAAGCGGTCACGATTCCATCCGCCATAGACCAACCCGGAATGAAGGCGGATTGGACCGGCAAAACCACAGAGGATAGGACCCCTCTAAGTCTGCTCGCCAACACCTTGGCGACAATAAGATAAATGCCATTGGAGATAGATATCGGCCTGTAGTCCCCCACCCCCACCGGGGTATCTTTCTTCGGCAGCAAAAAAATCAAAGCCCTGTTAACTTTCTCAAAACCCATGTTGCCCCCCCTGAACTCAGTCAGAACCTCCAAGATGTCCTCCTTCAGCAGATCCCAGAACTCCCTGTAGAAAGCTATGGAGAAGCCATCCGGACCCGGAGTCCCGTCCGCATTCAACTCCTCTCCCAAACCGCCCTGCGCACCTCTGCCTCCGTGAAGTCGGCCACTAACGAATCAGCCTGGGCACCACTCAAGTGCCTTACCCCCAGACCCGACCAACCCCAGCCATCTTCCACCAGCACCCTCCTCGAGGCACTCACAAAATGACCCCGCAAGGCGATCCCAATCTCCCTTTCACCTGACACCCTTTGGCCCCCTACCTCCATTTCATGCAAGAAGCTCCTTCTCCTCCTTCCGGATGCCACAGAATGGAAGAACCGCGTGTTGGCGTCCCCTTCCCTTAGCCACCTCTGCCTGGCCCTCTGCCGCCATTGAACCTCCTCTTTTCTATCCTCCCGAAGCACAGTCTCAATCCAGACTACCCTCTCCTCCACCTCTTCCGAAGACAGGCCACGATCATCATCAAGCCCGTCTAACCTGCTGATCCCAGCCTCTGCCTCAGCCCGGACGGCCCGTCGCCTCCTGGCGACATCCTTCCCATAACTCAACAGCAACCGCCTCAGTAACTCGAGCTTGGCCGCAAACCGCGACACTGCCGAGCCCGCCACCGCCACACTCCGCCAATGCTCATGCACCAAGTCCCGGAAACCATCCTCCAACAGCCACTTCTTCTCAAAGCGAAAGGAGAACCGAGCCAAGCGCTCCTCACCAGAGAACCAAAGAACAGGAGTGTGATATGATATAGTCCTCGTAAGTGCCCAAGCCCTTGCCAAAGGGAAGACCTCCCCTGCCTCAACCGACATCAGGAATCTGTCGAGTCTGGATCTCACCCTCATGTTCCTCCAAGTGTACTTGCAAGTTGCACCCATCCGCATCTACTACAGACAAACCCAGAGACCGAACCACCTGCCTCATATCTGCCGATCCGGGATCAGAGCCTCCACTCCCCCCCGGCCTATCGTCCGATAGCAACGTAACATTGAAGTCGCCACCGATGAGCCAAATACCGTCGCCAGCCTCAGGCCCAGAGCTCTCCAGATCCCCAACCAAGCTACCATCCTCCCGCCGACACGGGCCATAGACATTAGTAATGTACAGACAGATCCCATCTGCCCTTCGCCGTTGCCGAACAGACAAAGTGAATTGGGAGGCGGACATCCCCATCAAGTCGAAGGAATCAGATCGCCAACCGGTGAGCAACCCCCCTGAAGCCCCAGCGACCCCCTTGTCCGCCAATGAGAAATACCCCCTCTACTCATCTCCCGCCGCAACTGCTCCTCCAAAGACTGCATCTTAGTCTCCTGAAGCAAGAAAATATCTGCACCAGCCTCTCTCAGCAGATTTTGCACACCGAGCCTCTTTTCGGGCCGGCACAGTCCCCTCACATTCAAAGATAGCAGCTTCATCTGGCGACCAGAGCTTCCCTCTTCTTTGGGGGAATAACCCCCAAGTGCCGAGCCATGTCCCTGTCGAGGGCCGCAAAACGGTTCCGCACCACCAACGGGCTGACCGCTCTCACGCTCACCACCTCAGCATCTGCCCCCGATGCCAGAGATGCCCTTAGAGCAGCCCTCGCCTTCTTCTCAGCCCTCCTCCGCTTCCCCCTCCCCTTTTCATACTCCACACCAAAATGCCGCGTCAACTCCCCGCCCAAAAGCTGCAAAGATCCCCCCCCTCCCCCCAGCTGCATCCTCCCCACCCAATGCACCCTCAAACGGAACAACCACCCCAACCACAGCAGCCGCCTCTTCCAGCTGAAAATCCTGCCCCCCCGGGACAACCGCCCACTCCCCCATAGATACGTCCACCCGCGGAGAGTTCGCAGCTCCCCCCCTCTCGGAGGCGTCGCCCAAAGCAAACCCCTCCACACCTCGGGCCAAAACCCCCTCCTCAACCACCTCCACCAGACAAGCAATCGATTTTGGCTGAGCCACTCCTCCACCCAGAGCCTCCCCTCCTCCAGTAGAACGCGCCGAAGACGCCAGAAACCAAGGCAAAGAAACATCCGGCAATCTCGGAAAGTCCACCGCCGATATGGAACCGAACCGGAGACCCTCCCCCGTGGCGCGGGCCTCTGTCGGAAGCTGCCCCCCACCGAAATCCGCCCCTCCTCTGGCCGCCAAGCCCCCACCTTTGCATCAGATCGCTGCACCACCTCACCATCCACCACCGCCACCTCGGCCACCAGGACCTCCTTCTTGTGGCATCCATCGGCCAGAATAGCCTCCCATACATTTGCATCCACCAGCTCAAGAAGAAGCCGCCTGCCAGCCAGTCGAACCTCCCACCAACCCATCTTCTCGACACCAAGCGACCTCACCCGAAGGAACACCTCCAAAGGTTGCTCGGGTTGACACCCCGAACTCTTGACTGAGACAACCACGAGAACGCCACGCAACAGCTCTGAAATGTGCTCCCTCGTCCTCATCCCCATCGGAAGCCCCCTGACAACGACCCTCTCCACGCTGCCAGGCTGCACGGCGACATCACAGTCCCTCGGCCTCCGCCACCTCAACTGCAAGCCCCCAGACACCGGGTCAAGCAACAACCTCCGGCTCTCGCATTCGCTGAGGCCCCTCGCCACCGCCCTCCACGGAGATAGCCGAGCCACATCACCCCTAAAAGAAGCCTTGGACACGAGGCCCACGCCCGAAGTCGCAAAAAACAGCGCCCCCTCTCCCCCACCCTCTCCAACCAGCACATCTGCACCCGCAACCTTCTTCGGGCAGCACCTCCGAGAATGACCGAAACCCCGGCAAGAGAAGCAACACACAGGCTCCCGACACGCCTGCACCCAATGATCCAACCCACCGCACCGAAAACAGCCGCGACCGAAGGGGGAGACTTTCGGTGGCCCACGCTTACGCCCAGAAGTAGGAAACTTCTCCCTGCGACGCCCAACCACTAGCTGCCAACCCTGGAACGCACCACAGCCCTCGCCCCCCTCGCCAGCACCCTTGTTCGGAACCCAGCCTCGCCGACCTCCCCGGTCGCGCAACGCCTCCAGCCTGCCTACACACCCGCGCCGGCCTGAACACCCGCGCCAGCCTGCACTCCCACACCACTCGCGCCAGCCTGCACACCCGTGCCGGCCTGCACACCCGCACCAGTAGCAGGAGCGGAGAAAACCTCAGCCCCAACCCCCGGTCTGGCACCCGCGCCGGTTTGGCACCAACCCCCTTGCTGGCACCAACCCGCGCCAGTAGCAGGAGTGGAGAAAACCTCAGCCCCAACTCCCGGTCTGGCACCAAGAATCCGATCAGAGAAGCCCCAAGCCCTAACCCCTTTGCTGGCACCGTCAGAGGAAGCGCGTCGCCCGAAGCCGCTAATGCCTTCGCAGAAGTCACGCCACTCGAAGTCGCGTGGAGCGTCGCCAACGCCGATGGCGGTACCGCGCCTCCCGCGCGGGACGAAGGAAAAGCGCCCGAACTCGCGAGGAAGGAAAGGAGGATCGCACCGCCCGACCCCACGTGGAGCGGGAAGTATCGCGCACGCCCTCATCGCAAAGGAGATGGGGAGCGCGGTGCATATGATACGATTGATTGGCAATTCCTCTGGATGGCTATGCATAAGAGGGGTTTCCCTCCCCTTTGGATTTCGTGGATGAAGCGCTGCGTGACTACCGCTTCCATGACGGTGCTCGTCAATGGGCGGCCTGAGGGGGGCTTTTTTCAGACTCAGAGGGGGGTGAGGCAGGGCTGCCTACTGACCCCTCTATTGTTTATCTTGGCTTCCGACGTACTTGCTTGCATGGTGGACCGTGTTCAGAGCAACGGTGTCACTAAAGGTTACTCCAAAGATGAGCTGAGGGTCCCCCTAATTCAGTAAGCCGACGACACCATGTTTTTCATAGAGGGGGTACTGACGAGGCCTATGGTATGGCGACTATTCCGGAGATTTTTAGTGAGATGTCGGGCTTGGTCCAGAATCGCGACAAGTCTAAGTTGGTGACATTTTCTATGAATGACGAGGAGGAGGCCCGATGTGGGCATCTGCTGGGTACGGCATGTACAGAGCTCCCCGTTCACTATCTTGGGATCCCTCTGACTGCGGGTAGAACTGGAAGGGCTGATTGGCTGCCGTTGGTGGAGAAGTTAGAGAAGCGGCTTGCGGGATGGAAATCCATGGTCCTATCCAAGGGTGGGCGTCTTGTTCTTCTGAAGGCTGTTTTGGCGACTATACCGGTTTACCTCTCTTCCGCGAGGCTCCTGCCCAAGGGGATTAGGAGGAGGCTTGAGAGTTTGATGCACCGATTCCTGTGGGGGAAGAACGGAAGTGATTCCATAGGCATTCCTCTTGTCAACTGGGACATTATCACGCTGCTGGAGGGAGGGGGTGGGTTCGGGGTCAAGAAGTTGGAGCTGCTGAATGAGGCTTTACTGCTCAAGTGGGGGGCCAGGATATGGGGGGATGGTACCGACCTTTGCTCAACCATTCTTCGTCGGATTTATGTCCCCAGTGCTGCTGTGCCAGGGGCGTGGGACAGGGGGATGAGACCTTCGCCATTGTGGAAGGGCGTTTCCTCGATGGCTCCAAGGTTCAACGAACTTTTCAGGCCGGTGTTGGGGGCTGGGGCGATCTTTGCCTTTTTGAGAGACGACTGGACGGATGGGGGTTGTCTTTGTGACCGCTTCCCCCGGCTGTTTGCATTGGCTGCGGATCCAGAGGCAAGGTTGACTGACTGATGGGAGGACGGCAATTGGATGCCTCTCTTTCGGTCCAACTTCTCTGACCAGCGGTTAGAGGAGTTTCTCTGCTTGTTGGAGTCGCTTCGGGAGATGTCGGGCCCTGCACAGGGGCGGGACCATTGGACCTGGCGCAAGGGGAACTTCTCGGTGAGAAAAGCGTACGCTGCAATCTGCCGGTCGCCGCCTTCTATTTCACAGAGATGGCGAGGGACTACGGGTTCATTTGGGGGCTCGGGCTTCCAGAGAGTATTGGTCTTTTCATGTGGTTGTTTCGAAGGGAGCGTCTCATGACACGAGAGAGATGCTCAAGGCTCCTGGGATCGGTGTCTGACAGGTGCCTCCTCTGTGGTCTGGAGATAGAATCTATGGGCCATCTCTTCTTTAGATGTACTGCTACGAGGACGATTTGGGCCAATGCAGACCTGGAGTGGGTAAATACGGATAACGTTGCCTCCTTCTGCGGGTGCCTGGTGGCGGCCAAGCGCCGTCCACGTAGGGAGCTGCTTTACCCGATAGCCGTGGTGTGGGTGCTTTAGTTGGCTAAGAATGCGCCGGTTTTCTCTGGGCAAAGGTTTTATAATGAAAATGTGTATTGTCAAGTGTCGTGGGTTCTGGAGTCTTGGCTGTAAACATGGCTTCCTTTTTTGATACCTTGTAATCTCATGTTGCTTTTCTTTTTTTATAAATTATTAATAAAATTATGGGGTGAACACCTTTGAGTGTCTCCCCCTTCTTTGGCTTCAAACAAAAGTTTGTAGTTCATGCATGGTCGGTGGTTTGAAACCACTTCCATATCCGTGTACATCGGTCATCATCGTCAAATAGGAAGGACCATTAACAATGTTGAATGATAGTGAATTCTCAAAAAAATCTCCCGATGCTCCAGCAAATCCTCCTCTCGTTTGTCTTCCAACTTGCATTCAAAGTGAGTTGTGTGGGTGGATCCAAAGTACATGCACCCCCACTTCCTTGTGCAATAAAAAATCCATCGATCCTCGAGCTTGCTTAACATCGCTAGAATTTGTCAATGCTATATGTGATGGTTGATTTTCAACATCTCCAGATGACATTTGCATCCCAACTCGACAAACCTCTTCCATTTTTTCCAATCTCCTTCTCTTCTCACAATCCTTGCTTTCCATGAACATTTTCGTCTCTTGTTGAACCTCAATGGGAACGTTTGGACATACTCTCACATTCTTGGTGTCTTTGCAAGATGGTCTTTCAATCGCTTTACCCTGCCAGTGATCTTCATCAAACAGAAATTACATTCAACATAAACGTAGCCCTTCCCTTTGTGATGCTCGTCCATTTCTTGTTCTTGGCAATATCTCCATCCGAGATCCGATCGTCCCCCCACTATGGCTTTTCTTTCCCATATGTACAAGTTAGGAAATAATACACTTAGAGTTACTTAGAAATAACATGCTTAGAAACTAATTGTAAACAGTTGTTTAAAACTTAACGATAAGAATCTTAAAAAACAACATGCTTAAAAATAACATACTTAGTTGGTAATCATTCATAACTAACCCCAACTAACCCTTGTTGATTAAAACTAAATAACTTTAATCCTCCAATTTATTGATTACACTTTGTAAATGATTAACCCTAATAACTAATAACTAACCCCGGTAACTATTCATAAGATAAATAAATCCATAAGATAAATAAATAGTTTATTATGTGGAGATGGGTATGTGGGACAAAATAAATTAATCCTAAATCCATAAGATAAAAAGCTTATTCTGTTAAGATAACCAAAATGAAAAAACCTAAAAACCAAGCAAAAACCTGGGTCTGTGGGACAGTGTGAGGTAACAACACCCCTTGTTTGAAGGCAACCGTCAATGGAGATGGTCAGATGGATCCTGGATGGCGACACGCGGTGGTGGCGACGATCGACATCATGCGAAAGTGGTGGTGAGGAGTCCCTTCACATCGGTGGAGGCGATATTGAAAGGGTGGGAGCGTCGTGCGACTCTTTTAGGAAAGAAATGGCACACATTTTTTGCACGTGATCACAATGAAAAAAATATAGTTGTCGATTCGTGTGCCTTAGCCTCGCCTTAACCGCCTCACGCCTCGAGCGCCTCAGACATATGCAAGGCCTACGCACCAGCAATGGGGCTCGTGGCGTGCGTCTCGGGGTGTTTTTGGCTCGCCTCACCTCGATGCATATATCTCAGCATCTTGAGGTGCCGGTTTTTAGAATCATAAAGGTGTCTACGTCTAAGGAGATGGGCAGTTTGGGTGTGCTACTGGCAGAGGGGATGAATAAGGCTTTTATGGCGAAGTGGGTGGTGCGATTATGGGGGAAGTCTGAAGACCTGGTATGTCGTTTTATGAGGAAGATCTATGGGATATCCATGTCGCTTGAGGTCCTTCCTGGGCACCTTCTGTCGCTTGAGGTCCTTGTGGAATGGGATCACTAAAATCGTTCTGGAGGTGGCAAGCGAATTGAGACATGTCTTGTGGATGGATCGGGATTCCCATTTTTGGTTGGACGATTGGACATGGGATGTTGCGACGGGGGATTGTTTGCCGCGCCTCTTTCGTTCCTTGAAGAATAAGGAGGCGCATGCACGACTGCTTTGGGACAGGGGTTAATGATTTTGGAATTCTCATCCGGTTTGTCGGACCATACGATGGAGGAGCTCTTTCAGTTGCAAGCGGAGTTGACGTAGATTGTGGGCCCTACTTAGGGCAGGGGCTATTTTGTGTTGGGAGATTTAAGGTTTACAACTAAGAAGGCGTATCGTTATTTGGTAATGGATGGGGTTGATGTACACGATGAGGTTCGTGTGGATGTTGGCCTGATTTGGAGAAGCAAGGTGCCAAACCTTGTTAAGGTTTTCCTTTGGCTCCTCAGATTGGGGATGATTCTTACCAAGGTACGTCGGAGTTAGCTGCTTGGCATGGAAGACTTTACTTGTGACAGATGCAGGCAGACATTGGAGGACATGGACTATCTTTTCTTCTCTTGTCATGTTTCCGCAGAGGTGTGGAGCTGGGCTAATATTTTATGTATTGCCTGGTCTGATTGTCCTACGTTCTAGAGAGATGTTAGAGCGGTTTGTAGTTTTGGACACGAGGAGACCATATATCCTTTTGTGTTGATATGGGTAATTTGGTACGCCAGGAACGAGACAATTTTGGTTGGGTAGACATTTTATACAGAGAATGTACTTGAACAATGTAGGGTCCTTTGTATATCATGGCGATGGTGATTTGATGTGACATTTACCTTTTTTTATATATATATACTTCATGGTGGATCCGAGCTTCGGATGACATCCTTCATCTCTCTAAAAAACCACCTTTTAGTGAATTACAAATTCAAGGACTTGGAACTACTTGTCTACGAAAGACGAACGGCTTACAATCAAAGGAAGAGAAGAATATATAGTAGAAAACAAATAAAAAATCAGATGAAGTCCGAGGCAGTGCCTCGAGGCACACACCTCAATGAGGCTGCTCGATGCTATAGCCTCGTGGCATTTTCCCTTGAAAAACGTGTTGAGACGTACTCCTCAACGCCTCAAGGTACATTTTTAAAAATAATGGTCGAGACTTTTGAGATCTATCTCCTCATAAATGATGATGCATGTTATGTGCTTATTTTTTGTGCATTTCACAATCGCAATCGGGTTTGGACGGGCATGTGCAAATGGCTGCAATGATGGTGAGACATTAGGAGACGAGATAAAGGTGGAGAGGAAGGCGATTGTCGGTGTGGATGGAGTGGGGGAAAATGTCAAAACTAGGATATGGACAACTAAAGAAGGATGCTTGCTAAAAAACATCTAAAGAAGTGTCACATCCCCATGATTCGGATACTCAGCAATACACATCCACACATAATTCTACATTCGAAATACTATACTATAAAATTTATGGAGGGGAGTAGTAAGAAGGAAGAACAATCAACAATTTTTTTTCCATTCATAATCAATATCCACAAAAGATGGACAATGTACCAAAATGTAAAGCAATATGTACTCACACGTCAAGTCTCTCAAAGAAATAAATATAGGTACAACATGACAAAAAACAAACACCAACTGTACCACAAAAAGATATGAGAAAGTCTACCACGAGCTGTCTAATACTGCGGATGCTCCTCCTGCAAACCTACGCAAATAGATTTGAGCAAAGCGCCCAGTACGGATACAAAACAACATCTAAAAATGGTAAAAAGTTTGCACAAGAAACTGATCGCAATTGCCGATGAAGAAAGAGGTGCCATCCATGGTGGACTTTAGGCTGATCGCGCTATCTAACGCCATATACCTCATCATCTTCACGATCCTCGCGAACTGGTTGTGGGGAGTGCTGCATTGAATCATTTTGCCAGAACAGATGGCATTCGTCCCTGGGAGGCAGATGGATTGGTGTTGGCATCTGAGATGGTGACCGACTGGAGAAGAAACAAAACCAAGGGGGTGCTTTGGAAGATTGACTTCTCTAAAACGTACGACTACGTGGACTGGCGCTTCTTATGGGTTTCTATAGAGAAGCGGTGGTTCCCAGACTTATGGATTACGCGGATCAAGAGATGCATTACAACGAGCTCTCATCCAGTGATAGCGAACAGAGGATCAGAAGGGGGTTTCTTCCAACCTCAGCGGGGGATTAGACAGGGATGTCCTTTGGCGCCGCAGCTGTTCGCCATTGTTGCGGATGTTCTGACGGTTATGATGAGGTTGTCAGGGTCTGCGGGTTGGTATTCTAGATATACTAGGGAGGACATATCTGTCCAGTTGCTGCAGTATGCGAATGACACGGTGGTGTTCTTGGTGGAGGACGAGGAGAAGATTAGAAGAACATCCTGTATAATGGACATCTTTGGGGAGCTGTCGTGCCTCAGGTGAATCGGGGCAAATCAGCTGTGGTTCCATTTAGACTCTCTGAATTGGAGGGGCAGCGCACGTCGACAACTTTGGGATGCCCTTCGACATCGTTGCCGATTATGTATCTGGGTCTGCCACTGGTGGTTGGGAGGCACAAGACGAGGGGTTGGAAGGGGTTATTGGACATGCTAGAAGGGAAGTTTGTGGGGTGGACGGCGAGGACATTGTCTAGGGGAGGGAAGCTGATTCTC
This sequence comes from Ottelia alismoides, assembly GCA_037367405.1. Lineage (NCBI taxonomy): Eukaryota > Viridiplantae > Streptophyta > Magnoliopsida > Alismatales > Hydrocharitaceae > Ottelia > Ottelia alismoides. The sequence goes on from JAZKJV010011061.1 coordinate 951,770, forward strand.
CTGAGGCATGTTTGTCGACTATTCTTGTCTTCTTTTGCTTTACGAGGTCTTTGGTGGCAGGGGTGCGAAGGAAGATGGAAGCGTTGATGAGGAGGTTTTTCTGGTCAGATGTGACACAAGTTAAGAAGGGTAGGTATTTGGTGGATTGGAGGAGTGGTACTTCGTCGAAGGGTAGGGGTGGTTTGGGCATCTTGTGAATGGAGGAGATGAACAAGGCGTTCATGGCCAAATGGGTAGTCCGTATCTGGGGCAACTCGGAGAACTTGATATGCAGTTTGATGAGGAAGATTTACAGGATCGTACAAGAACTCGGAGGTTGATGCTGGTCGGCTTCCGCTTTTGTTATGGAGTGGCATCGTACGAGTGATTCCGGAGCTTACTTTTAGGTTGCGGCCTTCTCTTGGTAACGACAATGGATTTCGTTTCTGGTAGAACAACTGGACGGGGAGTGGTGCATTAGGGGAGAGATACCCGAGGTTGTTGCAACTGGAAGTGGACAAGGAGACATCGGCTTGTCGGGCGCGGGATTTGAGATCTTGGGCACCTACTTTTGTTACAGAGCTTCGGAACAAAGGATCAACGATTTCATGGAGTTGCACTCCGAGCTTGTGCGAATAGAAGGGCCAGGGGAAGGAAGAGATCATTTCACATGGGGGATGGATGGTTTTTGGTTAAGAAGACGTATTGATGTTTGGTGGAGGAGGTGGAGGTGGATGAGGAAGATATAATTGCGGACATGCGTTTGATTTGGAAATGCATGGTCCCGATCAGGATCAAGATTTTCCTTTGATTAGTTCGGCGAGGCATAATTCTCACCAAGGATCGAAGACGACAGATGTTGGTGGCGGTGGACAACTTATGCGACAAGTGTGGGGAGGGGGGGGAGATCTGAACCACTTATTCTTCTCATGCGCATGTTCAGTTCAGGTTTGGTGCGGGGCTTGGATTCAATGGCCCTTTGGGCAGAGCAACTCAGGTTTCTGGAGGGAATGGAGATCAGTGTATGGATTTGGACAAGAGAGCTCATCTCTTCGCAGTTTTTGGGCGATTTGGTGTGCAAGAAATGATGTCATTTTTTGGGGAATACTTTCTATTCTTAGAATGTGGCCGAGCATTGTCGAGCGTTATGTAAAGCTTGGAGCATGTAACTTTTTGTAACTTTACGATATATATATATATATATTACATATACTGCGGTGGGTCCTAATTTGAGAGACCACCCTTTCTACTTCTAAAAAAAGAAACCGACCTTAAGGATAACGACTACCCATAAGAAACAAAATGATTACTAACAAATACTCAACGTGAAATGAAAAACCTACAATGTGGCTTTGTCATTTAAGTTATCACATTAAATTATTCAAGAACTATTATTGTTATTTATATGCTTCCTAACTAAGTTCCATACATTACACATGAGATAAGATAATTGATTTGAGCCATGATACATTTAGATCTGCTCCTTGTTGGTAAGAGTCCACGACGGTAAGGAATAAGGTAGTATTAGTAATGGAATTAGTTTGTGGTCTTGATCATGAGGGTCTCACACTATGACTCCAAGATATATCGTATCTTAGGGTTGGAGGGCCTCTGTAGGCATGCATGAAGTAGATGCACCCTAACTAAGTTCCTAACACTTTCCTTTACTAACCTCCCTACTTTCGTTCTAGATTATCATTCTTATTTCATTGACAGTTCTCTTGTCTTCATAATTAATCACATTTCAACTGTATGTATGTAATGTCCAACCTGATGAGATAAGCTGCACGATTCAAAATATAATCTACTATTATCCACTACACGTTGGTAAGAGTCCACGATTATATTGCACAAGATAGAGCTCAAGATTTGATTATATGATATGATTTAGCACTCATGAGTGTTGTCGGAAAGTCCTACGACTACCTTCCATTTTTCTCTGACTACGGGACAAACCGGTAAAACACCTCCTCTAACTAATCTCGGAATTCCCTTCATAGAACCAACTTGAGAAATCAACTTGAGTGATCGGCTTTAAGTGACCTCCCGTTTTAATTCTATATCCGAAAGTGAAGACAAGACTACCAACCAAGCTTGTAAAAATCGACCGACTAGGCTGACTAGTCGACCCGATTAAGCAACTCATCGGCCTGGCCTACCCGATTAGGCTTAGTCGGCCTTTAGTTGGGTACCTCGATTAGTCGGGTCAACTAGTCGTGATAGTCGGCCGACTAATCGGTCGATTTTTGCAAGACGGATTCGGGAACCTGAAATCCGAATACTCATGTATGGAGGTTTTAGGTTACTGTTAGTAACCCAAACCCCATGCACACCCGATCTTTCGAACTCCCTCTCAGGCTATCACCCCACAGTCACCGCCTGCTTCGGACCCTGGCCGTTCGCTCTGGTCGTCGTCTGCTCCATCCGGTCGCCGCTTGCCCCGGTCGCTGCCTGCTCCATCCAGTCGCGGTTAGGGTTTTATTTTGTTGTCATTTTTTAATAATGGTTTGTTGGATGGTTTTGTTGTGTTGATTTGCTATTTTGACATGCTCATACTATTTGTTATATCATTGTATGGTTCTTAAGAAGCTTGTACTATGCATTTTTTGTTGGATGGTTCTTAATGGTCTATTTGTTGGATGGTTCTTAAGAAGTTCATACTATATATGCTCATACTATACATTTTATATAAATATTATTGTGTTGGATGGTTCTTAAGAAGGGCCTATTTTGTACAAGTTTATATACTATTGTGCCATGATGTAGGTGTTGTAGCTTGTTTGTTTTTATTTAAATGCATTCGTAGGAGTTGTAGCTTGTTTGTTCTTATTTAAATGCAAATTGCAATTATGTGTTCTTATGCGAAGTTGTAACTTGGTATTGTTATATTTGTAGTATATAATTGTTATTTATAGAATAGTAATTAGTAACTTGTTTATATCAAGTTTTAACTTGTGAGTTTCTTACAATGTAGATGGCCACATCGCCAATAATGTCTCTTCTGGTAGCGACTCATCCTTCTATGTGCCGTTGGGATCAAGTGATCCTGCATGACAATTTGGTACGTTTCAAAACGCATGGATCCGAACACGTTTACTTGCAACAAGTTGTGCAAGCAAGTGGTGAAAGGAGGAGTTTTTAGGTTCAAGCAACATCTTGCGCACCGTAAAGGCAATGTGGCTGCATGTCCTAAGGTGGACGAAGAGATGAAGAAGATGATGATATCATACTTGGATGACGTTGCTAGAAAGAAGAGTCAGAGAGCTGTTGAGGCGGCTAAGATGAGATTGATGTTGGCATCTCTGGAGATGCTGAATATGCGAAAAGACATCGATCTTCCGAATCTCTGGAGCAGACCGTCGCCGTTCAAGGATCACGTCAGATGAGCATAAAAGATGTTTTATACAAAGACCATCGTGAAAGGTTTGTCTCCTATATATGCAACTGGGCATATACATCGACGGTCCCTTTCAATGCATTGACTACGAAATAGTTCAAACAGATGGTGGAGGCAATTGCGATGTATGGTACAAGTCTCAAGACTCCTACGAAGTATGAGATTAGCGGTCCATTTTTGAAGAAGGTGGTCAAGAAAATATCCGATGACTTGCAATACCATCGAATTACACGGAAGAAGACATGATGCTTTATAATGATTGATGCATGGATGGACATGCGAGGATGAAACATCATGAACTTCTGTGTCAATTGCTCCTTGGGGACTTCATTTTTGAAGTCCATAGATGCTTGTGACGAGGCACACACCGTCGAGGACGTAGTAGCAGGGAGATTGTTGCTCACAAAATATCCCCAGATATAGTGGACTTCCTGTGCTGCTCATTCCATTGATCTTACTTTGGAGGAGATCAGCAAAGATTCCAAAGTGAAGAGCGCAATTAAAAAGGTGAGGATACTCACAATTTTTATTTATGCTCACACTAAAACTCTGAGCTTGATGCAGAAGTTTACAAACAAGAGAGACGTCGCTAGACCAGGTCAAACGTGGTTTGCTACTACTTTTCTCACTCTTGAAAAAATTTTAAAGAAAAAAGACAAGCTTAGGTTGATGTTTTCGTCAGATGAGTGAAGGACCTGCAAATGGTGAAGGACCTGCAAATGGTACAAGACTAAAAAGAGAGAACAAGCGATTCCATAGTCTTCAACGCTACTTTTTGGAGCCACACCACATTTGCAATCAAAATTTTTACACCTTTGGTTCGTCTATTCCATGTGGTTGATGCGGATCTGCGTCCATCCATGGGCTTTGTTTATGGAGGGCTTGAAGAGGCAGAGAGAGAGGATTGTAGCTTTTAATAGCGTGGAGTCATCTTACAAGTTTTTTGTGGACGCTATTATCTCCAAGACCAAGGGTAGGGTTGACACTCCATTGCATTTAGCGGCTTACTTTTTGAGCCCGTATTTCTTTTATACGGAGTGTGACGGTGATGCGATATTGTAGCAAAGAGATGTTTTATGGATTGCATGGAATGATTTTATCCAAATTTGGATATACAAGATGCTATCACCAGGAAGGAGATTCTTGATTGAAGACATGATCGTGGGGCATTTGAGAAGCCATTAGCCAGGAGACAAAGGGTGGGAAATGACGGAAATTTTGATTTAAGTATTTCATGCATTATTTTTAATTAATATCATTTGGATCATCTTTGATTTCATTGACTTAACCAATTCTCTATTTTATTAGCTATGGTGGTACAATTATGGAGATGACACCACATTTGAAAGACATGTCCATTGAGATCTTGAGCTTGACTTCTGTATCCTCTGGATGTGAGGGCAACTATAGTACGCTTGACTCGGTAATGACTCTATTTACCCACCTGATAGAAATACTAGCAATAAATTAATAATTGATATAGTCATTAGTCACATTTTTTGTTATGCTGCTTACATATCCATACCAAAAAGAGAATCAGGTTGGAGACAATGAGGCTAAATGATCTTGTGTACGTTCGTTTCAATTCCAACCTGATGGAATGTCGGCTTGAGAAAGGAAAAGATCCTCTTTCCTCCTGCGATCGTGTACGTTTAGGTGAATGGACTGGAGAGGTCAATGTATAAGCTCCAGATGAGGTGATCTTTCTAGCCTTCTAGGTTCCGGATTGACTTGGGGTGCATTGGCTCATGCAAGTGGTGCTGTAGATAATTTAGAACTGAGAAGAAGGTAAAGAGGTGAACATGGCAAAGGAGCTTCATCTTCGAGCTCAAATGTTGCACCTATAAATGAAGAAGAGGAGAAATTTCTACCTGAAGACATAGATGAAGAAGAAGATGATGATGAAGAAGAGATTGATTTTGATGATGACCTTGATGGAGATGAATGACTTTTTACTTTCTGCTTGAATTATTTTTGTTTTGACATGTTGCATCTGTTTGTGAACATTTGCTAATGTTATGTAGCTAACATTTGTTCTTAACTTGCTACTTTATTCCTTCAATTGCTCTTTTTTAGCTCTTATTGTGAACCCCTTAGGATCCGGGTACCCGTTTACGACACAATTCGTAACATTCCATTTATTGACATCGCATTATAAGCATAAATTTATGGGGAAATTTTTTTTCTATTGTTGTTGCAATCATTGGCATCTGACATTCAAATTGACATTCATAACCACAAGCTAAAAGAGACAATGGCACCAGAAATTCATTTCATTAATTTTCCATATAATTTTACAACATGTACAATGTCTGCTAGTACATACAATATCCCAAAATTTGACTGAAGAGAAGAAGCATTTTATATATCAATTGAACTAAAAACTGTAACAAAAACCCCATACCGTCTGGTATAGACCTTGTCTCTTGGAACCCTGTATAGCTACTGAACAACAGACTCCTTTCCTGCCATGCGTGCAAGGAAGAAAAGGAGTCACAATTGTGAATACAAACCCATAGTTTAAAATAACAAGTAATTTAATGTACAAAAGAGAGCATTGTTTGAATTCCCTATAAGTGTCCATTATTCCAACACTTTTCATATATCACATATTTATTTTGTAATTACAAATTCATAATTGTATAAGGGTATGTGTGTGTGTATATATGAATCTATATTATCATACAGACTAGATATCACCACGGTGGATTTCGACGATGTGGAAGATGAAATTTAGATTGACTTAAATCTCGAATCTAATGGATAATCATTTTTTATCAACATAACTTTTGATTGTGACTCTCCAATTTCAACTTCAACTATCTCAGATGCAATCTTAGGTGACTTAGATCTAGATATGGATGATCTCGATGTATCGCAAAGTCTGTTGGCGAAAGTAAAACTCAAGCGGTGAAGAAGCCTACAAATGGCTCTTCCGTCTCGCCCTCTAGTTGGAAGGACGGTCCAATAGAGGGATAGGTCTACTCCCCAACTATGCCACTGAGACGGGTGAGAGAGACTTCCCGGAAAAGTCACTCTAAAAAAAAACAGCCCGACCGGTAACGGGCAACCGAGCTCGTACGTAAAACTGAAAACCAAGGATCCCCCACCTGGGTATCCTAAAACAGAGGGTCAGCGGAATGGTCTAAAGTCGGGATCCCAACGAGGCGTAAAAACACTGCGAGCTCGCGTAAAAACCGTGTAAAAGACTGGGATCCTAGACCCGCGCACTTAGCGGCCGCTGCCCTAACTGGACTTCCTTTCCTCCGCCCAGTTGAGGGTTAACCCGCCCTCGCACGGTCAGGTGAAAAGGGCACCACGACCGGCACTATTAATTATTAGTCACCACTAATTTACCATCATCTTCTTTTTCTTGATTCCTTATTTCCTTTATGACATACAGAATGTTCGCTATACTTGCATAACATTTGCATCAATTAAGTGAGTTGGATCCTTAACCAAAATTTGAATATAACTAAGGGATTTTCAAAATTGATCTGCCTCTAGTATCAGATGTTGTATCCATGGACAGAAACAAAACTTATGAACAACAATAAAGATGTGTGTATGTGTGTGTGCGCACTTGCTCATAAAGATGCGGTCATAATTGGCGTGATCTTTTGATGGTGCCCTATGCATCTTCATGCTATATACTAGCATCTTCATACACCAGGATTGTTTTAGTAGTGCCAACAATTCACGATCTTCAGACAGTTGATCAATAAAGATTGAAGTCAAGAATTCGGCCATGGGAAAGGCATCATTTCATAACTAAGGTCAGATCATGTAATTTTGTGCACATCAGACTTGTTGATAACAGTTGATCTGTCAGGCTCTCCATCAGCATGCACACACACATGCACTCAGTACATGTGAGCTCAGATATTGCACAAATTCATAATGATAACAATGCTCTATCAGAATTAAGCATTTTAAGAAACAACATATTTGAAATTTTGTGTTTGATCTTTCTGTTTTATCCAATATTTAAGCTCTTCAAGATCATGATAAATAGTCACTGAGAATCAACAAAGTATGGTTGGAGGCCTTCAGAAATCGATTATGATCGATTAAATAGTAATTCTTCAATGTAGAATATGTTATATTTTCCCTAATGAGAGTGTCATATATGAAGGATCTTCGTAACAATCATATGCTCATATTGAAAAATATCACTCGAGAAAGCTACTTAATGAGATCTGTCCATATACCTATACCAAATAAAAATTTATAGAATCTGGAAACATAATTATTCACGTACCTAGATGGCTTACCTAAATACACATTTCAATTAACATATAAGAGAGATAGATTTATCTGTTTCCTTTATCAGATTGTAGGTGAACTTGATAGAAGCTAATATATTAGATAAATTGTATTATCTGATTTTTTCAGAGCGTAATTAAATTTGAAATTTTCTAAGCAGAGAAGTATGCAGTTGTATTATACAATAAATAATGTCATAAACTTATTCCTGTCAAGCTCACACTTATAATCAGTTTCACTAGCTTATCCTCCCAACATACTCCTATCAAACTAGCCCTTAAGGTAGAATAGTGGGGGTATTATTACTGGAGAATTATCTAAATAATGTAAATATATTCTGGTACAACATATAAGCTAACAGGGTGAATTGTTAAAAATACAATTTGAAAGAATAGCTGGTGAAGTAATTACCCAAAGAACATATATGTACTCTCAATATAGTCTATAAGCTAACATGATGAATTGTAACTATTTCCTGCATTACCTACGATATCATCCCAAATTATCCCAACACAGTGGTGCATCGAACTGATGGAACTCTACAAACATTGACAAATCCTCACAATATTACATGACAGAAGGCATCTACTATAAAAATGCACTTAACATGACCTAATGAAATCATGACCACACAATTAAATGATATCTGTTTCTTATTCATAAAATTATTTGGATTGATTTAGTGTCTGTATCATATGTTAGTAGTGTAATTCATGCAGGGAATTATTGTAATCATAATCCAGGAACAAAAATTTAAATTGCTAATAGTAAAGATTCATTTATTTATTTGAATCATTATAGCATCTAGATCATTTATTCTTAATACTAATTAAGAAACCTTTCCTTTCGGATGGTGAAATCCTTAGCCACTGATCTAACAGATAGACTCTTATCACAGGTTGTACAATGTTCTTGTTAAAAATAAATATGAAGTCAGACCTAGAGATTTAATTTTTAGATGTTTTTTTCTAGTCATAAAATCCCAAAGTCCCAAACCTTCAGCACCATTCAAACAGGTGGTTAATTAGTATTTCCTGTTTCACATCCAAGCAACCTCATACATTTGTATGACCATTTAGCCCTTTAGTTAACTCCCAAAGAATAACTATTGATCAACATCAATGCAATTTATCCCATCAGCCACTACTACTAACATCCACAAATGCATAATTAAGGATCAAGAATGGGTAGAATACCATGCATGGCAGCAAGTGAGAGGTTAGGGATTGTACCTTCTAAATATCTACAATTTAGGAAGTAAAAAATTTGTATGCAGCAGTGAGGGCTGCAACATTATCCAATGAAGAAGAGCTGCTGCTGCTGATCCAAACTTGCTCCAGCAACAACTTTGAGCAACAATGGGTCTCCTTCTCATGGACTTTGAGGATGTGAATTGGGAATGGAAGGTGAAAGAAAGAGAAAATAGAATAAAGCCCTGTCAATTGTTTTGAGAAAAGAAATAAATAGAAACCTAAAGAAAGGAAGAGGAAGGTGGGGGTTGGATCCCACGGCTGGAGATTGGGAGAGGAAAAGGGATAGTACCTAATTCCATGTTTGAGACACAATTTGAACTCCAAATTGGAACATGCAGGGCTGATCTTTCCATGGAGCAGCAATCCTTTTTGAGCTGTAGGTTGGCTATCTTAACAAGGAAGAACACAACCAACATTCGGCTGAAACTTGAGGGCAATGGCAGAAAGGGAATATGACATGCGGTGGGAATTGGAAGAGGGATGGAAAGGGATATTACGTTGGAAAAGAGGGCTGATATATATAGAGGGGAGAGATCTAAGTTTGAGCCAAGTGGAGAGGATTGAATGCCACATGGAAGAGAATTGAGGGACTAAGTGGGTGGTTCTGCACTGTTCACATATTTTGTTTTTAGCATGTCTACAGTTACTGTAGCAGACCCATTTTTTTTTCCATAACCGAGTACACTGAAGCTAATTGATAATTAATCTAATTGATATATATATTTATTTTAAAACTTTCTTTACTTAACAAACTTAAGGTTGACCGCATTTGTACTCCGAGTGTCGAATTTTGACGCGAAATATATTATTTCGATCGTCTCAAAATGACGGTCAATATGAGCATAATATTGATATATTTTCGATCGGGTTTGGATGCCCGAATAATTCGAGATACGGTTTCGGTTTGGGTTTAAATTTTGTGAATTTAAAATACCAAACGACCTCCGATTGACGAACGGTCGATTCCGTTGGTCTCGTGTCGTCGAATCGGATCTAATGACGGTCTCGGTTCATTTTGCGGTTTCCGAATTTGCGTCGCGGCTTTTCACGGCGCGCGATACGGTGTGACCGATTTTCGGTCGATTTCGCCCGAACGACTTTTGATTCATGATCAATTGGTCGTTTTAGGTTGTTTAGTCTTGACCGACAACGTTTTCGGGATCATTAGACCCAAAATCGGACGAGTTCGGGTTTCTTGGATTCTGGATGTTACACTTATAAAATTGAAAATTGCTAAATCTATGCAAATTTATGATTGAGTATATATAAAAAATAATTTATATATTTAAAATAATAAAAAAATCAAAATTGATTTGTACTCGACTAAATCCGATTAGTCGCCCGACTGCCGATTAATCCTTAGTCAGTGACCGGACCGATCGAGTACCGACTGTCGACTTCTGCAACCTTGCTACCGACCACGCGTTCTCAAACGCCATCGCGCAACCACCGAAACTATATCGGGGCACAATCAAACTACGTGTCTCCCAACCAACGTAATTGCTGAGGTCATGACCATCTAGCCATCTACTTGGAGACCCAAGGGTGCATGCCCATCCCTTGTGGTTGTTGTCTCCAACTACATATGGCAACATGGGAACTCCATCCGTATGCGAAACCTCAACACGAGATTGGACATCCGTGAAGACACATAAAGCACGCAGGGACTGCATTCGCGGCAAAACTGATATCTCAATCTTTATAATCAATACCGTAATACTTTCATCATCACATCAAAGATTCCGGAGTAATGCATATCACATGTTGATTGATCCGATAATGGGATATATTGCTACGATAATCCCGACTGCTACTAAGAAAATCTATCAAGATCAATGCTAAACATTAACAGCTAGGAGTATATAAATTGGGCGGTATAAATTGGCAGCATTCCGATTAGTGATAACGGTTGCACATTCAATTGTATTCACATGAAGTTAACTAGACACATTTTAATCCTATATGATAGATTAATTAATCTGTAGAATGGTGATTGATACATATTAATTTTGCAACCGCAGCACCACTGAGGCTACCTTTACAATAGATGCAAAATATACCTGGTAAAAATAGTGATGCAATCTAAGCACATCAGATCAACCTGAGTAAATATGCAAACACGGAAATAGAATGCACTGCCGTAATAATCCAATCACGGCTGTAAATATGCAGCCACAGACCACCGTCCCTAGAAAGGCCCAAATACTGGTACTAAGCATTTGACTCTTAATAATACTTGCTGCAATCACCAGAGGAAACAAGAAGAAACGGGACTGTGACGGCGATTAAAGTTACCATTAGATGCCACAATGGCCACTTGATTATTCCATTTTAGAATTAAAAGATAAATAAATGTTGTCAAAAGCATGTTTTTCAATAAAACTGATACAGAATCTGAAACAAAAGAATAGTGAGTTTTATTCATAAGCAACCGTAGCAGGATGATATCAGAATTGAGACTCAAAATTTGACACCCCCCAAAAAAGAATGATTTAGTCTCTAGTAAAAGACACCATAGTTGAATAATAAAAACAAGGCTAGGCATCCTCCACTTCAGCTCAAAACCACCGAAAGGACAATGGTTCAAACTCGATCAAAACACAACAATGATATGTAATCATGAAGGAGAGAGAGGTGTTCATCCACATACAATAAGTGGAGTCCTTGTCATATCTCTTATAACATCTCTAAATGATCTCTTTAAAGAAAAGCTCTGAACAGTTTCACATTGGTAAACTCGGCTTTATATGTTGCGCTTTCCATATTTTTTCTTTCCATTGTTTGTGAGATCACCAAGGCACCAACTAAAGAAATAATAAGATCTCTCACGAGAGTCTAATTTGATAACCTATCTACAAAGACCTCAACCAAAGGTATAGACTCCAACCGACAACAGCTTGCTCCAAACTTAGAGAACCACAATTTCAACTATTTCTTTGGAGAACTGTAATCTCAATTATGCTACTTCCTGGACAAAGTTTTACAAATTCGATAGCTGTTAACATGTACATGCAAGATACAGTATCTCTAATTGTCACACACCAGCATATGTAGCATGTAGATGAGAACAAGAGTCTTCCACCACACCATAACCGACAAGAAATAGCTCATAATCGAGATAACACAATACCATTCCCAAATCCAAACATGCTTCCTTTCATTAGGAATGGAATAAAATTCCTATTTTCGAAAACAACCGCAATACCAAATCCAACTTATTCCCTACAATCCAACTCCCACCTTGAATTCGCAGATCTCAGTAGCAACAAACACCAAAGAAAGCATCAAAAATAAAAAGCAAAAAAGGAAACACATATTTATCCAAACTCCATCTCAAGAATCTCAACAAAAACCAACCAAATCAACACCAAGTCAACACCTTTCTACCGCATCTCGACCCCGAATCGGGAATCAAACAATACCCACATCCCCAAAATCTACAGGGACCCCTCCACCAGATCCGCACACGACCACTTCAACTACATACATCGAAAGAAGGCATCCTGTGTCGCGCGGATCAATCGTGACCCCAGACCATTCCAGTACATCCCATGCGAATGCCTCTCGATTCAACCAGGATTGACGAAAAAAATCAGAAAACCAACCCATACAAGATGAAATGCGGAAATAGGCAACAAGAAGGGGAGATTCGTACCTCGCAAACATGAGAAATGAGCTCCCCACAACAATCTCTTCGCGTAGACGTTTGCGACTTTGCGATCTACAACTCTGCCGATGATCGGACGGCTCTCCGACGAGCGCTAGAGTGGAGCTCTGACGACCCAAACTTGGAAAATGAGGTTTGATGCAACCTATTCATTCACAAGCCCCTTTTATACTCGGGTATGGTTAACCGGATTCGGATCCTGTTCGAGTCCGGGTCTGTTTACTGATCTACAATCATATCTCCTTCATCAAATGTCGGATTTCGACATTCTTGGTACTGTTCAAAAGGTCTCTATGAGTACTACACAATAAATACTCGTTTACTAAATTTAGACATTGGATCAGGTCTGAAATTTAAAAAGTAAACGAAAGTGTATAAGAATCGGATCAAAATTTGTATCTCGAGCCGTATCGAGACCTGATTTGTATGGTCATCCAATATCTATATGCCGTATTTTGTATTTTAAGACCTACCTAAGTCACAGGGTCTCACAAGAAGGATGTGGTTTAGGGTGAATTTGAAGTAGAGATCCTATAAGGATGTGGCCTCTTTAAACTTTAATGGCAGATGCATCTTTGCGGATCCACGTGCAAAGCCATCGCTTATTGGATTTGCTGGTATCGAACTTGATTATATGTATCCCTAACATGAGTGATCTGGGTTCATGAGTCATAAGTAACAAATCATCGACCACCTTATCTAGAGGCGGGTTTGCAACTAGTAATGCATCTACATAGTTAAATTGTTGGGTCACCCACCCCCACCCCCCATTTGCCCACCTCTCCCCCTCTCTCATAATATCCCTCTCCTCTCCAAATTCTTCAACCCTTTCCTCTCTCTTGTATTCCTCTACTATATGAGGTCCTCTTAATTATTCATATGTTCTTGATTGTATAGGGGAGTCACATGTTTAAATTTGTAGGGTAAGTTGCATTCAATGCGTTATTAGTTGGTTCTTTATGATATGCAAATTACTTGAGAAAATGTACTCTGTTATCATGTATGTTTTGTGGTGTTTCTAGGAACAAGTGACTTCATAAAATCATTTTGTTTTATTTTCCCCCTTATCATTTCAAATGCTTCATGGATGACCATCTTTATTGACATTATAGTAGTTTACTCTCCTTGCCACCCATTAGATTTATGACAATTTTTTCTAGGCCCTTTTCGAAGGATATGTTGTAGTCCCTCATTATTATATAGGGGTGATACCTTGATAGATTATTACGATGCTATAATAATGCATGCTGTCATCACTACCTTAACATTCGATTCTTTGTTTTAAACCCTAATGTTGATTTCGATGGGCTCTTTGTTAGATATTGTAGTTTGTTTGGGAGCTTATGTCACTAAAGCGAAAATCATTGTACTTTCAAGAATATCTAGATGTGCTGACTTGGCTTAACTAAGTATAAACCAATATGATGGTTCCTCGGGGCTCCTGATAAATTTTGTTGTTTTGTTAATGTTCCTATCCTTAGAAGCAATAATAACCGTACTTCATGGTCGATTTGGCAAAGGAGCTATTTACATATTTAGATGTATGAGTGGCTTAACCAGTGTTGTCAAAGGTGCTCCTGGCACTTGTCAAGGCGCCCGAGCGAGGTGAAGTGATGCCCCGATGCCATGCCTTGCCCTAGGCAAAACATTTTGCCTCAGGCATTGTGCTGGATCATTGGTAAGCACTTGGCTCGAGGTGCCAAGTGCTAAAGGTGAGCATTTGAGGCAAACATAGGGCTTTTGCCAACTTTTTGCATTTCTTACCTACTTAAGGTTTTTTAAGGTTAGATATATAATTGTTCTAACAGCTAGTTCCACATGTATGTATACAAAAGCACACATACATATGCACATTGCACATGCATATACATAGATATGCTAGTTTTAAGTATTAGACACATGCATTTGCACACAGGTATTAGTTCGAAGTACTATAAGTGCATACCAATGTAGATACATACATATACATATAAGTAAACCTATACACGTTAATATCTATATACGGAAACTCATACACATGTATAAATAGACATATGCACAAACACATGCGTTTAAATATATATGAATACACATAAACATAATATATGCATACACACCATTATGCATGTATAGATGTAAATATACGTGTGTCTGTGCATTGGATTGACTATAGATTTTAATTAGGCGGTATGTATCTACATATACATATGTAATAACATATTTGCATGTATGCATATATACATCAAATTTATATACATGCACATGCATATATAATGGATCGATCTTAATTTGTATTTTAGGTGATATGTGTGTGTATGCATTTGTATCTGTGCGCGCACACACACATATCCATTACTATATTACAAGCAGGGGGTCTTGCCACCGACCCCCATTATTTTTGGCATCCCAATTCTGATTTTCCCCTTTTTAATTCCAACCATCATTCCATTTTTGCCCTGGATCTAACACTGGAATTACCCGACTCGCCTCCGCTGCCCTCCCTCCATCGATGTCACCTTCCTATCCTGTCATAGTCTCGCGCCCCTCGCCCCGACCTATCTGATGCACTCACACATCTCCGTCTCGGCCTTCAAGACCTTCCACCCTCCGTCTTTGCCCTATGCTTGCAACAAAGACGCCAGATGTTCTCGCGTCTGATTCACTTTCTACCCTAACCTCCCCTCTTCCCGCCTTCTTCCTCCATCGACGGAACTACTAGAGTTTTCATGTCAACTATCCTTCCTCTCCAGTTAACCCCCACTTCACCATCTTCAAGCCCTTGTCTTCGTTTACACGAATGACCCATCATGCAACTCCCGACCATCACACCAACACCAACATCAAACTCCATGGCAGCACCCAGATCTTACTTGCAAAGAAAGGTACACCACACCAACAGCAAATGCGGATATCTTTGTTTGATGGCTTCTAGATTTTCCTACTTTGGTCATTGTTTGCTATCTACCATGTGATGAAATTCTGATTTTTTTGTGAAAGTGCAAGACTTGGAGACGTATGTGCAGTGGATATGCGCACTCTTACATCTTCCTCTTGCATTCCAGTGTACGACCAACCATATTCCGGCTTTAGATGAAGTCGTGCAAGGAGGTACCCGAGCAGTTCTTCGATACAAGAGAATCCCTCCTTTTGTGATACAGGAGAAGCTCTCCTTTTGTGGTATGACGTGCGCACGATCCGTCTGGTTACTTGCATGATGAGTCCAATTGGCGATGTCTTATTTCCTATCACTGAATTTCTGTTTTCTTTGAATAATAGAGATATTGGGCTCTCATGTATTCTATTAAGAGGCAAATTTATCAAGGAAACAAACAAGGATATTTGCTGTGGGTATTTATAAAATGATTTGACTTGAAGATTTGATTGAAGAAGAAGATTAATTTGTAGCTGTTATATTTGGGCAATTAGCCTGTTTAAAAGATTTTGTGAAGGGGAATTCAGTTGATTATTTGTGTTGGATAACAAACTCTTGTATGTGATTGGATACATTTACTCTTTTTGGGAAGCTAAATGGATTGATTGTCTAGCTCAAGGCCTTGGTAACTTTGAAGGGCCTGACAATGTATCGTGACTCTCACTGTTGTTCCACCTTTGGCCTCGATTGTCAAAATAATTATCCAACTCACCCCACCCTTCCCCCTCGGCCTCCGTCGTCGATGTCACCCTCCAGCTGCTGTCTGAAATCCTAGCTCTTGCGTTGCCACCTCTCTGCCCTCCCCTCCGACATTTCAATTACTTCTCCGCACGAAAATTCCATTGATGTCCCTCATACTACTCCTGCTGTCGCCTCCCTCTGCCACGTTGCCTACCGCTCTCCGTCTGCACACCGACTAACTAGCGTCCTGTCCGCCCATCCACTGCCTCCAACAACCTCTATCGCTATTGATGTCAACCCTCTACCTCCAAGGAAAACTACCACTGTTGAACCCCAAGATCGTCGACAACATCAAGAGGAGGCCGGATGCGACTTCCATCTTTGTGTTTGATGTAGCATTTGGAAAATCCTAAATCACTACCCAAGTCAGTCCCCGATTAATCTCCATTTGTAAGAACTGAGATACTAAGTATCATTGGGAAAATAACAATGCTTTCATAGGCAGAGTTGATACAAGGTAAAGTTGACATAGAAATCTGCTTTTTAGGAATTTTCAATTGCTTGCATAGGGATGGACAACATTTTGTAGTATGAATTTATCAGGTTATGGCCGCACATGGCATAATCTAGATACTGAAATGTCAAATACTTATTCTGTGATAAGTACACTACAGAAAAAAATCATATGTAGTAGCTACATTATTAGTTCACTGCCTTCACATCATGGACAAGTGATGTTAGATGTTTATATGCTCATGGAAAAGGGAGAAATCCATGTTTTCAATGGGAAGCCAATTGCGAAATATTAGAAATGAAATTTTGTTGTAGAAATGTCATCAATACGATAATCAGATTTTACAGAAGTTGGAAGTAGAATTTAAGTATTACTCTCGTGACTTTTAGGTTTTAACTTTTCTTTAGTACCCATGGTATCGACATGATCCTCTTATATAACACCTTTCACCTCCTGCACCACAACTTGGAGGTTAACTGGCTTGACATGATCCTCTTATAGCACACTTTCATATTATGCACCACATCTTAAGGTTAACCGGCTTAGTCCGTAAAAAGCCCACTTCCTTTTTTATAAGTTTCTACTTTTCAGAACAATCTGGTAATTGAATATCAATAAAGCTGATTGTGGTCAAAAGCTTTTGGAGAAAACTACGACCAATAGGTGCTAATTGCATAATGCTGTTATGATATCTTCTCCTGAAAACTCTAGAACAAGGAATTCCCACTCACAGAAGGAATGCTTGGATCTTTGAAATTGTTCTACTTGATTCCATATGCTTTCAGATATTACAGTGTGGAAAAAACAACACATGATGGTAATACTATGTATGTTAAAACACTACTATTATATATGTATAGTGTCAAATTTTATATTGCAATATTATACTTATAATATATACATTATATTATATGATAGCTTTTAACATATTATACAATATATTCCAAACATCCTATATATAGTAGATTATACTCTATAATATCTATATATATACACACACAATATCATATACATGCATATATAATTTCCACATACTATAGTATTATCTAAATATTATCCACAATTATATTACATGTTGGTCACTGTAGGGAGTGTTGAAGCAGTCCTCGACCTCATCGTCGTGATGGTTCTCTTCCATTTTTGATGAATTCCCCTTTATTCGGTCTCCTTTTTGCATCTATCTCATGATCATTTTGATGTGGTTAGAGGGAAAAATGAACAATATTGGTTCGAGCTTTTGTTGCTTCCATTATGATGCTGATTATCAAGTCGTTTATGTAAGCTCGATTAAAGTGAGGGGTATTTAATTATGGCCAGTGAAAGTGGTTTCAATAAAAAAAAGCAAGGAATAATCATACCACTAAAGTTGTACTAATTGGTTCTGGAACTCTTTACGAATGTAGTTAGCTTGGATAGTATTTATGCAATGGTTTTGACCCATTTGCCGTGTTTAGCTGGAGAGATTGCAGTACGTTCGGAAGAAGTGGACTCTGTGTAATCTAATATGAATACATTGGCAATCAGAATGTGAACTTCTATATGGCTTAAAACTGAAATGCCTATGTCAGTTAGAATATAGGACTACTATCTATCAAGCACATACAGTTTGAATCGTGATCAAGTAGTTAATTCCATAATATACATTTTGTTGTGTGTATGAATTAACAAGCGATCACATGGAACACAAGAACGTACAAGGTGTGCAATGACCATACTTTGCAGCATGGGAGACATTTGCATTGTGTGCAAATTGCAAATGTGGGGCTGTTTTAAGACAATACATCAGAAACATGAGAAGAAGAGGGCCATACATGCAACAAATGCAATAGTTCATGGGGAGACATATGCAAGTTGACTTTTCATTTTTTCCCTTTACTCTTTTTGTTCTCGAATATATTATATTATTCAGATATGTTGTCGAAATCAACTTATCCAACATAGTTGATTTATTGCTCTTTCTTGATGCATATGTGACCCATGCCTATTTTCCAAGATGAAATTTTTCATATCTTAAATAGTATATATGTGGGGATTCAATCGAATGAAAATATGTTCAGTTAAATATATTCATATTTCCTGTGCTTTTTTTATATTGGTTGCAACATAATATGCAGATTATATTATGAGTTTTTATTTGTTTGCACGTATGGATATGGATAAAGAGACGAGTACGATTATATAATTTTCTTACAAACAAGAAAATGATTATAGTAATTAATTGAACATTTTATTAGATGATTTTGCAATAAATACTAATATGATTATTACAAGTGTCATCGTAGAACAATTATTTCCCCGTGCATTGCACGGGGTGTGCACTAGTATATATATATATAGAGAGAGAGAGATTAGTGTGTGCATGTTTATGTATATGGAATGTGCGGATATATATCTATGTACATATGTAAATATGTGTATATATACGTATGTTTGTGTGCGGCACCTTGCTTTTTTCTTGGACTCAGCATTTTGGGTCCTTTAGCATCTTCGAGAGCCTCATGCCTTCAATAACATCTTGCTTAATCAAGTATACGTACACCATTATGTTTTGTGTTCAGCACACACTTATTTCTGCCTTACACCAGAGTGACAATTGCTTGCAGTTGAGTTACTGCAGGCGTTATATTCAATTAACTGATTTGAAACCTGAGTTTTTTATTAATCAATTTATGGATTTCTTTTTCTCAGGAAATAAAGTATCTTCTTTATGGTCGAGGTTAGCATTTTGTAGTCAATTAATGTGTTGATGTCTCAATCAGGCTTAATAACGGCTCGATTTGTGAATAATCTTGTTAACTTGTTAGCTACATCATAATTTTCATTTCCTGGTTAATGCCAGTTCATTTTCATTTGTATATAGTAATTGATTGCTTTATATTGCAGTTTGAAAAAAATATTCGGGGGGTTACCTTCTTGAATGAGTGGCTTAAACCAGTGGATAATTGGTCTAGTGAAGCTTCCAATATTCAGATTGGTGCATCCTTTTCAGCATCCTCTCAGAAACGTAGTCTCAGAGGGAGACGTGGCAGAAAGCGATCTGCACTTTCTGAATCCAACAATTCTGACTGTGACAGTAATCCCGATCGGATACAGTGGTGGTTTGGTGGAAGGCTTTCGAAGGTTGTGCTCTGCAGAAGGGCACTACCGGCTCTGTTGGCCAAGAAAGCTGCTCGTCAAGGTGACTATCCTGCATGTGATTATTGGCACTTAAAATTTGTTACACATTTCCTTGATTTTTTTTAAATATTTACTTTCTATATAAAGAAAAGTTCCATGTTCAGGTGGTTCAAGAGAGATATCTGGAGTTGATTACAACTTAAAATATTCCAGTGTAACTCGACAGACTGCATGGAGGGCTGCAGTTGAAAAGAGCAAGAATTATTCTCAGCTAGCTTTTCAGGTAGCATCATTGCTTATGATGAACCTTGTGTTCGGTACCTCATATTTTTGCTCTCCTTCAATTGAGCAGTCTGGTGGCAAATTAGTTGCTTTGATATTGTTGTCTTGTTCTCACTTATTATTTTATAGACTTATCCTACCTACTTAGGGTATTCAGTCTCATAATGCAGGGTATAATTTTTTGGGGTAATTTTGCATGTTATTTTATCAACTTATATGTTGAAGATATTGTGCTTTTTAAATGTTGTATTGTCAGTCTTATCAAATGACGGCATGTGATGAGGAAATGTGAACAATTGCCTAATGTTCTTTAGTATATAGAGGACTTAATAGTCTAACTTGGATCTTGGGGGAAAAATCGTTATCTTATTATATATACTTTATATTATCAGTGCTCTACTGGTTATTTCCTCTCTTTTCTATTCCATGTTGAGTATTATTTAATTATTTTTTTCGGAAGCCTGGTAATTTTGGGGGTCGGGTTGTCCCGTCTCCTTTCATCAAGAAAAAATATTACGTGAGAGCATTGAGTCAAATTCCTAAGTAGTACCTGGGAATTACTTAAATACCCAGGTACTACGTAATATTTTGTTTTTACTTGAAAACTACAGAGGTGTCGCATGTTCAACATGCGACACCCCTTAAGTTTTTTTTTACCCAGGAACTGCGTTAGTGTCGCATGTTGGATGTGCGCTATAGCTAACGCATATTCAACATGCGATATCGGCCCTAATTAAGCCCCGCGCCCAGCGGCTTTCTCATTTCCCCGACCTTGCCTTCGTTTCCAGCAAACCCAGCCGCCCCCGACGCCCTCCCCTGCACCCGCCTCTTCTGATCTCCTCCCCTCTCAACAACACCCTTTTTGGTCACTCCTAGCCCTGCGGAGCACTCCTCCGTGTTTTCAGTGATTGGCACCGTCCTAGCCGTCCCCGCTTGTCATTAGGGCTAATCACTTGGTAAAACGTTTTCTATAATTTTTTTTGTATCGTATGCATGTTATTTTCATTTCTCGAATGTATGACGTTTGCTTGTACGTTGTGTCACGTATTAGGTTAGAATGGAGCAGTTGTTTTGTATGTGCCATTTGAGTAGTACACTCGTGTCCGGATCATCAACCAACGTGAGGGGGTTTGTGTTGACTCCTAATATGACGTTCGATGAGATGTTGAACTTGGTTTACCGTAAGTTCAACTTGGATATTGACAGTCAAAACATCCGATTATTACATCGCATCCCTCGAGGCCCAGGGGAGGAACCGTCATTTTCATCTATTATCGATGATGATGATGTGCAGGCAGTTGTTGTGTACGCTCGGACCATTGGGAAATCAATGCCTACCGATATTTATGTTGAAGATGTATCTGTGAGCGAAGTCGCAACTGTTATGACTAACAATGGACCGTCTGGAGTCCCGAGCACACAAGCAGCAGTTGTCCGCAGCACGCCACCAATAATTGTCCCAACCATGGGACCCTACTTTGATACGGATGCGCCTGTAACGCAGCCAAGCACGGTTTAGGATTTGGGCTTGAGTGAGCCGTTGCTGCGAGAGGTTAACCGGATGGATCAGGATTTCATCCCTTGGGGGACCGATGATGACCTGGAAGAAGGTAGCGAAGATGTCGAAGATGATCTGATGGACGAGGAGCTCCTAACTGATGAACAAACCGCGCATACTATTACACCCCGTATACCCTTTTTTGGGGTTAGAGGGTCTAATACTCGTTCAACATATGAAGACGACATTCGAAGCAAGTCTAGACTTGATGGTGTTGCTGACGAAATCCGCAAGGGTAGGACGTTCAAATGTAGGGAGGATTTGGTTCACGCTGTGAAGAAGTTCCACATTCTATCACATTATGACTTCATTGTCAAGGAATCCACCAGCTTGATATGGTCAGTTTTTTGTTCGCAGAGAGCAAATGGTTGCGTTTGGTATTTACGAGGACATTTCAGAAAATTTGATGGACTGTGGGTTATCTCCAAGGTTGTTGGGGCACACACTTGTATAAACCCAACAGTTAATCAGGATCATCCTCAGTTGGACTACAAATTCATGTCTAGATCATTGCTAACTCTTGTTAGGGATGACCCTAATGTTCGTGTATCTAGTTGTAGAGCTCACATCCACGAGATGTACAACTACTGGGTTTCAAGGAAAAGGGCTTGGGATGCTCGAAGGAAGGCCATCGGTATTGTATTTGGTGACTGGAAGAAGTCATACGCTGAAATGCCTTTTCTTTTGCATGCAATGAAGGCTGCTATTCCAGGGACTGAAATTAATATTGAATACATCGACCATCCCGATCCTCGGAAACCTCTCTGCCGCAGATTTGAACGATGCTTTTGGGCATTTGGTCCTTCAATTAAAGCATTCAAATATTGTCGGCCACTGATTAGTGTTGACGGGACACATTTGTACGGGAAGTACAAACAAAAACTGCTCATTGCTTGCGGGGTTGACGGGGATAAACATATTGTTCCCCTTGCATTCGTGATCGTCGACGAGGGATCCTTGTCGTCATGGAAGTGGTTTCTTTCGTTGGTTCGTCTAAGGGTAATCGGCATGCGAGCTGGACCAATTTGTATCATCTCCGACAGGCATTCTGGTATAAAAGCCGCTATGAAAGATGCTGACGTGGATTTATTAGAACCCTTTGCATATTGACGGTTTTGTACGAGGCACGTCGCGAGCAACTTCAATAGCGTATTTAAAAATGGCTCCATGAAAGCTCTGGTGCAAGCCGCAGCATTACAGACGACACCTAGGAAATTCGCGTACTTCATGAGGAAATTACAAGAGTGGAATAACGGAGCAGCTAGATGGTTTTCAACTCATGATTGTCGTCGTGAGCAATGGACCTTGGCCTATGACGATGGATATAGGTTTGGTCAGATGACTACAAATCTGAGCGAAAGCTACAATGCAGTTCTTAAAGATGCCCGTTGCTTGCCAATCTCTGCGTTAATTGAGAAGACCTTTTATAATTGTGTGTCATACTTCATTCAGCATTTTGAAGAAGCAAGCGCAGCCATTGCTGCTGGTCGAAAATTCACGCATTACGCTTCCACAGAGCTGACCCGTTGGACTGCAGCTGCGAATGGGAACACAGTAACTCAGGTACAAGTACAACCAGAAATTTTATTCGAGGTGTCTACCAGGGCTCGACGGACGTCCACTGATATTCGCGGGCGCAAACAGTACACAGTAAACTTGCTACAAAGGAAATGCACTTGCAACAAGTGGCAAATATATCGTATCCCATGTTCCCACGCCATTGCAGTCATTTCAAAGCGTCGGGCTGATGTAGATTCCTATGTTGGAGAGTGGTACACCTGGGAGAAACAGTTGCAGGTTTACGAAGGACAATTTTTTCCCATCGGTGATCGTGAAACATGGGCTCCCCTAGAATATCCTGAGTTACGACCGGACCCAAAGCGTAAACGCGGAAAAGGTCGTCCACGTACAACAAGAATACATAACAAAATGGATGTTAGAGATGTGATTCGGCAAAATACTTGTTCCTTTTGTGGGATATTGGGTCACACACACCGTGGTTGTCCCAACAAAGCCGCAAGGAATTCTCAAGCATCCACATCAAATGCCCCGACGACGAGCAGGAATAAGAATAAATGTGGAAATTGTGGTGGCCAAGGTCACAACCGACGTAAATGTCCAAATTCGAGTAAGTTTGCTACCCTCGTATATTAATAAATTTAATTGTGGTAAATACTTGTTGATTTGTCGGATTTTTTTTTCATATAGTTTTTTTAATTGTATTGTGTAACATTGGAAATTGTATTTTTCAGATGGATCCCGGCCCAGTTGATCCTTCAGTTTTGTACCTTCAGGAGCGACATCGTTCACGTCGAGTTTGGGCTGGCGATGTAAGTAATTATATTATCTTCCTTCCTTCAAAATTTTTTCCTAACAATTTTCTTGTAGGAATCTTCGTGGTTACGTTGCCGGCGCCGAGAGACACATGTACATCGGATCCCTTTGGATGACCGGCTACTGCCTTACGTGGTAGAAGCAGGATTTGGATGCATCTCAGAGCTCGAGTTCATTACGCTGGATTGGCATCTGGTGACGGCGTTAGTTGAGCGGTGGAGACCGGAGACGCACACCTTCCACATGCCTAGTGGGGAGATTACTATCACCTTACAGTATGTGGCATTCATCTTGGGGCTGCGAATTGATGGGCCCGCGGTTACCGGGAAGACAACACCTGGAGCTACATGGGCAGATACATGCGAGGAATTGTTGGGCGTTAGGCCCCTGCCCGCGGACATAGTTGGTAGCAGGGTGTCAGCAAGCTGGTTGTCCACGAATTTTTCAGAGTTGGCTGAGGATGCAGACGAGCTAGTCGTACAGAGACACGCTTGAGCGTACATTTTGCAGTTGCTTGGTGGAGTACTTTTCACGGACAAGTCTGGGTCCTTGGTTTCACTTATAGCTCTACCACATCTACAGGATTTTGAGTTCTTTGGGACATTGAGCTGGGGATCAGCCGTACTTGCTTATCTTTACAGGCACCTATGTTTGGCAGCGGACATGGCGACCGAGGAGATTGGAGGCTCGGTCATACTACTTCAGCTCTGGGCTTGGAAGCATTTCCCCCACATTGCTCCAGTTGTTAGGGACTGCAGAGAATGGTACGGGCACCCGCTAGGAGTCCGCTGGGCAACGGCGTTTGCCCATCGTAGACAGCCCACACACGTGGTGAGACCCTACAGGGATGCTTTTGACATGCAATCACCCGACCAGGTAATTTTACATTTACAAATTTTCCCTATATCAACAAAAGAAATACTAATCGTAATACAATTTTTGCATTCAGGTATTTTGGACTCCCTATACGGATGAGATCCGCGCCCATCTCCCAGCCAACTCTCTTGAAGGCGAACACATTTGGATAGCTGAAGTGCCTTTGATATACTTCCACATTGTGGAGTATTACTATCCAGATCGGTTCAAGAGACAATTTGGGGGTCTTCAGGATATCCCAAGTCATTGCTCCACCTTTCCAAAACTCCACGCTATTGATTTGAGGGGGAAAGTACATGTGGATTGGAGGGCAAAACACAGCTTGCATATTGCCCGCTGGGAGGAGCGGGAAGTTAGAGTTATTCGCATCGATCGGTCCAGAGGGGTATTCGCAACGCCCGCATACGAGCAATGGTATCGGACCATTACTCGAAGATTTGTCGGACGTTTGGGTGCAACTCTAGCAAGCAACGTAAGTACTCGAATTATAATTTTTTTGGTAAAATTATTAACAAAAATGTTTCAAATTTACATCTACGTCTTTTCCTTGGATGCAGCTCGCTCTGTGGAGCCGTGTCTACGACATTGGACACGAGGAATGCCGCGAGATTGCGGCACAAGCGAAGGCGGAAATGACGGAGTGGCTGTCATTACAATTTGCAGATGCAATCACGTTATATGACGAGCGTGCAGATGTGGCTAGGGAGGAGGGAAGGCGAGGAAGGGCAAGAGGACGGGGACGAGGAAGAGGTCGAGGTAGGGCGCGTGAACAAGTCGCGGAACCCATGGACTTTGAAGAAGCCGCTGCGGATGATGATAACATGGCGCAAGGAGACTACTTCACACCTGCCACCGAGCGACCAAGAGAGGACTTGCCAACGCCTCAAGCACTGTTGAGGCATGGATTGGACCCCAGCCAGACACGACCAACTTACTGCACACTAACGCCGCCGTCTATGCTAACATTCGAGGAAGATGCCCCAGGACCCTCTCAAATCAACATGATAGACGAAGCGAACCGTCTATTACCGTTCCATCCTCCAGATTCTACGATTACATACCATCGGAGGAAAAAACGTTGAATTGTAATCAATGTAATTTTTAATATGATGCAAAAAATGTAATGTGTATTCATGAACAAGTCTATTTGGAATGTGTATACATACCATTCGAGGATGACGCATATTGAAATGTCCTCTTTGATGTTTGGAATGTCTACAATGTTTGCAATGTCTGGAATGTTTACAAAAATATGTCTATTTACATTAAAAACATGGGATTGGCATGCCTTTTCAATGGTTTTTAAAAACTTGAAATTCCAAAGCCCACACTTGGACAGCCATTTTCGCCGAAAAATTACTGTAAAGATGACGCATTTTGAACATGCGTCATATGTTCAACTTTCAAAGCCCACACCTGCCCCAGCCATTTCGAGGAAAATTTCCTGTAAGGGTGACACATATTGAACATGCGTTATCCCAAGAATGTCGCATATACAACATGCGATACCTTTACAGAACATTTCGAGACCTGATACCTGTACAGAACATTTCGAGAGCAATTCCCTGGATATATGTTGCATGTTGAATATGCGTTAGCTATAGCGCACATCTAACATGCGACACTAACGCAGTTCCTGGGTAAAAAAAAACTTAAGGGGTGTCGCATGTTGAACATGCGACACCTCTGCAGTTTTTAAGTAAAAAAAAACATTACGTAATACCTGGGTATTTAAGTAATTCCCAGGTACTACTTAGGAATTTGACTCTGAGAGCATTTATAGGCATATAACCATTACAAAAAACAATTGGCCAACATGGCCTTTCGAAAATAAAATCTAACTACTGTTTTTGTACTTGCTCATGGCCTTCTCCTCCGCTTTGCGGTATCTTGGAGTCCTCTTCTTAATGGATTCCTTCTTGTGACGGATATTCAGATTAAAATCAGAACTGTAGTGGAGAGGACTATTGCTTTTGAGGGATGGCTCACTTAGCCCTTCTTCTGAGTCTTCATCTTCCTCTTCTTTATCATCTTGCCAAATCCTGGGCTATATAAATTGATGGGACTTCAAGAACCTCAGCATTCAGCAAACACAATTGCTGATCTGTCTGTTGCTTTGGAGGAGTCTCAAAGGAATCCTCAACATTTCTTCCTTGTCTCAGTTGGTGTTTTAAATGGGGAGTAGAGTGCTGCAGCTTCTGCCTATGAGGCGATTGCATCTTTCTCCCCTTAAAAGGGCTGGGGAAGATGTTTCCATAACGATCCATCTTTATGCCAGAGTAGTCCTCTTTGAATTTTCGTCAATTTTGACCCTTCCTTCCTTTATATAGTCATCATATCTCAACTGTTCTACACTACATACCCCTTCTTCAACTGCAAAAGGGGATACCAAAATTTCATCATCAGCAGTTGACTTCTCTTCATCTTCTATTTCCATAGGGTTTTGCTCCAGCTGCTGCTCTTGAAGTTGCTTTTTTTCTTGGTCACCGTCAACATTCGGTAAAGGGAAATAAGGAAGCGCCTCTTCATTGAGTTCCGGTTTCAAAAGAAACCCTTTTTCAGCATAGGAGCACTTTTAGATCTCTGATGAAGGGTAGGATTTACAAAATCCACTCCTTCATCCTCCATTGGATGATTAGTCCCATCACTGCCAGTCTTCTTTCCCTTTTTCCTTGACTTTCTCCTAACCTTAGTCCATCCTTTCTCAACATCATATTCACATGTAGAAGAATGTTCAGAAACATCCTCTTGCACTGGGGCATGTTCACGAGGCTTCAGTAGATTAGGATCTTGTTCTTCATTTGTCTGCTGAAACCCCTTCTCAGGTTGCTGTTGTTGCTGCTGCTGTTGCTGCTGATGTTCCCGAGGCTGATGCAGTTGAAATCCCTCAACACAATGCTCGTGTCATCTAAGAAAACTCTTCATGACCAGCCAATAACAGCGTAGGTGCTACTGCATTCAAGGAACTCCTGTATTTTAACTTGTTATTGTTCCTTTGGAGGAAAATGAACAACAACCTTAGTCCTTGGTTCATTTCCCTGATTCAAATTGGCAAAGGTT
The DNA here is from genome assembly GCA_037367405.1 of Ottelia alismoides. Lineage (NCBI taxonomy): Eukaryota > Viridiplantae > Streptophyta > Magnoliopsida > Alismatales > Hydrocharitaceae > Ottelia > Ottelia alismoides. Next base: position 979,665 of record JAZKJV010011061.1, read on the forward strand.
CCTTGATGATAATTCCATTGAGACTCCTCAAAGCTGCAACCATTTTCACCCTCATTAGAGACCATAAGTCTCCCTCCATCATCCATATGAGATTGGGCAGTCTCAATAGAGGATTGCTCAGATTCTCTAGATGAACATTTAAATAAGGGAGGCCAATCCATATTGCAGCTTGTGTTGTATTCAGATATGGTCTGAAGTAAGGAGACCATCGAAATAGTCACCCATTCATTTTGGTATTTAGTCTCCCATAGCGTAAACTTTAACAAAGTCTTTCTCATCATCAAATCTTAGCAAAATTTGTCTAGCATCCAAAGGATTTATATATATAGCACTAGAAAGTGTTAATTTCTCCTTCAAACACTGTTTAAAAACTTCTGAATTAGCTCTTGATTTGAAGAGACACATAACCAGGCTTTTGATAAAAGGTTTCTGCAAAACATTCACTTCATCCTTTGTCGATTCCACAACTGTAACATCATCTTCAAGATAAGGTTCTCGATAAGGAATTGCAAAATCAAGTACACGGGCCACATTAAGTCCTTTCATCGCATCTGCATAAGAGATAACATACTTCTTACCCAAGTCTACAGTACAAGCTTGAGCTTTCTTCACCAAATCCCTTTTTTCCCAAATAATTGGCGAAAGAGAAGGGAAATTTGTTTCATCGAGTATGCTATTTTCTGGTATCACAGAGGTCTCTGCTGTAGTCATATTAAAGCATGAAAAATAACAGATTCAGAGTGCAAAAACCCCAGATATTTCGATCCACTGCAAACAGAGGCACAGCAGCCAATCTACGTGTCCCCCCTTTGATTTCAGCACAACATGGTGGCTGTACAGAATGTTTCCTGCATCTATAGTATTCCAAAGCTGCTTTCCATGTGGCCACAGTAGATTGGGCACCCAATAACAACCGGGACCGCAAACAAAGAAGAATTAAAAGGATTGTAGATATTTCGATCAAAAGGCTCCTTTCTTTCGTTCTCAAATTGCTGCCACACACACTTGCACCCAAAGGCGATAGACAATCGCACCAGCTACACATTAATAGTTTTCAGATGGGCGAGCAATAGGCATATATCAGTTAATGAAGCTTCTATATACCTGCTGCACACTGAGTTCTTCTTTGAAGTCCAAGAACAACACCCAGCTCTCAAAAGCAAGACCAAAATCGGCCCAACTCGATTGAAATGCATGGAAAACAAAATATCAAAGATCTAACCCATCATAGATGTAGTAAAATTCGATAAGATCAAATGACCTGGAAAGAAAGGAGCTCCAAAATCATCTCAAGATCGCCCTTTTCCCAGAGCTTCTCTCTCTTGATGTTTGGTTGGGAGTAGTAGGGTTTAGGGTTTGTTATTTAATTAGTTGGATATGTATTTTGATGAAATGATGTGTTTAGTACTATGGTTTGATTTTAGTCCTAACCCACTTGTGTTTTGTGTGGGTTTATCGTAAAATCTTGTGATGAGAGCTTGAGAAGGAGTGCAGTGGGGAGAGAGCTCGGGTTTTCCTGGGTGATCGAGGCATGGAGAAGAGGATGCAGAGGGCCACCACGCACATTGATGGGAAGGTGTGGAGGGCTACCAAGGAAGTCGAAGAAGGGCCTATAGATTGTGACCCACTGGAAATAGGGTCCTCAATGTTTATGATGCGGTGTTCGTGGCTATCACGTGTTTGATTGTTTAGCTCCACCACATTGTTTCACGTACGGGGTTGGGGCATAGACGGTTTTTTTCTAGACGAAGTGTGCGGTTCAACAGTTGAGTTTGTCGGCTAATGTTCTTTTGTCTGAAGTGCTATAACCTATTGGGGGCATAGAAGGGGTGGTTGTGTGCCAGTCATTCATTGAGATCATTAAGAGGGATACCTTCAGTCCAAACACATCGATGAATTCATAGGGTTTACTGATCAATGTGCTTGAAGGAAAGATCGAGGCATCTCTTATGTGTTTTTGAAAATCGTGATGACCTTATGAGGCCTCTTTGTCGAGTGATGTCGTTCGTATTGACAAGACCATGGTCTTTGCTCGGGGTGTTCCACAAAAGGAGATCGATATTTTTCTTTAGAAGCGTTGTCCAGAGAGAGGTGCGCAATGGCACAAGGCATGTTTTACTGATGGTGAACAAGCTATGTTGAGGTGCCAGGTTGTGCTTGTGCGGGGGTCCTGCTCTTCTCGAGGTATCTTAGGTCCTTGAGAACTGCTCTTAGGGATTTGGGAGTGGTCACTGAGTTTTTATGTGATGGCCATGGTTCGGGAATTGATATTGATGCAACACTAGTTGTCATTCGGGGAAAGTGGCGTTCCCATTAGAAGTCATGTATCCGTTGGTGGTGGGTTGACTTGGGCCACCTTCAAGCTTCCTGTTCAAGAAGTCACATGACTCACATCGTCACCATTGTCGGAGGTGGTGGACGCTTCTTCAGCTTCGTCGACAGTATGGGAAGTTGGTGGCTGCGTGATGTCTAAGCTCCCTGGAGAAATCTCGACAAAAACATCATGGAGGGGGGCGATAACCGTCGTTGTGGTAAAGCTGTAGTTAGGGATGAGCAAATTATCGGGCCAACCCAACCCAACCCGATGCTCGACCCGACAAAGCCCACCCCTGACCCGAGCCCGCAATATAAATAGGCGGGCATGGGCCTTGTTTTGGCCAGATTCCCATTTCAGGCTAGGTTCAGGCTAGCTCGGTTCCGATCCCGAAGCTCGCGGGACGATCCAAGCATAGGCCTGTTTGGAGGCTCGAATAGGGTCCTGACTCGACCCGGTTCTTGGCTAGCCCTAACCCTGCCCTAAGTAGGTGGTGTGCTGCGACATAGTGCGACAGAACCCTCGACCCTGCACCACACTATCGCCCCCACTCCTCTTCCTTTCTTTCCCATCCCCGTACTGACGCGATGCCGTCCACATGCCCATCCCCATCCTCGGTCTGCCCTCCCCTCCGGCCTCCTATCCTCCCCCTACTGCTGGTCGCGACACCACCCCCTTCCCCACAACCCATCATCCTGAGAAACGACATCAAGTGCATAGCCCTAGGCGGTTAGACCCTTAGCGTTGCCGTCGCTCTTGCTGGCCATGCCTAGCCCTAGCTCTCCTCAGCCCCACATTGCATCACAATCATCAAGGAAGGTATACATTCCTATCTTGATAAGCAATATTATCTATTTTATTCAATGTAATTGGTGTTGGTTTGTTTATTCACGTGGTTTTAACTAACACTTAATGCCAAAGTAGGTGTTGTTGAATGTATTGCTGATTTGTTCGAATGTCTTTTCAAAGAGTCATTATGGATGTTGTAGTTTCATGTTGTAGTATTAGTAATGTTCCTTAAACATTGATAATCTGCCACTAGATTTGTTGCATTTTGCATGCTATGCTTTTTTGTGAAAGTCACTTCTGGAATTTTTTTATTGGGTTTCAAAAAGCTATAAAAATAATGACATTAGTTTTTATTGGGTTAAAAAGCTAAACAATGATCACTTCTGGATTTTTTTAAATATTGGACCGACCCGACTCGACCCGACCCAACCCATGCGGGTTCGGGCTTGGGCCGGAATTCTGGAATTTTGGCGGGCTTAGGCCCGGCCCGAGGGCCCGCTAAGTGGGACCATGCTCGGACTGGGCTGGGTTGGGCTTGATTCGGCCCGATGCTCATCCCTTGCTATAGTTGATTGCAGGGCTGGGGGCGTCAATCAAGGAGCTTCAAATTCGAAATCCAATGAGTTCGGAATGCATTGGCACCTGCTTTTGGGATATTCTGGAACCGCCGCTAGCGGCGCTACAAATGGGACTTAGGGCTTTTATTTTTCTTTGTTTGGGAGATTTTGCGCTCAACGATCATGTTCGATTCCCATTTCGACTCTGACATGCTTTAATGAAGTTTTAGGTATCTGTCTCCTTGAAGAGATACACTATTCGAGTCTAGATCCAGTCAGTTGCTCATGTCTCCATTTCTCTAGAGAACAATTCACTTCTGCGACCCCTTATAGACCCAATTTAGTGGTTCATTATTCTGGAAAGTCCACCACTTTGGAAGACCCTTTCGTCCCCAATCATGGAGAGGTTGGACTTAAGGTAATTGACCTCGTCTCGTCTATCTTTCTCGGAGATGGTGGTGGATGCGGTAATTGATCGTGGCTGCTCTCTAATGAAGACGTCGATCACTGTACCTCCGGTACCTCTGAGACCTTTGCTATAGGAATGTTGTGTGGGAAGAAAGTTAAGGTTGGACATACCTTATGTGGTACTCGATGGGGATAACGACACTTTCGAATATATGCACTTTGGACGTTGCTAGCTGTAGAAGGAACAATTATAGCAACGAAGAGTGAAGCATTCTCTTTTATCTCCAAATTCAAAGGTAGATTCATGTAGACACTGATACCTCAGGATGGGTTTACTGATACATCCCTAGTTTTCTCTTTGCTTCTATGGGCCTACAAACTCTTCTCAAAGGTCTCGCTTGTGGTCGGAGCTCGATTAGGCAGAGAGAGAGATTCTAGGTCGAGCATAAATCATCATGGGAGATTTTAATGTGTCACTAATTTCGTCGGACTATCCTCGTCTCTGTAGGGGGCAATATCCTTGTTCGTGATTTTGCTGAAGTGATAGATGACCTACACGTGGAGGTTGTTGATGCGGGAGATACTCGTTATACATGGAACAACTCTGGGTCCTGCTTGAGAGTTGGTTGTGCTTCAAACGAAATAGGGATTTTCCCATTGGCCTTTGCCTCGTCTCGGCCATGGTTTAGATTTGGCCACATATTATTGATCTGGAACTCTGGTAAGGGTTTTTTTTGCCTTGTCCTTTTTCAGATTTGAGAGAACCTAGCCTCTTGTTGGTGTATGCGTCATATATAGAGATGTGTAATTGGATCCCTCCAAGGTCCAATTACCACATCCATTTGTGTAGTCTCACATCTACTGTGAGTGGAACTCGGTCTTAAGTGCTATATAAGAAGCTCCACACCCATTGCATTAGTTGAGACTTGAGCGAAAGAAATGCAGAATAACAGACCCTTGAGAGGCCTTCTCCCGTGGTTTCATCCTGCTTCTTATGGAGTAGGGTTCCATGTAATATCCCGGTGTTCTTCCACTGTTCTTTATTCTTCATCTCTGATACGCTTCGACACTATCATTTTCTACATAGTATTAGAGCAGGTTCGATTCTCAAGGATTTGTTTTTTATATTCGTGCATTTGATTCTTGAGGTTTTATTTTTTAAGTTCGTGATTCATTCGAGATTCGATATCAGAGCATATCATCATCGAAATTCTGAAGATTAAAAGTTCTGAAGATTCGTGCTTTGAAGATTCCTAAATTCCAACAATTAGGGATTTGTCGAAACCCTAATTCTACGCCAGCATGAGTTCAGGCGAGCAAGATTCCTCGTGGGTTTTTATGAAACCCTAATCACATCAATCTCCAGTCTGGACCCCTATTCTCCATAGATCGATACAATCAGAGCGACTACAATTCCAATCAATGAGGGTTTGGGTGAATCCCTAAATCTCGGAGAAGTTCAACTCCGACAATTAATTCTTGAAAAAGAAAGAAGAAAAATGAAAGAAGAGGGATCCACACGCAGTTCTCACGCATCCATACAGGTGATTGGCTTTAGACAGTCCTCGATTTTTCTCTGCTCCAAGCGACACCAAGGAGGCTCATGACCTCGTTCCCTACCAGGCGGAGGTGTGCGAACTCCCCCTTCAGGGGAAACCCTAGGCGCACCTTCGAGGTGATGCCCAACACCGCTTTTCTTGCTATCTCCAAGCAGTGGACCCTCTAGGTAGTGTTGCACTACTCACCTCCAAGCGACGATGGCTGCAACTCCGCCTCATCCTAGAATCAGAGCTCTCCCTCTCGTCGCAGTCAACATCCTGGCGTCTGAGCTCTCCCTCTTGCTGCTGACCTCCGATCTGCCTCACAACACATCTTCCCGCAACACCTCACCTTCAAGCACAACTGCCTATAAGCGGTGATAACTGCAACTAGGAGCTCTCTTCCCTAGGAGCAGTGGCGGCGCTGCATTGAAGCCTCTCACGCAACCCCATGAGATGGGGTTCCCATGGCTGCTCTGGAAGAGAAAAACAAAGGACAAGACCCAGTTTTGTAAGCCCAATTGGGTTGAGCTGTATTTTTGGTCCAATTGGATCGCGAGTTTCAAAAGAGAGAGAGAGAGATAAGAGAACCACGAGAAAAAAATGGACGGCTTTAAAAGACGAAGCAAAGCTAAAAAACCCAGAAAACGACTATTTTGATGATTTTTTATTTTCTCCATCTTCAGTTCTCCTAACATGGTCTTTGCCATGTATTTTGACCAACATGGTAGAAAGGGAGAGTATTATGTAGAGTTCTACATGCCAGATTTTATACTCTGCATATTGTTTTATACTCTACAGTTCAAGGCACACAAGTGTGTATCCATTGTTTGCAAGGTTACAGAAAGCGGTTGTCGGTACTCGGTCGGTGGGGTCACTGACTAAGGATTAATCGGTAGTCGGATGACTAATCGGATTTTGTTAGTCATTAGTCGGTTTTGATTTTTTTTTATATTTTAATATGTAAATATTTTTTACTAATATTGTTATATATTAACATAGATTTTTACATTTTCTCCGTATATTCTTATATATTAACATAGATTTGTACATTTTCTATACTATTATAATGAAATAAAAGAAGTAATTGACTTTAAATATAACATTAATCATGTTAGTATAAGTTTGCTTTTAAAAGAAATAATAAACTTAAAAAAGAAAAAAAAACTCGATGTAAAAGTCAGCCGATTTGTCGCCTGACTAGTCGACCCGATTAGTCGGGTTGACTTTCTAGTGACCGGTTAGGCCTAGTCGAGTCGACTACCCTCCCCCCTCCCTCCCTAGTTGGCCTAGTCGGTCGAGTTTTACAAGCTTGATTGTTTGAGAGGTCCCTATACTTGATCTAGTCCGCACGGGGTTTCCTTGTGATCTATAGGTAGTCCAGAGTAGAGATCCCATTCTCTGAGCCATTGTGGGTTTAGGGTTTCATGTGGTTTCATGGGGACTCCAGAGTAGAGATCCCATTCTTTGAGCCAATATGGGAGATTCCCAGTTCTCTCGACGAGGAGACTCGGTTCAGACTCCATTCTCCAGCAACTGTGGACTCAGATGAGGATGTTTCCATGACTTTCTGTAGGTTGACCCTTCAGAGAGATGGAGTAGTTGTTGGTTAGAATTCTCCAGGTGGAGAGTCAATCTTGTTTTATTGATTCTGACAGATGCAATACAAAGCACATGTTATCCGATGAGGAGATCCAGTTTAGTTCACACTCCAATCCTTCAATTCCTCCTCACCGGCACGACATGAGAAACACCATCCTCAACAGCCAATCAGCAGAGTTTGCGTTGAGTTGATATTGTCTGTAACGTCTTGTATTATGAGAGAGTGATTTCTTTCTATTTGTCTAAGCTAAGCATTGCACACTCCATCTTGAGAGGGAGTGTTGGAATATGCATCATACATAGAGATGGGTAATTGACCTTGGAGGGGTCCAATTACCACATCCACTAGTTTAGTTGCACATCTACTGTGAGTGAGAATCAGTCTTATTGGTAGGGCTATATAAGAAGCCCCACACCTACTGTATCAGTTGCGAGAAAGCAATACAGAATACCTAGCTCTTGAGAGGCTGTCTCTCATGGTTTCATCTCGCTCCTTATGGAGTAGGGTTCCACGTAAAATCTCGATTTTCTTTCATTGTTCTTTATTCCTTGTCTTTGATACGCGTCTCCATTGTTCTTTATTCTTTATCTTCGACATGCTTCCACACTATCCGTTTCTACATTTCTATACGGCCGCTTCAGAGAGCTGGTAGCTGATCATTGGTGATCAGTCGAGGGCACAAGCTCCACTGCTACTCAATTAGCGGAGAAGCTGACTTCCCTACTTGACCAGCTATGCTCGTACAAGATAGAATTACGTGAGTCTCGAAGATGTCGTCGCTCCACCGGTAGAAAGATGTGGTGTGGTGCCTGAATGCAGATGGCACGATTGTTACGTATGGCTTTTCGATCTTTTTCTACCGTAAGTTCTTGGATGTAGAGATGATCAACACAACACTCCTATTCTTACCTAAAAGGAGGTTTCAAAATGCGTGGAGGATTCCGTCCCATTGCACCATTACATACTATCTATCTTGTGATTGCTAAGGTTCTAGCAAACAAACTGAATGAGATCCTATATGATATCATCTCTCCAGTATAGTCTACTTTCGTTTATGGGTGGCAGATTGGGGACAACTTGGCAATAGCTACTGAGATCATAGCAAACTAGAAAAAGCGGTGATATAATGACCTTTGGAAAGTAGATTTCTCTTAGGCATATGGCATCATGGATTGACATTTTTTGGGATGCAGCATTGTCGAAGTGTGGATTTCTTGATGTGTTGATATCTTGGATGAAGATATGTGTTACAACGACATCCTACTCGTTTTTTTTATAAATGGATGCCACGAGGGAAGTTTTTTCCACATGCACTGAAAGTTGTTTGTTTTGGCTGCATATATTTTAAAATGTGTGGTGGAGCAAGTGGTCTGTCAAGTTGTCACTGTGGGGTAATCACTGAGTTATATATTCTACTGTTGCAGTACATTGATGACACTATCTTGTTTATTGAAGGGGTGGAGGGGTGAGGCAATGAGAATGGATACAATGCTTGAGATTTTTAGTGAGATCTTTGGATTAAAGCTTACTAGAAACAAGTCAAACGTGATTCCTTTTGGTTTTTCAGAAGCAAATGTAATAAATTGTGGCATTGAGTTGGGCATGTGGTCCTCTGCATATTTGTTGCCTTACCTAGGAATATCTCACATGGAGATGGAGAGAAAACTAGTAGGGTGGACAACCTCCTTTCTTTCTCGTGATGGTTGCCTAGTGCTTTTGAAGGTTGTCCTCATTGCAATCCTATTTTTTTACTTTGCTCAAGGCTTCTATCAGTTGGAGTTCACTGCCATTTAGAGATGATTATGCGGAAATTTTTTTGGTGTAAATTTGCTTGGGATGCTTCAGGTATCCACTTGGTTGCAATTACGCTTCTTAAGGAGGAGGGAGATCTAGGAATATCTCGCATGGAGACTATAAAAGCCTTGTCGTTGGAATGGATTGCTAGGATCTAGGAGATAGTGAGGACTTGTGCTGCAAATTCATTCACAAAATTAGTGGTATTCACGTCCAATCTTGTTTGGTACGTCGACCGTCCTTTTTTCACATCTGACTTGAAGGTCATCTGCGCTCCGATGCCTCAGTTTTGTTGGCTATTTTGTTCGCTCCAAAGGGATGGTTGTTCTTGTTTCTCTTGAACATATAATTAGACTGATGGAGGGACATTAACGTCACATTTGCATGCTTGTTTACTCTATTTTTGAACCATGATGCACTGGCGTTAGAGTGTTGGGAGGACAAAATTTTCACTTTGATATTTGTGATCAACACATGGAGGAATTCATGGAACTTTTGAATACTATTGTCTCTTTGGATGGGCTGATGGGGGGATAAGACTATTGGGTTTGGAGAGATGGATGTTTCATGTTGCGATGGGCCAAAAAATCCATTGACAGACCATCGGATCCAATGCCTAAGGATCTTGTTCGACACTGCAAATTTATTTGAGACTTAAAAGTTCCATCACATATTAGAGCATTCCTCTGGTAGATGCGTCATGGGAGAATCTTGATGAGAGATCGATGGTCTATGCACTTCTCTATTGGCAATGACATGTGTTGACTTTGTGATGAGGCGGTGGAGTCAGTTGACCATCTTTTCTTACTCGCGAGAAGACAAAATTTGTTTGACAAGGGTTGGGGATTGCATGGTACACTAGCAACCTTGTGAACCAGTGGGACTCAATTTTCAGTGCAAGATTCTGTACCAATAGAGAGGTGCTTCACCCAATAGCGGCTATTTGAACGATATGGAAATGGTGTTATCTTTAGTTTTGAATGCTTCTATATAGAAAATGTAATTCGACATGCTAAGACTCTCCTCGAGTTATGGCTTTTTGTATGGTAACACTTGTATTTTTCCATTGATTAAATATATATGGGTCGAACACGTTTACATGTTCCCCCTTTTTTGCCTAAAAATAATGAATAAATAGAATGACCCTTGCAGAAGCTTGCAAGGTGCGTGTGTCATAAAATTGTGCAATGCTTGGTGTTTTATACTATATTCCTCGCTAAATATTTGTGTATTCTTTTAGACTCAACATGACCTTTAATCTTATAATTCGCTTTTGTTCTTCTACGATGATGAAGCTAATTATGTCAATTTTTTAAGCTAGTGGGCTTGATATTGACGACAATATGTAGGATTTTATTAATTTATTTTTAATTACGTAGTCTTTACTGAATACATGCATGGGAAATATGGTTAGTAGAATCGGCGACGGCATGCCTCTGATCACATAGGAACTTTGGTAAGGTTTATTGATACTAAAATCTAAAAGCATCATGCGCATGAGTTTCAAGCACCCGACTAAATGGGTTAATCCTTGCTTAAATTTGGTTAATTGGATATAATTAACGTGGTAAAGTACCCTCTCGTACACCGACAATCATTACATGTAAATTCTTTGTTTTGTTCTCCTCAACTCCCCCAAGCCTTGGTCCCAACCTATTTCCGTCGTCGCCTCTGTTGCTTTCCTCCTCAGTCATTCCCCCTACTCCAGTGTGGTCTTTCATGTGCGATTCAGTCATTCCTCCTACTCCAGTGTGGCCTTGCTTGTGCGATTCTCTTGATTTTTTCTCAGGAACTTTTCTTTCTCTATTTCATGCCATCTATCTCCTTTCCTCCTCGTTTTCACTTCTCCTCTCTGTTTTATACAAATTGTAAGAATAATACCATTTCATTGTTTTTTTAATCCAAAAGAGGGGAAAGACGTCGGAGGTGTTTGCTCCATATATATTAATAAGGTAGGTAAGAAGACTTACATGCGTTAGGTCTTGAGAAGAGATCTAGCAAAAAGAGTTATATTGTCAACACAGAGTACATATCAGACCGAAAAATAACTCCATTGCGTGACAATCAAATCACCCAAATGGTGGCAACAGGGCGCACGGGCTCTTCCATGGGCTTGAAATGGTTGGCCACTAGCGAATTCCAAAATCCAATGTGGGAGGAGAGATCAACCCAATGAAATGGTCCAAACATCACGGATGTAGGTGCAAGAGTAGAATTTGTGGTCTAGGTCCTCATCGCCGGTCCCACACAAGGAGCAAGTGGTGTCGTCCCCATGGCCCATGCACCCGTGTCGATCTTTTGACATTGGTCAGAATCTGCTCCCACTTATGTAGCCATAGGAAAATCTGCAGCTTGTGAGGGACCTTTAAAGTCCAAATTAGATTGCAGTCATGCACCACGATGCCTGGATCAAATGTCAAGTTGGAGGATAGCGCCCTATAAGCCTTCTTCACAGTAAAACATCCATCCCTCCACACCCAATGATCGCGACCCTCAGACAGTCTTGAGCAGTCCGCAATCAGCTCTGACAGATGCAAGAACTCATCAAATGCCTTTCTTAAAAAGGAGACGAGAAGCACTACATCCACTAGCCGCCAACCCAGGACTCCTTGACCTGCAGGTCACGAGTCTCCGATAATGAGTACAAGTGAGGGAGAATCTCCTGTAAAATTCTGCTAATAGACTAGTTGCCCTTCCAGAATAGAAAGGATTCCCCAGAACCAGAGGCATCTGCAGAGGAATCTCGTGAGCAACAATGCAGACCCCTTTCCAAAAAGCCGAGGCAAAGTGATGGGAAGAATCTGCCAACAAGAACCCCCTAATGGTCTAGTGGTAGAAGTAGTGGCTCCCATGTTAAATGACCAGGGTTCGAATCCCCCAACCCCCTTCTAGTATTAAAAAAAAGGATCCGCCAACAATGGTTGTGCCCGTATGTCATAGACATCTTTGATGAGTTTGCATGGGAGGTCCTCCCCTTACCCCACAAGCGGGCCACCCGCTTCAGCTGAATAGGCTTGTTTATCTCCTCCAGCCTGCCCCCCCCCCCCCCCCCCCCACCCCCGGTCATGTAGCGAGGTGATTGTCTCCCAGTTCACCAAATGCATCTCTTTCGATTGCCTGTTATTGGTTCCCCAGAAGAAGTGACTCATGCAGGCCTCCATGCGCTTGCGAATGACAATGGCCAGTATCCTTGCGGATATAAAAAAATGGGTATGGCAGCATGAACTGCTTTTAGCAGCACAAGTCTTTCCCCACGGGAGAGATATGAGGCCTTCTAACCCGCCTGCTTGCACTCAAGCTTCTCGATCATTGGGGCCCACTCCGTCTGCACCAACCTGCCACAAGTTAGGGGAATGCCAATGTATCCAAGAGGTAAAGCCCTATGCGGGTTGTCGAAGACCCCAACACACACATCAATCTCCACCTCAGAGAGCCCGAAGGGCACAAATGTAGATTTCACTCTATTCACCATCAACCCAGAGAGCACCTTAAAGATGTCCAACATGGTGCTCATAGCCCTGACCTCCATGTATCCCCCAATGGCACTATGACCTATGTATTCAGATGTGTCAATGGGGTAGAAGGTGGTTAGCACTATGACCCATTTGGCTGTAGTAACATGAATGTTGATCTAATATCGATGATTTATGGGTACTCGTAGAGATGGTGATAGATGTTGAGGAATGTACGAGGCATTTCACTAGATATTTGAATGACTATTGTTTCAGGAAGAGAGAATAATGCCTATTTTGGGGGCACCATCAGATGCTATTAAATGGAACTTATGATGAGTATATTTAGAAAAGGGCATATGAATGCAAGGTTGCATGCTTTCTTGGATTCAATTCTAAGGAGATGGTGGCCTGTTTAGGCCATTTCTTTTTAAAATCATCTTGGATTTAGGGTGAGATTCTATTGGAGAGAACTTCATTTTAGATGATAGGGTGGTGCTTCTTATGTTATTTGGGTTTTCTACAAAAAATGCAGTGTTTGGAGTTCTTACGACCTTCCCTCAACAATGATGTTAGGACATAGAGAGTGGAGACACGTATTAATAGAGTTTAGGCCATGTGGCCTTTTTGTTCCCCGTGAATGCAGAGGGACTCCAAATGGAGGCTTTTACGTGGGAGACAACACTGTGCTTGTTTGTGGATGGTGGTGTATGGTGCTCTGGGGGTGCAAACGAAGGAGATGTGGATCAATGTCTTATGGTCAATTAGAAGTATGATGTAATATTGACAATAATGAATAACATGTAGCATATAAACAAAAAAACACGTGGAAAAGTAAAATTAAATTCATAATTAAATCAAGCCTCAAGTTAAGAACAGTAGGATATAACTTTTTTAAACAAACCAATCCTTAAGTTAAGAATAATGGGATCTAGAGAAGAGAAAAGCAAAAAAGGAGCAAGATAGCGAAGTTAAAAGTAAGAAAAAGCAAGGAAATAACAATAAAAACAATAAAAACAGAAATAAAACCTCATTGTGAAGTTCTGAAGTTGCAGTAGCTCTTGTCATATACAAGTCTCAGACGTTCCAACAGAAGTGGCATACCCCCTCATCTTGTCCATATCGTCAAATATCTCAGAGTATCTCAGAATGTGGCCCCGTAATTATACTTCTATCATCGAAGTGACCGACATTCACTAGATATGCTGCCGACATGTTGGAATGGAGGTATTCTGCTTGTATCTATACGAGAAAAGATGAGTAAGGACACATGTCACTGACTTGTCCTCAACATGTTATGGCATTTGAGTCCATGCTCCTTCGGATCTCAACCCACTCCAATATTGCAAAAATTGGCCGTCTAACCTGATTAGTCAGTTTCGATTAATTGACTCGACAGGGTAATCGAGTTGACTAGCCCAAATCTGTCATTAGTCGGGTCTGACCAATTAATCAGTCGAGTAGTCAGGTTAGTCGGTCAACTACTTGCCTGATTTTTGTTTAGATTTTTTTGATTTTGCACCCGACCCACCCTAAAATAACTAAAAAAAAATCAAGACCGACTAAAGCCCGACTAAATCGAATCTCTCCCGATTGCCGATTAATCCTTATTCAGTGACCCTGCTCGACTGAGTACCAAATGCTGACTTCTGCTACCTTGACCCAGTCATTGCCCTCCCACTCAATTCATAGAAGGCCTGAGGCGCACTCGCCGCCACCTCCTTTCCTTTCCCATGCACCCTCTCAATGTCGTCGCTCTCCCTTAGCAACCGTAACTCTCCCTGTGAGAGGCTCTCTTTATCTACTTTTTAAATACAACTACAACTAGTCATTGAATGCTTTAACTTTCATTAGTGTTGCCTCTAAGCCTCTATTGATATCATGGATGAGACACCACAACCTCCCTCTCAGTCTTCATTCAGTGTCCATAAATCTCCATTAGAAATGCTCTTTTTATCTACTTTTTAAATACAGGTAGTCGTTGAATGCTTCATTTCGTCAGTGTTTTCAACAATATCTAAGTTGGGTTTTTGTAACTGCCATCGTCTATGTGAATCTTCATTTTTCTTTTTCTAGATTCCACTATCTAGTCTTGTTTCTCTGTACTGTACAATGTTTTTCTCTAGCTTCCCTAGCAGTATATCCAAAATTAAAAGACAATGTTGATTAGTTAAACTCTCATTTGGAATGACCTTGCAAGCTTTATAGCACAATCGATCTCTTTGCCTCTACCTTGTATGCACAATAATCTGTTTGGTTTGTCGAATCATTTCTATAAGTGATCAAACGATCGCTTTTATTGAAGATAGTATTTGCTGCAACAAGGTGCTATTGCAATTTTTTTTTTGAAGCCAAACAAGGGGGTCGCTTTTATTGAAGATAGTATTTGCTGCAACAAGGTGCTATTGCAAATTTTGTTTGAAGCCAAACAAGGGAGAAACACTCATAGGTGTCCACCCATAGATGCATTAATAAAAAGAAGAGCTAAAAATTATCAGTTACAAAGAGACGTTCTAGCCGAGCCACAAGTTTAACAAACCCGACACCTGGGTACAACCATTCTCCCTATAAAACCTTTGTCCAGAGAACAAAAGAGCATTCCTAACCAGCCAAATGGCCCAGACCATAGCAACTGGGCGAAGCAGCTCCCTCCTCGGACGATGCTTGTCGGCTACCAAGCTACCACAGAAAGACACAAGGCTCTCCGTATTGACCCAACCCAGCTTAGGGTCATCCCAAATAGGCGCCGACCCCTGACACGAAAGGAAGAGATGCTCCACCGTCTCAATCCCCACCCCACACAGAAGGCATCTATCAGAAACCACCCCAAGTAGCCTTGCACAACGGTCACGTGTCATCAGTCTCATCCTCCTGAACAACCACAAGAAAAAGCCAATAACTCACATCTATTGGAAAATTAAGAAATAGATATCTTCGTTTCTATCACCGCAATTGTGCTACCATCTACAATTGATTACTCAAAGCCACACATTTCTTTTCAAATTTTAATGTTACCAAATATCTGTGTGTTTTCTTGAAAAATCTTCTCCAACTTCCCTTAAAAACTTCTTTTCATTCTTTCTAGCCTGGGTTGCAATATATACAGATTACATCTAGGAAGATGCATATGCTCTGACATTGGAGAGTTATGTTTTTTTATTACGATGCTGTGTTATGAAGTTTAACTACGTGCAGTAGTGGTTATTATCAGGCTATTAAGAGTGAGAAGATGGAGCTAGCCACTTTGTTGTTATTATCTGTTGGTTTTTATTATAAATAAGAGTGCTTATTAGGACTCAATTTATTTTGAATTATATATCCAGTCATTTTATATGCATTTTATTTTTGGAAGGTTTTTATTCTTTAAGGGCCCGTTCGGTTCGGGAATAAGCAGGAATAAGGATTGGGAATAAGGAGAATAAGGGTCTATTCTTTGTTCGGCTGGAGGATACGAATAAGGAGAATAAGGTGAAATAAAGGTAGGTAAGGTGGGATAAAGATGGGAATAAGAGTGAAATAAGATGAAATAATGAGGAATAGTCGTACCACGGGGAACCGTGTTGGGAGGAAAATGGCCCCTTATTCTTCTCTATTCCAACTGCCTTATGCTTGTACCGAACAGGCCCTAAGTGTCACACTCATCTTTTGCAACCACTAACATATATATATATATATATCGTTTTGGTATTGTTATTTGGAGTGCTTTATGCTTTTAAATACTCTATTAGTGTTAAACTGAAATGTGATGGAGGGCATCATTAGTATCTATAGGGACTTTCACAACAACAACAAAGCCTTTTCCTGCATTAAGTAGGGTCGGCGACATGGATTCTTTGCCTCCATTCAGATCTATCTTGGGTCATTCTCGAGCTTAGATCCAAAAAACTAAGATCCCTTCGTATAGTCTCATTCTCTGTTCATGAAAGCGGTCCGAGCGGTCGGATATGCGGCCGCATATGCCTAAGCGGCCTCCTCAACGCATCGATTACCCGAAGCCCTGCTTTATGCACCATTTGTGCATATATGGCCCGCATATACAGGCTGTACAGGCGCATATGCGCTTCGTGCGCCCGCTTAAGGTCTAGTTGGGTAATCAAATCCGGATCTTAAGATGCGGATCTTGTATTATTTTGATTCTATATATTAAATCAGATTATGTAATACTATCTTTGATGATTTTGATACTTAGTTGTACTATTTTGAGTTCTACATGAAAACCAATTTTCTTAGATCTTCTGTTGGACCGCATTTACTCATAAATTCAGTTTAGTTGTGGTCACTTTTGTAGATGTTCATTTATTTTTAAATAAAAAAAAGAAAACCGTGTAGAACCGCATATACCCGCATATGCTCCCGCATACTGCTTAATCGCTATTCAGTGACATGTCCGAATGCATACGCATACCGCTTTCCTGAACCTTGGGCCTTCCTCTCCCTCTCTTAGTCGTCTCAACATCAAAAGACTTGCATCTCCTGCATCATCTGACCTCCTTTGCAAATGGCCAAACCACCTTAAGCGTTTTTCTCGCATCTTATCCTCAATCAGAGGTACACCAACTTTCATTCTGATTGCATCATTCCGAATCCGATCTTTATGTGTGTGTCCACGTATCCACTTTAGCATTTTCATTTCTGCTACTGCCATTCTCTGCACATGTCTATGGTTCACATGCCAACACTCAGATCCATATAGCATAACAAGTCTCACAGCTACTTTGTAGAACTTTCCTTAGATTTTCAAAGGAATTTTCTCATTACAGAGAACATCAGAGGCTCCTCTCCACTTTAGCCAACGTGCATTTATTCTATTTAGTAACATCTCTATTAATTTCCCCATTATGCTGCAAAATAGATCCAGGTATCTAAAAGAATTCCTCTTCTGAATGTTATCATCACCAATCTTCACCTCGATTCCTTCATCATTGCTTCCTTCAAAAGTGCACTCCATATATTCAGTCTTAGCCCTACTTATACGATATCCTTTAGTCTTCAATGCATGTCTCCAGAACTCAAGCTTCTTATTTACTCCATTTATAGTCTCATCAATCAATACAATATCATCAGCAAATAGCATACACCAAGGTATCTCATCTTGAATGTGACTTGTCAACTCGTTCATAATCAAAGTAAAAAGAAATCGACTCAAAGTTGAACCTTGATGTAAACCAATGTTGATGTCAAAATAGTCAGTCTTCCTAGACTGGATCCTAACACAAGATAAAGGCCTATCATACATATCCTTTATGAGGTTAATGTATAGGATATGTAGTTGTCTCTTCTCCAAACTCTCCATAATATCTTACGTGGGACAGAATCATAAGCCTTCTCCAAATCAATGAAAAACATATGGAGATTTTTCCTTTTAGCTTTATAAATCTCCATTGTTCTTAGCAAATGGATGGCTTCAATGGTTGAGCGACCTGGCATGAATCCGAATTGATTTTCTTTTATTCTAGAAACTTGCCTCAACCTTCTTTCGATCACACGTTCCCAAATTTTCATAGTGTGACTCATCAGTTTGATACCTGTAATTTGAACAATTTTGAATGTCCCCTTTGTTCTTATAAAGAGGTGCCACATTACTTCTCCAATCTTCAGGCATTTTCTTGCTCTGCCAAATAACACAACAACAACAACAACAAAGCCTTTTCCCACAATTAAGTAGGGTCTGCTAAATAACATTGAATAAATTTGTAAGCCAAGTCAAACCGCGCTCACTTAAAACTCTCCATACTTCTATTGGAATATCATTCGGTCCTACACCTTTCCCAGGTCTCATAACCTTCAAAGCCTCTTCTACTTTCTTTCTTTGTATTCGTATATAATTTGCACGATTCAAGCAACTTTCACTACTAGACGGATCACCCAAAGTAATCTCTCTATTTCCTTCCCTAATGAAAAGCTTATGGAAATACTGCTTCCATCTGAGTAACACGCATGTGACCTTCCTCATCCTTAATGCATCTCACTTGAGAAAGGTCTTTGGTCATTCTTTCTCTTACTTTGGCCAACCTGAATATATCCTTCTGGCCGTCCTTAGAGTCGAGATTTTTACTTCATAAGCTTTTGTCTTAACTCCGCTTACAGCCTTCTTCGCTATTTTATAGCTTGTAGCAGTTTCCTCTGTTCTATCTTTAGACATTGCTTTAAAGCATGCTCTTTTAATTTTGAGCTTCTCTTGCACCCTTTCACTCCACCACCAAGCCTCATTTTGGCATGGAGCTCCTCCCTTTGACTCGCCTAGCATTTCTTTAGCTACCTTCGGATACAAGATGCTATCGCCTTCCACATCTTGTTTGCACTTTCGCTACATCCCAAGATAAGTCTTCTAAAACTTTCTCCCTAAAGCTTGATTGCTTCAGTTGAAGATTCCACCATCTAGTTCTAGTGATCTTAGAAACCCTTCTTTTCTTTTCTAGCCCTTTTTATTTGCACATCCATGACTAACAAGCGATGTTGAGATGTCAAACTGTCTCATGGGATTACTTTGTAGTCAATGGAACACAATCGACTCTTCTCCTCAACGCAAAGTGATCTATCTGTGTTCTAGTCGGGCCACTCTTATAAGTAATTAAATGCTCCTCCCTTTTCTTGAAGAGAGTGTTTGCTATGAAAAGGTCATAAGCCGTTCAAAATCTAGAATGACTTTTCCGTCTTCATTTATATCCCCGAAGCCGTGGTATCCATGAACACTAGCATACCCTGAAGAATCCTTTCCTACATGTCCGTTAAGATCTCCACCCAGACAAATCATCTCTCTTTGTGTGATTCCTTGCAAAATCTTATCCAGATTCTCCCAAAAAGTTTGTTTAATCTTTTCATCTAAATAAATTTGTGATGCATAAATTGAGATGATATGCAAAATTTCTTCTTCAAGCACCATTTTTAGCAAAATAATCTGATCCCCGAATCTTTGCACCTCCACCACACAATCATTCAAATCCTTATGAACAACCACTCCAGCACCGTTTCTACCATTATCTTCACATGAATACCAAAGTTTAAAACATGTCTTCTCGATCTCCCTTGCTTTCTCTTCGACCCATTTTGTTTCTTGGAGACATAGTATTTGAATCTTCATTCTTTTCATCGTATCTACTATCTCCATCGATTTTCAGTCAAAGTGTCAATATTCCAACTACCTATCTACAACTTCCTTTGCAACCTCTTTTAGTCTAACTTTTTTACTTGCATGCGTCCATCATGCGAGAACCCTTGCAAATTTTGGACTGCATACGGGCAACGATGCAACGGAACTAACTTATTGACTCGCATGCGTTCCTCATGCGAGAACCCTTGCAAATTTTGATCTACATCTGAGCAATGATGTAGCGGCCCTTGCCAATTTTTCATTGCATTCGGGCGATGCAACACGTCGCAAGTAGGGAAACCCCAATGAAATTCGAATGTTTGTTTAAATCCATGTTGAGATCCGATTGTCTCGAGTCAACTTCCTAAATAGTATTATTTTAAAAACTATTTAGGAAGCTGTCTCCGACTGTTTTACATTGGCTGTCAGCTACCTAGCGCAACCCTCCTCAATTTACCGCGCTTGGGATCGGTCATGACCGAGTTATCTATAACAACTTTGTACCTCAATAACTCCAAATGAAATAAGTCTTCGTAATGAAGATTACCTAAATTTGAAGTTTCTAGGGTTTCCTTGTTATTAGGATCTCACAGAAAAGCATGGGATGATCGGGATTATCCACGAACTCTTCTTGTCCCAATCACTATATTGTATCTTAGCAGTTCTGCTATTCTTGGTATCATGAATTCATTTCCATGTACTGGATTTGTTTATTTCGACCCCAAATTTTAATGCAAATTATTAGAACATAAAAGCTTATCAATTATAATCCATAAAAGTTTTTGTTGAGATATATATTTATCTTTCTCTGTTTTATGTGTTTTTCTATTTCCCTTGTCTCGATGTAATTTGCTCCTCTTTATATAAGAGAACCCTATGGCCTCATGAAAAATCAAGTTATCATTTTATTTCCACATGGTATTAGAACCATCGACCACCTCTTCCAACGCCTTCTTCGCTCATACAAGCGCATCACTGTCTCCCCCTGCGATTTCATACACACCCCACCATAGCAACTCGCGACCTCGTTCACACCCCACCGTAGCCCGCGGCTCTGTGCGTCTCCCCAACACTGCCATCAGTAGCATTGTCGCCCTCAGTGGGTTGCACGCCGCATCATTGCCGCCATCAGCAGCTTTGCGGTCCTCAACGACACCGACATCGCTACCTAGGGCCCCTTCTTTCATCGGTAGGACCCCATCGGTAATCCCCATCACTGCCAAGGCCTTAAATGTCGGTTTCGGTCACCATTTCGGTGATCGACCGAAACGGAATTTCAGTGGAATTTCGATCAATTTCGACCGAAATTTTGGTCATCTGGGTCATTTTTTGTACTAGGACGCCAATATTTTGGTCATTTCGGCCATTTCGATTGAATTTCGATTTCGACTGGATATCGATATTCGACAGAAATTCGACTGAGCTTCGCTGAAATTTGAGGCCATGATCACTGCTTAGAGTTTCATGTACCACCTCCCTCCTCTCCTCAACGCCTTTTCAAAAGGACTGTTCACAGTTTAATATTGACCAGAAAAGGGTGATTTCAGATTAATAAATCACCCCGCTGGCCTTAGCGTGGTATAAGTCTGCACCGACAACCAATTCTCATATTATCGTGTAATCTTCAGATCTATGTACAATCCCGATCGAGTTTTATCCCATCCTCTTTATCATCATGTTAGAAATCAAGAGTGACTTCTCCTCATCCAGTGTCTTCAAGGGCCCGACACCCCTTATGAAGTTCGATGGAATCGGCTAGAGTTATGGTCCATGCAATTTATGATCCTAATGCAATGCAATAATAAGGAGCCAATTTCGATGGAGCCTGAGATGACATACAAGATTGGGACGAATGCTTCATGGAAGCAAGATGACGCATATGCACATGCTCGTGTATGGCTCTCTAGGACTCTTACCTAGAGACAACCAGTGATATTTTATGTCCATGCAATTTATGATATATGCACATGCTCGTGCACCACTGCCAAGGCAATGTGGGATGTCCTTCCTGCCATCTATGGCCATGCAAAGAATGAGATGAAAATTCTACAATTATAGTAGGACATTTTCACTACTAGATAGAGTTGTCGACCTACACACTCCTACACTTCGCTTCGGGGTGTTCAAGAAGCTGCACAACTTCATGCTCGTTATCATGTCTACTGAGCAACAGATGGCGTACAGGAACACCACGACAGTTGGAGTGCAGCTCTTGACATTGAATATGATGTAAGACACACCCATCTCCACACAAGTGCATCTATACCTCAGATGGAGGAGACTTACAACCTATCGCCTTTATAGGATCGTGACCCCATCCATTGCCACCATGTAAAACTCTTTAGGGTTGGTCGCATCTTGCGGCAAAGGAGGTTCATCTCAATTCATGCCCATGGCAGAGGATGTGGACGTTAATGTAGACCATGCACTTCTGTTATTGGCCTGATTATTCGGAAGATACTTGCTACCTGAAGCATGGGAAACTCGTGTTTGCTCGTGTGGCTGAGTAGGTTGAGCCTACTGTCACTTCTATGCATACTACTGATCAAAAGTTGGATGATATTGTTTCCTTTCTGAGGAATATCATGATTCCTGCTAGTTCCTGCATGCCCTTCTAACATTGCTGTCGCAACCAGAGCCTCTTCTAGCACTTCAGGTATATTCTATGCCCTAACCAATCGTCATAGGGTCGACACGATAGAGTGGGTCATGGATTCTGTGCATCCCGTCATTTGTGGTGGTAGTTTTGTCGCATCGTACAGATCTATACCTTCAGGCATATCAATTATCACGTTTGATGGGACTCATTCCCTTATTACATGACTTTGGGAGATTTGTTTGAAACCATCTATGCATTTGTAGAAAGTGCTTTATGCACTTGATTTTTCTATGAATTATTATCTATTAATCAGATCACTATGGATTTGCATTGTCATGTCATATTTGACACCTCTTCTCTTGTGTTTCAAGACATACTCACGAGCAGGGTGATCGGATGTGATCATAAGCAAGATGGTCTCTATAGTCTGGTCCAATCTCATTATTCTACTGCTTCTTCCCTTTCCACTGGATCATTTTCTCTGTACATGTAGCATCTTTGGTTTGGCCACCTTCCTATGCAGAAGTTTTATCATGTCCTCCCGCAGACCTCTTCTCGGTCCACCTTTCCTGCGAGGTGTGCCAACTTGGGAAGCATCGTCGGTCTAGTTTTCCTGTTTGTCAGAGTTGTAGTAGCAGTACAATATTTGATATGTAGGGTCCAAGTCATGTCTACAACTATTAGGGGCACATGTTCTATCTTATAACTATCGATGATTTTTCTAGATTCTCATAGATTTTTCTCTTGAAAAATAAGTTTGAGGTTGGGTCCGTTATCAATCATTTATTAATGAAATAAAGAATATTTTTCTGCTACCCTCAAGTGTGTTTGCTTTGACAATTCCTTAGAGTTCTGCGCTATACAACTTTCTAAGTTCTTCAAGTCCCATGGCATTATACACATGTGACCATGACACTCCTCATCCATAGCCAAGCTCCCCATTCATTCTGGGATGATGTGGTTTTCATTGCTTTTTACTTGGTGAACCGTATGCTGTCCTCTATGTTAGGAGAGAATCTTCTATTCTCGATTGTGTTTCCCAAGAAGGATCTTTTCTCGCTTACACCTCGTGTCTTTGGTTCTGTGGTATTCTTTCATCATTTGACTCTTGGTCGTGATTAAGCTCTTTCTAGAGATGTCAAGTGTTTTTATAGATTACACCTAGACCCCAATGTTTTGATCCTGTTTGACAAAAATATTATGTGCCGATGTCACCTTCTTTGAATCGATCATGTATTTTTCTCCTACAGGTTGACTTTATCAGACTCTGAAGAGGAGGTCTACATGCCTTCTCTTATGTCACCACCACCACCTTTAACTATCGTTCCTCTTACGCCACCACCTCCACCTCCACCTCCACTAACCCCACCTCTTATTGTGGTTGCTCTTGTGCCCCCATCTCCCTTGTACTTTTGCTCAATTTTTGCTACACTTTTACTTTCATATTCGACCTTATGTGCTGCCTGCTCTTGGGCCTTCCCCATCATCCAACACGTCCTAGGTATGTTCTGAGTACCGTGTTTTTACTGATGGCACTTGTGACCTGTTTATATAGTAGGATACTTCGCATGATGAGTAGGTGCCTCCTTAGGAGGTTACTTACACATCGCCCATGGTACAGAGGACATTGATGTGCTCTTTCCTCTCACCAAGCAGAGGTGGATGCGTGCAATGTATCCTTTCGCTGCCCATGTTTCTTTGGGGCATTTTTTAACAGATTTCATGAGGTTTATTGTGGGTTTATTAGCTGAAGAGATCCCATGAACATATCAAGAGGCTAGTATGAAATATCTAGCCTCAAAGCGGTCGAGGCGTATCCCTCTACATTTAGCCTCGAGGCGTGCGCCTCGGGCCAATCCAATGATAAGTGCGCCTCAAGTGGCCGAGACAGCCTTAAGGCGGTTTAGACGCTCTCAGAAGTGTTTTTGCTGTTTGAAGCAATTTGTTGATGATTTTAATGGTTTACTTGGTAGTGTGAGAAGCTTATAAATATCTGCTTGTTTAGGATAATGATTATACTTGATATTTACTTGGTAGTTGTTCTATCTTCTCTTTTGGTGTTCTTATCTATATTATTTCATCATATCTTATAGTGTTAAATATTATATGTCAGACAGAAAACATGTAATTGCATTTACATATATATAATTATTGTTTTATGCATATTTTCTTTATAAACTGAGGTTTACGCTTCGACCGTTGGGAGGTTGCGCCTCGTCGCGATTTTGAGGAAGATACCTCATTCTACCTTTCATTTTTTCAAACCTTGATCAGGAGAATATGCGAGTCAGTTAGTGGAGTCTTGCTATGAGGAGATCACGCTACAATTGTGTGATGCATGAAGCATGATCTTTGCCCCTATAGGGGGCTTCTGTGGTTGACTGCAAATGAATGTTTAAAGTGAAGTACCGTGCAGATGACCGTAAGCCGATACAAGGATATGCTTGTGGCTTGTGGGTTCACCCATACTTATGGGGTGGATTATCATGATACATTCTCGTTTGTGACACACCAATCTACCCTTCAGATTCTTCTCTTTGTTGTAGTAGTACGGGACTGGTCCTTGTCCTAGCTAGATGTGAAGAATGCATTTCTATATGGTGATATATAAGAAGAAGTCTACCTGCAACCAAGGTTTGAAAGAACAAAATGCAGAATGAGACGATTTCACCAAAAGCGAGGCTAGGCATAGCCTCGAGGCGGTCTTTCCCAAAAATTTAGTAATATAACCAATTCTAGTATATAAATATTAAGAACGCAGTACCATAACACAAATCTTGAAGTATATAAAGCAAGTAAAGGAATTTTAATGCAATCCATCGTTGTTGTAGACTTGCAGTGTACCGGATGTTAGAAGTAAACACAAGACAAAATAAAGAGAACAAAACATTATAAGTTCTAAGTTCCAACTTCCAGATTTCAAATCCTATTTCTACTTCAAAAAGTATAATGCTAATTCATGTTCTTGTCTTCTAGACTCCTAAAGATCTTCTAATCATTACCCTAAACTCTAACATCGGCATCAAGGCTATCATCCTTCGATCCATTACTGTTGAAGAATGGTCTTGGTGGGTTATGTTTAGTACCACATCTTGAAGTGTGACTTTTGGTCAAATTGGTGGGGCTATATAAAGAGCCCCACATCCATTGTAACCTTTGAGAAAGTTAATAGAAAAATCAGCCCATTGAGGCGGTTCTCCCGTGGTTTTATCCCGCTCCTCACGGAGTAGGGTTCCACGTAAAATCAAAGTCTTCATTTTATCTTATTATTGCTTTGACCGCTTTCGCATTTTATATTTCAACATGGTATCAGAGCGTGAAGATCTTTTGTTCATATCTGAGCTGTTCGATTTTTGGGTTTATATTCGAGATTCATTTTCTTTCCCTTTGCATCCTCTGAAGTTTGATCGTTGCGTTCCAGAAAGCTAAGGTTTTAGACTTCCCATTGAGTGCCGCAGATCCTGTTTGAGTTCCTGTTTGATTACTCCCCATTACTTTGAAGGGAATGGTTTCTGTGGAAACCTTTCAGATCTATTTCACGGTAAATGCCCATGCAAAGGCGACAAAGGCCACTTCATCTTCTTCTTCAGCAGCTCCTTGCATGCTGCGAAACCACCAGGCAGAACTATATTCCTGCGTAGCACGATCAGATTATGTGCCACCAAGTGAGACTCCAACACAGGCGGTGCCCCATGGCATCACTTCTACAGGCGCTCGAGACTCCAACAGACACACGATACCTCTACAGGTGCCTGAGGACCCTCTTCGCGGCGATCCCCACCCCCATCGTGTCACCATCTCTGAGAACTCCATGTGGTGGCGTGGCCTCCCATTCAGCCCCAGGCGGAGGCACAAGCGGGACCTCCTCCATCTGCGAATCCGTAGTTGAAGCCAAAAGCCGCCGCTCCTCCCTTGCAGTCGGCACCGCCCACCTCTCTTTTGTGTGCGCAAGAAGCGCACAGGTGGCGTGCGCACCTTCACTCCGTCCGCCTCTCCCTTGGTGAGTATCCTACGAGTATCCCATCCTCGTGATGGATTCTCGATTCCCATTTCGGAAAAGAAACAATGGCGGCGGTAGGGTTTCAAACCCTTAATGAGTAAACAAAAGAAGAAAGGGCCCTTTGGGAGATATCACTGGGATAATCGCTTTTCTTTCCCATATATTTGGTGGGTCCTTTTTATCTCACGTAATTTACGCGGACCCTTTCTGTCAAATTTAAAAGAAATGAAGCAGCCCATAACAAATGAAAGGCTGAAGTCAGGAACATGTGAAGTTGTTGTCGCAGGGGAGGCATATTGTATGGGCCTCGTTGGGCCGTATTAAAAAAAAGAGTCATTGAAAAATGATTGAAAAAAAATGAAGAACGGAGGTCCAGAAAAAAAACTAAAAAAAAGATGAGGGGCTGCGGTGAAAAAAATGAGATTGAAAAACAAAAAAAGGAGAGATGAATGTTTGTGAAATATACAGTCCCAAAAAAAACGTTGGGACCGAAGAAAAAAGAAGAAGAAAGAATTTCTTTGTTGTTCTCCCAATTGATCATTTTCAACAAGTTTGGGAGAAAGGGGGAGTGATGGGTAGAGCATTCCATGCTCTACTATTGTTGGATAGTGGAGTCTTCCCTACCATTGTTTGAAGTGTTGGGTAGAGGTTTCTGGGCCCTACCATTGTTTGAGGTGCTCTATTTGAGTACCTATGTTTTGTGGAGTTCTCCAGTGGGAGACTCATTGTTGGCTTCATTCTCTAGCGATCGTGAACTCCACTATGTATAGATATTCCCACGGATGTTTTCGTAGCCGTGAACTCCACTATGTATGGATATTCCCACGGCATGTTTTCATGGCCGTGAACTCCACTATGTATGGATATTCCCACGGTATGTTTTCAATGTATGGATATTCCCACGGTATGGATATTCCCACGGCCTTTCGGAGGAGTGGAGCAGTCTTCTGTGAAGACACGTTGCAGGCCGAAATACTCCATGATGAAGACTCAATCACTGATAAGATATTTCTGCAGATCATTATTCACACTCAAGTCTCTAGTTCCTCCTCACCAACATGACATTAAAAGCATCGTCTTCGGCAGCAATCGACATCGTGCATAGAGTTGACATTGTATGTTGTTTCATGTACTTTGTATGTGAGTGGGTGCATTCTTTTTGTTTATCCAAGCTTAGCATGCATGCTTAGCTTGAGGGGGAGTGTTGAAGAATGGTCTTAGTGGGTTATGTTTAGTACCACATCTTGGAGTGTGACTTTTGGTCACATTGGTGGGTCTATATAAAGAGCCCCGCATCCATTGTAACCTTTGAGAAAGTTAATAGAAAAATCAGCCCATTGAGGCGGTTCTCCCGTGGTTTCATCCCACTCCTCACGCAGTAGGGTTCCACGTAAAATTAAAGTCTTCATTTTATCTTATTATTGCTTTGACCGCTTCCGCATTTTATATTTCAACAATTACTGCTCATTGGATAATCCAATGAATCATTCATGTAGTTTAAATTTGCTTCATCATCATCTTCATCACTAACTTCATCACCGGTATGAACCTCGTCCTTATCAACATCAACTACAACTTTACCTCTATTATACAATACCATTGTTATTTTGTTAGTATATTGTATTTTTATTCTAAGGAAATAAGGTTAACATCACATGTACATTTCTTTCTCTTCTTCATATGAAGATCAACTTGTTCTTCCTCAGCTTCCTCAACATCTTCCTCCAGAAGAGTATTTGCATCAAGCTCTTGATATGTACCGTATTCACATGTCTGAAGCTCTGATGCCCGCTCATCACCAAGACCACATCTTCCAAGCATAGGGGAATCCTACATAGCCTTTTTCTTGACCTCCCTCGACTTCAAGTTGAACATTACATAGACCAAATCATTGAGTTTCGCTTGTGTAAGCCGATTTCTCCTCTTCGTATGTACCTATCCAATACACATGGTCAAGCTTAAAATATATACAATTAGACAATATGTTTATGATCCACTTAAGTAAAAAATACTATCTGATTAAACGAACTCCAATTGCGTTCACAATCAGATGCACTATATATCAAAACTTAAAATTTTTATGGTACTTGGTCATCTCAAGAGTATCATTTCAAAAAATCCTCCACCACTCAGTCGATGATGGTCATAAATCCATAACATATGGTTAGATTTACAAATGAAAGCAAAGAACAATAGATCGAGAGGATCAAAGGAATACATACGAGGACACCTCTTCTTGCGTGTGTTCACATGATTAGATTATCCAAACAAGCCTCATGCACTCATGAAAGCATCTATATGTAGATCTAGTTTCTCCCTCTCCAAGGGTTCACTTATCAACCTATCCATGCAATCATACAATCTAATTTTTATCTCAGTATGGATGGAAAATGAGGGTTCGTAGTGATATCGGGGATTGAGAAAGTAGGTGGCAACATGCAAATGAGTATGAAGTTGACGACCCCACCTTGCATCCACAATGTCCCAAAATGGTTTGCATTTTTCTTCTTCATTATCTAATGCATGCACAATTTCCTCCTTGGTCATATCCATGGCTTCATAAATGAGTCCTATTGGGGCAAAATTTTCTGAATCAACCATTCGTAAGACCGTGACAAATGGCTTGGTTGTTCTAATCATAAAGGCAACGCCCGTCCAAAAAGATTTCCGTCGCAAAATTGTGTTGCATGCACTTTGCCCTTGGAACGTGGAGGAATATGGATTACTCTTCCATGCATAGGAAGCAAAAAAAATGACTTGAGAGTCCGCTGCGACGACCAATCTCTACGATGCGAGGAAAGCCGTAATAAAACATGTATTAGCAAGACGGACCAAATCTCCCCCAATCTTTACCTTGATCATGACCAAAACCCAACCACGGGCATTAAAGTAGTTGATGACTTTTTCCACTGTTTTGAAAACAGAGGCATGCAAAGGCATTTTAAGAATGTCTTCTTACATCAAGTTAATGCAGTGTGCAACGCACGTGGTCCAATATAAATGTTTTCTTTTTTCCATCAACAATTTTCCAGCTGCCTTGTGGTTTAAGGCATTCTCAGTTATAACTTGCACGACATTGCTCTCACCAACCTCCTCAACTACATCATCAAGTAAAGAAAAAAGTAACTGTGCGCTCATTGTTTTGTCAGATGTATATATGGACTTCAAGAACCAAGTCCTAGTCAGATTGTTCACCAAAAAATTGATAAGTGAACGACTTTTTGAGTCTGTCCAACCATCAGACATGATGCTATAGCCAATCTCTACCCATGAAGCTTTTGTTGCTTTCATTAAATTGCCAATATTATTCACTTCTTCCCTCAGTATGCAAGATCTTAATTCATATGCTGTTGGAGGTTTGAATCCCCACCCAAAAGCACCCATAGAATGAAGTATTGTTTGAAATGATGTACTATTTACCCAGTTGAATGCCAATCCATTATCAAAGAAAAATCTTCCAATATCATGACAAACACTTGCACAATTGAATGCCAATCCATTATTAAAGAAAAATATTCCAATATCATGACAAACATGAGTCCTCTCTTCTTTCTTCCATGATGCATTCAATGTTGCTTGATGCTGCGCAATGTGACCTCCCAAACTGGATGCACCAACAAATAAGTCCATAGTACCGCTCGCTTGCTTCACACTACTGGATCATCTTGTCATTGTTTGATGCTCGTTGCTCCCATGAGGTGCTTCCATTTCATAAGCGTGCACTTTGTAAAGTTCTTCCATCTCTTCCATCGATCTTCTATTTCTCTCTTCAAGCATTGCGTATACACATTTCATTTCATTGATACTTCAGTTGGGGCTTTTGGACATGCTTTACTATTCTTCCCAATTTTTGCTAGGTGGTGCTTGAGTTTCACAATGCCACTGATTATCTTTTTAGCATAGAAATTGCATTGTACGTAAAGATAACTTTTTCCTTTATGAGACTCTTACATTTCGACTGGAGCACAATAAATATTGCCGTCGAAGGGTCACTTTGGCCTCCTTCAAAATCTATTGTACCTCTCTCGTTAGCTCTTGACATTTCTGAAATTTATAACACAAAAACAATTGCAAGCACATCCAATCAAATGTACAACAAAGTATGAATCACAAATTCACAAGTCAACAATCCACGAAAACCTCACTAAAATCAATTAAAATCAATAATATAGTTAACTTTATTCGCATAGTAGCTAATTACATACACGGGTTTTGAATTATCGGAAATATTTATTATTAATGTCTTGGAATTTTCATCTCCAAAATAAGCCATATTATTTCACAAATGGATGTTAGGAAGGAGAAAGTTTACAAGAAACCAACGGGAGAGGCTGAGAAATTGGCTAGGTAGGTGAAAATCCTTTCTGAATAAACTACATGTCATTCTAGACCTCTTCGAGGGAAGGTTCCAACCTCTGTCGTAAGACCACCCTTTTGTACATCCTCGTCTTCTTCTTCACTGAAGGAAGACCTACCCTATATATTCATTCCGTCCCCTACTTACCCTTTTATATATTAGTTTCGAACCACTACTCGTAGCTGCCGCTTGCATTCGACTTTTTCCTCTCCCAAGAGTCTAACCTGAGTTTTAGGTAGAGGACGAAGGCGAAGGACAATAAAATGACATTGGTCTCCCATGACCCATAGGCATTAGTTAAGAGAGAGATTGTCAAGAAGAGGCGAGATTATTAAGATCATATTTATAACAATTAACAAGCAATCAAGAAGAGTGATGCATTCAAGGTTCCCTAGATTGTTGGAAGATCAAACTGATCCTATACTTATCAATTTTTAGGTAAATTTCAAGATGAGATTGAAAAGTTGGTAATGTATTGGGAAGTGGCTCTCTTTCACGAAGGACGGCATACAAAATTGCAAATTGATAAAAGATTAATTGGATATATAATATAAATTGATTTCAATATCAAAGGTAGCACCTAAGATCATAATCTTATTTTGTTTAAGAAGCACGCAAATTAGTTATGATAAAAGTATGTCCATAAAACTAAAAACTTAACCATTTATTGAAAAATCCTTTTGGAATTGAGGGTGTTCGAAAAAGCAAGGGCAGTAGATGCATTACCTCAAAGGAGTAGGCGATGTCACGGGATGTAAAGGGAGGAGGAGGCGGTTGTGAGCTTCGATCGTCAGGACGAGGTTGCATCAGGAAGAGTTTCGAGCTTCGAGCATCAGGGGGTAATTTAGTGTTTTTTTGGGTTTTTTCGGGTCATGCAACAAGCAAAGGTCCTCCTCGCACTTGAGCAGGAGGTACTGCAAGGATCTGGAACCCCTCGATCGATGAGAGGGTGTTTAAGTGGGTTATGTGCGATGTACGTGCCCCACTTAAACCCCTAGCACCCCTGACATTGCCTCAACACTCCTTAGGGCGGTTGCGCCTCGAGGCGTTTTTCCAAATTGAGGTGACTTCCTCGCAGAACATGGTTGAGGCGTACGTCACAAGGTTGATTTTGATCACCTCGCATCGTTGCACGATTATTCATTCCATGTATGCAACCACCACCTGGGTTTGCTGTTGAGGGGGAGTGTTAGATGGTTTGTAGATTTCATAAGGTTATCCATGGCCTTAAGTAGAGTCCCAACATATGGCTTTAGAAGCTTTCAGACTTGATAAAGAAATACAACTTCATGAAATCGATGGCAGATCGTTCACTGTTTGTTCAGAGGGCTCAGAGGGCATAGTTGTTATATTGGTCTATGTTTATGATATCATTGTTACTGGAGATGATGTGCATGCAACCAAGGGTTTAAATATCAGTATCAGATATCTTATCAATACCGTGTTGATACGATACTTCAGTGAAATTTTGACGAAATTTCATCCATATCAGCCAGCATTTGTGAAGGAATGACTTGAAAAGGCCCCCATATCACCATTTCGCTTGAAATTTCGGTCCCATGTCAAGACTGAAATTTCGCTAAAATTTCATGAAATCTGAAACCATGCATGCAACTAAGGAGTTCCTTGGACATCAATTTGTCACAAAGGACTTTGGAGATTTACGATACTTCCTAGGGTTTGAGTTCACCAGGAACCATCAAGGCCTTGTGACGACGTAGAGGAAATATGTTATTGATCTCCTCTTAGAGACGAGAATAACAAATACAGACCTGCCACTACTCCCATAGATTTTATCATGAAGCTATGCGATGCTGATACAAAGGAGATGGACAAGAGGAGATACATGGAGCTCGTTGGGAAGCTCCTCGATGTGACCATTACTAGGCGAAACATCTCTTTTGTTGTGAGCAAAGTTAGCCAGTTTATGGAGCTGCTGAGACATGCATATATGGATGCAATTTACGTGATTTTGATATGTATCTGACTGAAGTCCTCTTCAGGTATGGATTGCTCTTTAGCAAAGTGACATTCCTTGGCGTCACGACATATGTAGATGCAAACTATGCATGATGCCCTGAGGATATGAAATCCACCTTCATCTTTGTAGTGTCCATAGAGAGCTCTTGGGTATCTTGGAAAAGCAAGAAACAGACTCTAGTTGCTAGATCTACTGTCGAGTCTGAGTATATAGCCATGACACAGGGGAGCATTGAGATGCTGATGGTCGAATCCGCTCTGATGACATCATAGTAACCCTTATCGCGATATATTGGCGATATATCGCCGATATGTCGGTATCTGTTGGGAGGGGATATCGATATCGGACTATAAAGGTATCATCGATATTTAACCGATATATGGCGATATGTCGCGTGTCGGCGATATATCATCGATATGAGGCATCTACCAACATGGAAATCCACTGATATTGGCATACATCGTCCCGTTTCGTCCCAGATCTTCGATTTCGACCGTTTCCTCCTCCAAGCTCTTCAAAGGTCTTCATTCCTTCCTCGAGAGATCTACTCCGATTTCTTTGTTGAAATTGTGAAATTTGTCAGGCTTTTGTCCGTAGTTGTTAAATGCATATTCTTATTTTCTTTGGTAAGATTTGAAGTATTTAGTGAGATATTTGGGGAACTAATTTGGGATTTTTGAGTTATCTTGTGAAATTAAGTTAAGTTATGGAAGAATAAAGTTGGATCTCATGTTTTAAACACAGAAAAAAGGTTTTATGGTGCTTTATGTAAACTAAAAATTAGCAATCAATTAAATCCGTGAATAAAAAATTAGATCTATAATATAATGAGATATTTGGGGAACTAATTTAGGATTTCTGAGTTATGTTGTGAAATCAAGTTAAGTTATGAAGAAATAAAGCCTATCTCATACTCTAGACATATAAAATAAGATTTTATGATGATCTATATTAACTAAAAATTAGTAATTAATTAATTCTGTGAATTAAAAATTTGATCTATAATTTAGTGAGATATTTGGGGGAACTAATATGGGGTTTTTGAGTTATCTTGTGAAATTAAGTTAAGTTATAAAAGAATAAAGTCGGATCTCATGTTCTAGACATAGAAAATAAGATTCTATGGTGGTTTATGTTAACTAAGAATTAGTAATTAATGAAATTTGAAAATTAAAACTAAAATAATCAGCAATTAATTGATTATTCTCCTCATATGTCTCACGAATATTGTTGTGTAATTTCTTTATAGATTTCATACCTCAATAATCAACATAATGGGTTCACACTTCAGTTCGGAACCTGATGGTTCTGGTCATCAGTTGGACAATGGAGTTGGAGGTATGCTACTGTTCCAGATGGCAACAAATTGAAGCTACAATGCAACTTCTGTGGGAAGAAATTCGGAGGAGGGGGGATTCCAATGGTGCTCCAGTGCTTGATCAACCATGAGGCAAGTCAAATAAGAATATATGCCATCAAATAGGAGCAGATGTTGATGACTACATGGCCGATCCGGGCAAATCACGAACCCTCTTGGAGGGGTTAAGCTTGATGCGATTGTTGACGACATTCTCTTTATTGGTTCGAAATCCAAATCCAAATCAAAGGATGAAAGTAGAAGTGATGATGATGTTGCTGCTGTTGTTGTCGATCACAATGGATTTGGTGATGGGGAGATATATTCAGGGGAGTCAGGGTCAGCAGGGAGCGGTCATGGACTGCATGATGATACACGATTTGAGGCATGGTAAGAATACATGGAGCGACATGGAAACACATATGGACAGTTTGTCCCAAGTCCTAGTCCAAGACCTATGGATTACGATACATATGGACGTGGCCATTGTCCCGCGGACAACTACGTGGACGATTTTATATCATCTGTAGGTTCGTTGAGCTGCATGGACATTGACAACCTATGCCGTGGAGGAACACCAAGTCCCTGGGCGGATATGGATTATCACATGATGGGAGATCATTTGGTTTTTCTCGGAATTCTTCATGGTCCTCCTTCAGGACCTCATCCTCCTCAGGCATATATACCTTCATCATATGGGTACAACAAATATGGAGGATATAGCGGCTAACTCGGTGAGAATTACCATGGTAGCCAACCCGAGCAGAGTCAGGGTAGCTTCTTTGGTGGTGACAGTTTTGGTTTCTTCCCCGAGTATACACCCGTGCCTCCTCCTCCACAGAGATCACCTATTCTGTCGTCATCCCGAGGATCTCAAGCCAAGTACTTCGCAGCCTCGTCGTGCCCCTCGTGATACCGGATCTAGTGCTGCTTATCCTCATCTCGGGATACTCATACGGATCGATGACTGTCAATACCAGCAATATGTCATTGATTACATGGCCATATACTCGTACATGACATGGGAAAGCTATCGCAAGTTTATTGAGTTTGCGATCTACTATGAGAGACAACAAGGCATGGAGGTCAGCATGTCATATCCTCCACTGAACTCTTTGTTCTATGTAATCTCTATTACAATATTGCATTAATTTATATTTTTCCATTTATTTTTGTCAGTAGATAAATCTTTATACCGAAAAATCATTGTCTCGTTAGTTATTATCCATTATGTACTGTTTTGAATCAAATGGCTCTTCTCAATGCCGTTCATTATGTGCCTGATATGACTGATATGCACGATATAAGGATCATAAATGATTTATATGTGTCATCTAAGTGTATATTTCTAAGTTATTTAATCTTATAAGAATTGAATGAAGTCTATTTCCAATATCTATAAGTTAGGAATCAACATTAACAATCATTATTCCTAACATCTAAGTGTATAGCGACTTGATTTATATGTATTTTTCTATTGTTTCTATTTCTAGTATGTAATTTGTTCATTAGGGTTTCTCCTCTCTATATAAGAGAACCTTAGGGCCTCATGAATAATCACGTTATCATTTTGTTTCTACATAAGGCTTCGCTATTTTTTAAATTACGAGTCAAAATTATGAGCTCTTTTTTCGTGATTTTCTTGTGGACAATGGGGAATTCTCGAAGGATAATGACGACCTATATTAAGACAAGGCTTCTATGACCATGGCTCACGCACGCACGCACGCACGCATGCACCCACACACGCACCCATGCACCCACACACGCACCCACCCACGCACGCACGCATACGCACACACACACATGCACACCCACACATGCACACACACCCGTACCCACGCACCCACGCACGGACCCGCACCCACACACCCACCCACGGACCCGCACCCACACACCCACCCACGCACTCACGCACACACGCACGCACACACACATGATTTTTATCCAGCAGTACCCGTACCCATTATAGATGAGATGGATCTGTTTCATCTCCAGCAGCTTTAGTAATAAAAATACAAGCTTCACTAAGTAATATATATATATCCAAGCTTCAGTACTATATATCGAAGCTTCAGTAAGTATTATCATAGCTCTAGTAACTTATATAAAGTTACAGTTACGAACCAAAGTTAAAAATACTGATTAAATTACTTCCTTTACTTACAATTGATTCAAAGTTATTGATAGCAATACGAATGTTTCTGAGGCGTTTAGTATTTACTGATATAAAGTTTTACTAGTGGCAATACGGAAGTTACTGATGCATTTAGTTTTACTGATATAAAGTGTTACTGATGGCAATATGAATACTGATGGCAATACGAAAGTTACTGAAGTTGCTGATCGTCAGATAAGATCTAACGATTGAGATTACGAGCTCATCTCATCTCTAATTGGCATGAGGTCCATTGGATAAGCCGTCTCTTTCTATATATGTATATTAGTCAGTATTATAATGCAAAGACAAAACTAAATTTTGTTTTATGGTTGTTGCCTCCGAGACCCCTCCCCCAACCCCCAAATGCTCGTTGACTAGTCAGTAAAACCCTCATCTAAATAACGGGATTCAAGATTGGACAATGAGATCTACAATGTATTTGATTGAATGACCATGTTATGATTTAATGTGTCTCGAGAGTATCAAAACAAGTTCATGACATATGTAGTTAACATTGTATTTAGTGTGTATTTGTTCAATATAGGTTTTTAATTTTGTTATTTGTTATTTCAACTTATTTGAGTTTGCAAGAGTGTTATTTGTTATTTCAACTCCTTTGGTTTGTGATTGTTTGTTATTTCAACTAATTTTTGCCTTTTACATGACTAAACTTATTGTATGCATTACTGGGTATTGCATTGGAGCTTATGTGGTAATTATGATGACAATACTACTACAAACTTGTATTTAAATCTTTGTTACACCAAATAAGTGTGTATTTCTATCTTATTTATTGATCAAAACACAATGAAAACCTTACTTTTTTAAAAAATCTTGTGCATTTTCCATTTTGGCTGACTTGAGCGAAATATCGATGACGTCCTTTCCCCAGGCTGGCGAAATACTAGGGAAATCGACATTTATGGCCATGACTAATAAAAGATTAGTATGTCACCTATGGAAGATAAAATAAGCGAAACTTGACTAAGGCGGTTTGAACCAAGGTAGAAATATGGATATCGTATCAATCCGTCCGGAAAAGGATATATCGAGATATATTGCCGATATATCAATAATATCGGTGTAATTGTCGGATATTGTTCAAAAAATCCATTCTTTGTCGTTTTTTAGAAATTAAGATCATCCAAGATGTTAAAACAACAAAAACTTCCAAAAACACACTTCTATTACACATATCGGTCATTTATACCCCATATATCACACATATCGGTATACCACATATATCGCAAATATCGGTCATTATCGAGACATATCGATGTCAATGTTGATTGTTGACTTATAGATATTGGAAATGGATTTAATCCAAGTTCTTAAACATTAAATAACTTACAAATATTCAATTAGATGGCACATATAGATCATCTATGACTCTTATATAGCACATATCGGTCATATCGAACATAACGTTGTTAATGTTGATTGGTGATTAATAAATATTGGAATTGGAATCAAAGTAGCTAAGTTAAGCACACTTAGAACACATTTTTTTGTTTATGGAAGGCAGTGAATGGCATCGGGATGAGTCATTTGATTCAAAAAAATGTATATAATGATTAATAAGACAATGTTTCTTTAGTATAAAAATTTATCTATTCACAAAAATAAATGAAAAAAAATGTAAATTAATGCAATTTTGCAAAAGAGATTACATAATCATGAGGGGTTTAGAACCAATAGTTCCGTAGAGGGTAAGGCGGGAAATATCGATATCATATCGGTTTGTCTGGTCGAACATGGTGTAAAAAATATTTTTTTCCACGAATTAAGATCATCCTAGTTATTAAAATAATAAAGGGATATTTACACCCATAACCCTGAGTAATTTGGTAATTACCCGGGAAACCCTCTATAATCACGAATTACACGCATGACCCTTGGTATACTTAACTCTTACACCAGCAACCCTTGTGTTAACTTCCGTCCCATTCCCCGTTAACTATGACGAAATCAGTCAGGTATTTTACATTTTATACCCTTTTATTTCTCATTATTTACAAATGACTACTCATCTTCCTCCTTCAACCAACCACTCCCCATTCTGACCTCCTACTCCACCCAGTCAACCTCCCGTCCCTAGTCGACGTCCTCCGCGAAATTCCCCTTTCTCACAACCACCTCCTTCCCTTCCGCCTGCAACACCTGCAAGCCTCCGACGCCCCCCCTTCCCGACGCGTCCTCCCTTTTCGCCTGCCCCCGCCGCTGCCTGGGACCCTTCCGCGTCGCCTCCACTCCTGCAACCCCCTGCCTGGGAACCTCCCCTGCCCCCCCCCCCCACCCCCCACCAACCCCGTGCATGGGAACCCCCCGCCACCGCCGCCTCCCACTCCTGCAACTGTTGTGTGCCTGGAAACCTCCCTCCACCCCCCGCCGCCTCCCACTCCTGAAATCCCCTGCCGCCGGGAACCCCCCCGCCGCCTCCCACTCCTGCAACTGGGAGCGCCCCTGGGAACCTCACCGCCCCACTCGCCGTCGCCGCCTCCCGCTCCTGCAACACCCCCCCCCCTGTCGTCGCACCTGGGAGTCTCCCCCCACCGCCGCCTCCCACTCCTGCAGGCCCCGTCCGCCTGGTGACCCCTTCCCTCTGGGAACCTCCCACCCCCTGTCGCCGCGCATGGGAACCTCCCCTCCACCCGCCACCTCCCACTCCTTCAAACCATCGCCCGCCTGGGAACCTCGCCCCCGTTCCGCGACGCCTAGGAACCTCCCACCCCCGCCGCCGCGCCTGGGAACCTCCCCCCAACCGCCACCGCCGCCTCCCACTCCTGCAACCCCCGCCCGCCTGGGAACCTCACCCTCGTTCCGCGTCGCCTCGCACCGCCTAGAAGCCCCGAAGCCATCGGCAAACCCACCTGTAACCCCTTCTCCGATCCCCACCCCAAGCTCGTGCTTCCAACGTATAGTCCACCAGTCCACGTACATGTTCTTTTTCTTTTAATTTTTATTTCTAATTATTTTTAGCCGTTAGATAGTGTATTGGTTAGATTAACTCACTCGTATGGTTGAGTTAACTCTCTGAAACTAACGGAAGGTTATGGATGTAAAACGGAGCATTATTGGAGGTCATGCGTGCAATTCGTGATTATAGAGGGTTTCCGGGGTAATTACCAAATTACTCAGGGTTATGGGTGTAAATATCCCAATAATAAATCACATACATATATACATTTACATTCAACAATGAGGTGTATTTGATATACTAATACACATTATATCGCACAAATCTCTGGTTGTTAATGCTGATAGCTGAGCTGATTGTTGACTGCTGAGATGTATTCGGCTCTGTAATTCTAACTTGATTAGCATTAGACTTGTTTTCATCACTATTGTCAAAGAGGGTGAAGTCCACATGAAGAATCGTCGTATGCACCCCCCTGTAGCATCATACCCTACCAGACAGGGGTCTCACTGCCCGGTCAGCGAGCCTGGGGGGATGAGGGGTCAAGGAGAAGCAGGTGCGCTCCCCCTACGGGGATTCGAAACAAAATATATAATTCATGATGCATTTTAATACTAGGAGTATCAAAACAAGTAGTGAAATCAAGCTTACAAGGGTAATATCATTGACATATAGACATTGGCGAGATACCGACGAAGGCGATATCGGTCGATATCTAGGAAATTTTATATTGAAACCATTCAATTTCGAGCGATATGGCGATGTATCGCCGATATATCGGCCAATATCGTGAAAATGATATCTATATGAATATCGGTACTGGCATTTTGTTGGTACCGATATATCGGCGATATATCACGATATTGCCAACTATGATTTTAACATGTGCAAAAAACCCATCTAATGCTCGATTCGGATGTATGAAAAGTAAGAAGAATCTTGAGAGAATCGAGAAAACTAAAAATTGTTGGAAGGAAACCATTAAGGGGAATATAGTGTTGCTGGATTTAGACTAGGTTATCATTCAAATTTGATCTGCAAAGAGTCCAGGTCAAACTCAAAGTAGAAATTGCAAAATATTTCTGAGCTTGATTCAGTTTTAAGTTTGTTCCTCATATAACATAAGGTTATACAAGACTATCGTGGGTTGAATTGGGTCACACCTGGGTTTTAGAAAAAAACCGAAAGGCTAAATACTTATCCAGTCTAATTGAGTTGAAATAGGCTCTAGTCTGCCTGGCTTGGATCACCAATGTAATTCAAATTTCTGAGTTTTAGCTCAATAATTAATCTCAATTAGTTGTATATTTTAACTCATCCCTGCTACGCTCTTTTTAGGATTATGACATGCTAACATTTGCCTTTCAATTTTATGGTATGTATGAGAATGTTGTAATTTGCGTGCCCTTACAACGATGCATGGTTGTTCATATATCCAACTATGCTTACAAGTCTACTCCTATTTATATCCGTTTTAAAGGAAATGTTATTCATGTGATCTAGGACCTTCTCCCCTTGTTTCCCTCCTATATCTTTTACCAAGTCATTGGGACTTTTAGCATTGTTTTTAGAGGCATTGTCATAAGTATCTTGAAATTATAAGGTCTATGTTAGTTGTTGGTTCTCTAGAAATGGTGCACTCTTTTCTTTACAACATTTCTGTTACGAAAATGTAATTTTCTATTCAGGAATCTTCTCAAGTCTTGGCTCCTATAAGTCTTCCTGTAACTTTTCTTCATATTTTAGTCTATTTGAGATAGACACTATAGCATGTTTCCCCCCCTTTTTTTTTGACTAAAAAAGGTCTGTGTTGGTTGTTTTGTTTGTGATTTGCTTATATACCTCTTATGTATGTGTGTGGATGGCATGCTATAGCTGCTCGTCCTTGGGTAGAAATTTTTAGTGTCTATTAACAAAATGTGAATATATTACGACCTCAATTATCGACATATGTGTTATTTCGCCACACACCAAGAAGTGGAAATATCATGGAATTTCGATATCTCGATTTCAACATAAATAATAGAGATGTTTGTTAAAGTTGATTTCCCCCAAATTCAAGCTCCTAGTATTCTTTAATCTGTAAAAAGTATTGAAATACAAACTTTCTTTCTATAATAAAGGAGTATAATTTTTATAACTGTATTATCGTCTTAATCACTGCACCAACTTATATGTAGTTATAAGGCGTGCATTAGAAGTTTAATCATGGAGAATGCATAAACATGTTGAAATAATAAATAATACAGTCAAATAATCTATTCATAATGTACAAATACAATACTACATTCAGTAAGTTGAAATTTCATCACTTGTCAGTATTTGAAGTATCTTAATAGATCCATGTACCCTACTCGATGTTCTCGTCTAAATCGTCACCTGATCGAGTCTCTATATCCCACATAATTTTCTTGTGTCATATACGAGTACATGGCTTTGTATTCCTGTGGTTAGCATTGGGTAGAGCTAGTTTGACCCGACCTACAAACCCAAGCCTTGCACTTGAGCCCGATTTACATTTGACCGGGCTTTGGCAAAAATTTAGACTGATAAATAGATGGGATGGACTTGGGTGTACCTCAGCTCAATCTCATGAGCCCACCAACCTTACCCAAAGGAGGCCATATTAATATGGCCCATAAAACAACCCCGATCTCATATTTATAATTCACCTTTTAGGTATTCCAACCAATCTCTACTACATATACACACATAATGTCTTCTTTTTTCTCTTACAACAAACTCATGGTAATTTTTTTCTCGTCATCTTCTTTCCTACGCCACTTTTCTTGTTGTGTAATGACTATCACTCCTTGTTCCTCTTATGTGTCTTTAGCACAACACTTTTTTTGTTAACATATATAAGAAGAGGTATGCAAAAATGTCTTTCGAAGTGGTATGATACTCATACTCTAATAGAGACCTTGATGCAAAAAAGGATGTAACACGACATATGAGGTCTGTATAGGGGTAGGGTTTGTTAGTGGGCATTATCACCGATTGTTTAGTTATGAAGGATGTAGTGGTTGAGGTGGAGTAAGTGGTTAGGATCAGTATTGTAGAAGTCGGTATTCAGTATCGGTCGAAGGGGTTACTGAATAAATGATATTAGGTATTCGAGAGAATATTCGGTTATATGTTTGTTAAATATTTTAAAAATAAAAAATATGTATAATATAATATATATTCTTGTAAATTTATACATACATGGTCAATAATAGTTTAAGATAAAGTATCAATTAGTGAGTTACATATACATAGCTTTAACATTTGTGGTCCTATCGTGATAATTAGGAACTTTTTTTAAAAATAATTGGTAGTCTGTTGCAATAGTCAGTCGAATACTCGAATATTCAAGACGTATTCGAGTTGGTTCCAATATCGTCTTAATGTCAATTTTCTATTTGGTTACCTCATCGAATAAAAATATTCAGCTAAATGTTCGGTCTATTCGACCGAACATTGCAATAGTGGTCATGATAGTTGCGGGAAACACCTCTGAAGGTGCCATGATTTGCATCTCAAGCAGCTGGAAGGAATGAACAAAAATGTCTTTTAGATAGAGATGGATTTATATCGAGAATTGAACCTTAACCCTCTTTATGTAAGGATAGCTAGGGTTTTTATGAGTATATAAGAAGAGATGTAAAAGGATAACAATGGATATTACAGAGATAAAAAGAAGGGCCCTTCATATGATTTTTATTGATTTGGAAAAGGCTTATGATTCAGTTCAAGGGAGATATTGTGGAGAGTGTTGGAGAAGAGATAAGTACCTGTCTTATACATTAACCTTATAAAGGATATGTGTGACTTGACTTCATCTTGTGTAAGGATCCAGTATGGTGGGAAGACTGACAATTTAACATCAACGTCGATTTGCATCGGGGTTCAACTTTGAGTCCATTCCTTTTTATTTTGATTATGGACGAGATGATTAATCACATTCATGACGAGATACCTTGGTGTCGTTTGCCTGGATAATTGTGTTGATTAATGAGACAATAGTAAATGAAAGTTAGAGGATTGGAGACATGCTTCAAGACTAAAGGATTTCATATAAGTAGGTCTAATACTGAATATATGGAGTACACATTTGATTGAAGCAACGATGGGTGACTCGATGCGAAGATTGGAGACGATAACATTAAGAAAGATTTGAGACGATAACATTAAGACGATAAGTATAAGTAGGGTTAAGGATGAATATATGGAGTGTACATTTAATTGAAACAACGATGAATGACTCGAGTTGAAGATTGGAGAAGATAACATTAAGAAAGATTGGAGACTATAACATCAAGATGATAAGATTAAGAAAGATTGGAGATGGTGGCATTAGATACGTGTGATCTTTTTTGCAACAGAATGGGGTAATTGATGGACTTGTTACTCATATAATAAATGCATGTTGGTTAAAGTGGAGAGGAGCCTCTACTGTTCTTTGTGATAAGAAAATCCTTTTGAATGTTAAAGGAAATTATTACAAAGCAACCGCGAGACCTGCTATGCTTTTTATTCACGTGGAGAAGAGAAACGAATGAGGTGTTTATTCGATAGGGATAAGGTATCTTATATAGAGAGAAAACTCTAGAGAGTACAAGAGGAAAAATACATAAATACCCCGAAGGGGGTTAAGGAACCTGAAGGGTTATGAACATAAATGTAAATATAATTACTCTAACACTCCCACTCATGTTGGAGCATATCCGTCGATTATTCCCAACTTGGATATTAAGTACATGAGATGCTTCCTTGGAAGAGCTGTTGTGAGGATGTCTGCAAGTTGAAGTTTAGTAGAGATGTGTGGAGTGATGGTTCGTCCTCGTACTACATCACGAATGTAATGTCAATCAACTTCAATTTTTTTGTCCACTCGTGGAAAACTGGATTGGTGACGATGTACGTGGCAGACTTGTTGTCGCAGTATAAGGGTACAGGAGAGGCAACTGACATGTCAAGTTCTGTTAGGAAAGAGAAAAGCCATGTGATCTCACAGGCGGCCTGAGCCATTGTCCTGTATTCTGCTTCCGCACCGGATCCATAGACCACTGTCTTCTTCTTGCTTTGCCAAGTGACAAGGTTATCCCCAACAAATATGGCGTATCCTGTAGTGGATCAACAGTATTCAAGAGAGCTAGCATAGTCAGAATTTGTATAACCGGAGATATTAGTGTGCCCATTCATCCCATAGAAGAGTCCACGTCTGGGAGATTCTTTCAAATATCGATGGATCAAATGAGGATCCTACCAGTAACTGTAAAGAGGCTTATCCATATGGTAGCTAGCTTTTCGCACAACATATGGTATACCTGGCCTAGTAACAATGAGATAGAGCAATTTTCCCACTAAGCTTCTATATCGTGTTGCATCCTCAAAAGTTGGATCAGTAAATGCTGAATGTTTTCTCACTTCTACATGGAT
Source organism: Ottelia alismoides (assembly GCA_037367405.1). Taxonomy (NCBI): domain Eukaryota; kingdom Viridiplantae; phylum Streptophyta; class Magnoliopsida; order Alismatales; family Hydrocharitaceae; genus Ottelia; species Ottelia alismoides. Next base: position 1,024,006 of record JAZKJV010011061.1, read on the forward strand.
ACCAGATGGCTTGCATCCAAGTAGTCATGCCTCAGTCAGATTATCGAGGCATTCCTCTGTGAAAAATGGAACCCCTCTGTAGTGCGTATTACCTCGATGCAAAGAAAATAACGAAGTTGACCGAGGTCTTTCATGACCAAGACCTTCTGGAGGAAGGTCTTGGTCTCCTGAATACCGTATACATCATCTCCTGTGACAACCATATCATCAACATAGATGGCAAAATGAGCATGCCAATAGATCGTCGTCTATAAAGACATAGTAGTCAGATGTTGTCCTCCTAGAATCATGTGTATTGATCTCCGTAGGGAGCCTGTCAAACCATGCCACGAGGCTCTTCTTCAGGCCATAAATAGCCTTGTAGTCGACGTAGATGCTCCCCCTCGACTACATCCCCCGAGGGTTGCATCATGTAGACCTCCTCAGTCACCATAAAGAAAGATGTTCTTCACATCAAGTTGGTAAATGGGCCAAACCTTGTTGGCAACAATGGAGAGAATGGTACGTATTGACCCCATTCTAGCAACGAGCGAGAAGGTCTCAAAATAATCAACCCCAAAGGTTTGTGTGAAATCTTTGGCAGCAAGTCTGGCTTTCAATCTATCAATAGAACTATCAAGCGACTGCTTGGTCGTGAAGACCATCGACAAGCGACATGACAAACTCTCGGGGGCACACCACAAGATCCCACATGCTCGCCAACCATGATCCTGCATTGCATTGAAGCGATCTCCCGGAAGGAATGGAAATAACATTCAGAGCATTTGCAAATCTTTTGTCACAACTAGATAAACCATCAATAGAAGTAAAATGTGTCATGGGATGATACATACATTGCCTTTTTTGCTTGTGTAGAGATATAGGAAGCTCCCCAGGTACATTTGAGGCAGCAATGGTGGGGGTGCTCTGGTCATATCGTCCTGCATAAAAGGGATATGAAAAGGTAAATACTCTAGTGTATTAGGTATAGAGGTACGCTAGCGAGTATAGACGATTGGTGAAGGACGGAGGTCCAGAGGAATGTCACAGTCTGTGTGAAATAACTTGTCTGCTCAAAGAAGGTCACATCGACAGACATATAGTATCGATGTCCAACATGATCATAGCAACGATAGCCTTTCTGGGTATGATAGTACCCAAGAAAGACACATTTGATGGTACAGGAGGATAATTTGTCAACTGCATGGAAGTTATGAATAAAGGCAATACAATCAAAAATTCGCAAATGTATGAGAAAAGAAGACTTAGTAGGGTAAAGTAAGGAAAATGGAGTTCCCCCTCTACGAACAGATGGAGGAACATGGCTGATGAGATACACTCATGGTTTCAGATTTCACGAAATTTCGGTGAAATTTCGGTTTGGACAAGGAACCGAAATCTCTAGCGAAATGGCGATGTGATGCAGTTTCTAGTCATTTCTTCACAAATGGTGGTCGATATGGACGAAATGTTGTCCAAATTTCGTCGAAATTTCTCGAGGAAATATCATATCGACAAGGTATCGATACGATATCTGAAACTGATATTTAAACCCTTGGATAAACTGCAGTAAGGATAACATCCCCTTAATAGTGTTTACGATCACTCATTTGACGAAGAAGAGATCTAACAATATTTAACAAGTGTCAGAGTATCCTCTCAGCTATACCATTATGTTGTGAGGTATATGGACATGATGTTTGGTGAATAGTTCACTGGGATGCAAAGAAAGAGGTCAAGTCCTGTTGGGTTGACTTAAGAGCATTGTTAGTACGAATGATCTTAACAATGCTAGAAAAGAAAGTTCTAACATATTGAAAGAAATTTCTGACAATTTGATTAATCTTCGAACGCTCCTTTATTAGATATACACAAGAAGATCGACTATAATCATCAACGAAAACTATAAAGTAACGATGACCACTTAATGTACGGACTGTACAAGGACCCTAAACATCACAATGAACAAGATAAAAAGCAGTAGTACTGCGAGACTCGATATGAACCAGAAATGAAGCTCGATGGTGTTTCCCGAACTCAAACGCCTTGCACTGAAAGGGCTTTATAGTAGAGAGTTCAGGAAACATCATGGGGATGTCCATGGCGTAGATGCCATAGGAGTGGGTCTTCGGAGCTGGACACATCACCAACAAACTTGGAGTCGGAGGGTATGTAAGATAATATAGGCCATTCTTCTCATGAACCCCACCAAAAATCTGCCTCGTCCGGATGTCTTGAAAATAGCAACAAGACTCATCAAATATCACACGACAATTAAGCTTAGCACAAAGCTTGTGAATTGACAGCAAGCTAAGAGGAAAATCAGGAGCACAATGAATCCCAGAAAGTCGAAGCTTGAAAGAGAATTCCATATTTCCGACAACAGTAATCGGTGTTTGAGTTCCATTTGCGATTCGAACTGACTTCACAGAGGTAGATGACACGGTGGAGGTGAGTAGACTACCTTCTCTAGTCAGATGAGTAGAGATGTATCAGAATCAATAATCCAAGCCGGAGCAGGAGTGATAGCAGAGTTGACTATTGTACCTGAAGGAGTAGCGAGAGCAGTAGTGGTAGTGTAACTAGTGGTAGTAAGCCCTAGAGTCTGAAGGATCTGCATCATTAAGATGAACAATCTTGCGACTGGAGGTTGCTGCAGACGACGCCTCTTCCACATCATAGACATCCTCATAGGCATTATTGGTGTGATAAAAATGTATGTCAAACTTCTGCCAGCATCGTTTAATCGGGTGCTTACACCGACCACAGTAAGCGCATGGGACAGTAAAATCTCGCCCATGACCACTACCAAAGTCACGTCCTCATCCAGATTCCCATCCACGACCATGACTTGGATCACGACTGCGTCCTCCTCGAAAGCCATATCTGCCTCCTCGTCCAGATGAGGCGATGTTTGCAAAGTTCTCTTTTGAAGGTAAGACGAGAGTCTGGGTAGCATATGTCTCGAGTTCCTCAAGTCGGCCAAAGATGACCTTCATCATTGGCAATGTGTCTGATATAAGAAATTTCTCCTTGACTACATGATATCTAGAATGCAGGCAATCAAGAAAGCGGTATACCTGTTAGTCAGAACGCTCTTGTATCTAGGGCCAGCTATTGAGTCATGGCTCGATGAGCCAGGCTCGGGCTTGGCTCGATAAGGGTTCGTGAACTTTGCTCATTAAGCTATTGAACCGAGCCCAAGCCAGATTTTTGGGCTCTATAGCTTATCGAGCCGAGCCCGAGCCGAGCCCTGCTCAGCTCGATAACTCAAGAACGGGCTCGATAAGGAATATATATATTCTATTTGTGAAACTTCAATGATTTTTATTTTTATTTGTATTAGTTTTGCAACATTGTTAATGGTGGATTATGTGTTTATGTTGTTTATGCAACAACAATGTTGGGTGGACTATGTTGTAGACTTGGATTTTCTACCTTTTATCTATGTTAATCTAGGTTATAGTTAGATATTTAGTATTTTTTTCTTTTTTATTAACAAGCAGAATGTTACAATATATATTATAATTTACTTTTATATACAACTCGGATGGTGACCTACTGGTAAGGTGGGCGATCTTTAAAAAGGAGGTCTCGGGTTCGAGCCCAGGCAAAACACTTTTTCACCAAAAAACACCTATTTCCTTAACAAGCATGAATAGGCTCGAGCGCAGACCAGGCTCGATAAGAGGCTCGGGCTCGATAAAGGGCTCGATTCAAGACTTATCGAGCCTGAGCTGGCTCGATAAGGGCTTGAGCCCACCGAGCTCGAGCCCGAGCCCAGTTGGGCTTATCGAGCCCGAGCCCAGCCCTGGCCCGGCTCGTTAGGCTCAATAGCCAGCCCTACTACTTGTATCTGTTTGGGGCAGAATGAGGGCTGCAATATTGCAAACTCCTTACACAAATTGGAGAGATGCCTGTAGTACTCAATGAGTATGGAATCACCTTGAGATGTCGACCAGATTCGCCTGTAAATGTCTGCAAGGCGTGACTTTGTCTTCTTCTGGGAGTATATTTGCTCGATATCCTTCCACATTTCCTTGGCAGTACTTTTGTAAAGAGATTTGAGGCAATGTGAGCCTCAACGCTGTTGGCCATCCAATTGATAACGAAGTAGTTGTCTGTCTGGCAGTTGTCGTACTCTTTGTCCTTTTCCTCTAAAGGATCTTTTGTCAGAATATAGAGTTTTCTTTGATCATAATGAACACCATAATAGATCGAGACCAGAGCACGTAATTTTCTGTGCCCTTGAGTTTGATAGTAGTGCCTTGTGCCATAACATTCGAGGCCAATGGCTCTGTCTTAGTAGAAAAAGATGCCATGGTGGTCTTAGAAAAGAAAGGAGATCTTGTGCTTGAATTAATCGACCAGATTCGCCTGTAAATGTCTGCAAGGCGTGACTTTGTCTTCTTCTGGGAGTATATTTGCTCGATATCCTTCCACATTTCCTTGGCAGTACTTTTGTAAAGAGATTTGAGGCAATGTGGGCCTCAACGTTGTTGGCCATCCAATTGATAATGAAGTAGTTGTCTGTCTGGCAGTTATCGTACTCTTTGTCCTTTTCCTCTAAAGGATCTTTAGTCAGAATATAGAGTTTTCTTTGATCATAATGAACACCATAAAAGATCGAGACCAGTGTACGTAATTTTCTGTGCCCTTGAGTTTGATAGTAGTGCCTTGTGCCATAACATTCGAGGCCAATGGCTCTATTTTAGTAGAAAAAGATGCCATGGTGGTCTTAGAAAAGAAAGGTGATCTTGTGCTTGAATTAAGGATGCATACAAGGGCTGAGAAGTACCCTAGAACTCACTTTTGGATGTCATAGTGGTCTGAAAAATTGCTTTCACAGCAGATTAGGGGGTTTTCAGGGCTCTTCCGACACCAAAAGATGGTATCCAGGGGCCGTGCGTGGCATGTCAGAAGTTCAGGAGGATTGGTGGGCAGTACCGGCGTCGTAGGAGGTAGGGTTGGAGCTGTTGGAGCTTCGGGCGACGCTTTAGGTGCCATTGGAGGTGGCAGTTGGTGCCGTTGGGGGCTCAGACTACCTTGCGCAGGACCCCTTGATGAGAGAAGGGTCCGCACAAGGAGAGAGATCTGGTCGTGGCGATGGGTTTTGGGTATTAGGCTCCGGTTTAGAACTGTCTGTTAGAAGAAGGGAGTCACTGTTATGATTCATAGAATAACCCTAGGCTCTCTTATATAGGGAGAGGCCTTGAGGGTAAATTACATAAACGTCTACATAAAAGAGAGAAATAAGAAAACAATTATAAAGAGTCGAAGCTATTTCTACACTCCCCCTCAAGGTGGAGCATAGATGTCGATCATGCTCAGCTTGGATGAACATCTCTGAAAAGGTCCTCTGAGCAATGGCTTGGTGAACACATCAACAGTTTGATCTCCTGAGCTAACATGGGCCGTGGATATCAATCCTCTCTGGATCAGGTCCCTGGTGTAATGGCAGTCAACTTCAATATGCTTGATCCTCTCATGAAAAGCTGGATTGTTGGCTATGAACAATGCTGCCTGATTGTCACACTGAAGCTTCATAGGTAGAGGTACAGCTATATGTAAATCTTCTAATACGGAGCGAACCCACATCATTTCCGTGCTGGCTTGGGCCATTGCCCTGTACTCGGATTCCGCACTGGATCTTGCCACTACCGTTTGTTTCTTGCTTTTCCAAGACACCAGAGAGCCTCCAACAAAAACTGCAAACCTGAGGTTGATTTTCTATCCTTGGGACATCCCGCATAATCTGCGTCTGCACACGCTGAGATGGATAAGTCTGCGCCCTTTCTGAGTAGTAGCCCTAAGCCTGGAGAAGACTTCAGATACCTCAATATCATATGTATAGCATCCATGTGAACCTGTCTTGGCTGCTCCATAAACTGACTCACCCGGCTAACTGCAAATGCAATGTCTGGACGAGTTATAGTGATGTAGAGGAGTTTTCCCACCATCTCTCTGTATCTCCTCTTATCCACTTCATCAGTATCATTATCATATAACTTCATGCTGGGGTCCATGGGGATGCTTGATGGTTTGCACCCATCCATACCAGTCTCAACCAGAAAGTCTGTAATGTACTTCCGTTGTGTCATCACCAAACCATGTGCATTCCTTGCAAATTCCAACCCCAGAAAGTATCTTAGGGTTCCAAGATCCTTTGTAACAAACTGACGACCTAGGAATGCCTTCGCCCTTGCTATGCCCTGAACATCATCTCCTGTAACAAGAATATCATCCACATAGACCATTATGACAACCGTACCTGCCGAGGACTTCTGGATAAACAATGAGTGATCAGCATTGGACCTCTTGAATCCCTGGTGCTCAATTAGATTGGACAGCTTCTGGAACCATGCTCGTGGACTCTGTTTGAGGCCATATATCGCCTTGTGAAGTCTACAGACCATATGCTTCTCCCCCTCAGCAGTAAACCCGGGTGGCTGCTGCATGTAGACTTCCTCTTGTAAATCCCCGTACAGAAAAGCATTCTTGACATCAAGCTGTGAAATGCTCCAATCACGAGCCACTGCAACAACCAGGAGAATACGGAGAGTCGTGTGTCGCGCCACTGGAGAGAAAGTATCCATGTAGTCAATGCCATATGTTTGTGTAAATCCACGGGCGACCAAGCGTGCTTTGTACCTATCCAACATGCCATCTGCATGATACTTGACGGTGAAGACCCATTTACAGCTCGCAATGGATGCATCAGGAGGTGCAGGGACCAAAGACCATGTGCCACGGGACTGCAAGGCCCCCATTTCTTCTTCCATAGCTAATCTCCAGCACTCACTCTTCAAGGCTTCCTGGTATGTCTGTGGTATATCCACGGAAGACAAAGCTGTGGCAAACTTCTGAAAATCACCTGTGAGTCGGTGGAAGGACACCTGTGATGCAAATGGATAGGAAGCACATTGCCTTCTCTGTTTCCGAATAGCAATCGGAACATCAAGATCATCATCTGGGTCCACCTGTAATGAGTCATCCTGCATATGTACCGGACCTGACCCGTTAGTAGTAACATCATCCAAACATACCTGAGGCGTAGTAATTGGCTGTACTGTCGTCTGAGCAGGACCTGACCGACGCGTATAATGGTTAGGAAACGGTGATATGGTTTGCTGTGGAATAGGTGGAGGTGGTGGTGGTGGCGGTGGTGGTGGTGCTGGCAAAGGAGCTGACACAGGAGGTGGTGGTGGAACAAAAATATCATCATTGGTGGTGGATGGTACCATTCTGTCCCCAGCTGGCGAGAAATACATGACTGACTCGAAGAAGGTGACATCCGCACTGACAAAGTACCTGTTGGTTGTAGGATCATAACACCGGTATCCCTTCTGGGTTCTGGAGTAACCAACAAAGACGCACTTGACAGCTTTGGGAGAGAGTTTGTCAAGTCCAGGAGAAAGACGATGGACAAAGGCTACAACGCTAAAGACACGTGGCGGCAGAGAGAAGAGCTCCTTGTCTGGAAAAATAAGAGAGATAGGTATCTTCTCTCCAAGGACAGAGGACGGCATTCTGTTGACTAGATAGCATGCAGTAAGGACAGCATCCCCCCAGTAGGAAATAGGAGCACAACTTTGAATCAACAGTGTACGAGTAATGTCCAATAGGTGACGATGCTTTCTTTCCGCCACACCATTTTGTTGGGATGTATATGCGCAGGTGGTTTGGTGAATGATACCCTTCGATGAAAGAAAAAGAGAGCGTGTACAGAATTCTAGGGCATTGTCAGTTCGAACATATTTGACTGAGGAAGAAAACACATTCTGCACTTCATTAACCAAATTTTTGATAACATCGCCTGCTTCAGATTTATTCTTCAAAAGAAATACCCAAGAGACACGAGAAAAATCATCCACGACAACTAGATAAAACCTGTGCCCCTGATGATCGGGAACACGACTCGGACCCCAAATATCTATATGTAATAACTCAAACGAGGAGCTACTGCTCCGACTCTGACGACCTGGGAAGCTCGACCTATGATGCTTTCCCAACTGACATGTTTCACAACGAAACGACGAACTTGGAGAGATCTGTGGCAGAAGATGGCGCATTTTCTGGATCGGAAGGTGACCAAATCGAAGATGCCAGATGTAAGGAGAGACTGGTCCAGCGGAGTGAGAGGAGATGCCAACGTAGGAATCCCGAACCAACCTATATAAACCATTCTGCTCAGAGCCACAGCCAATCACCTTGCCCGTCAGTATGTCCTGAAAAATGAGAGAAGACGGGTCAAAAATAGCACGACAATTCAAATCCTTTGTAATTTGACTGATAGACAGCAAATTCAGTGAGAACGCATGAGCATGTAACACATTCTGTAGCTGCATTGTGGGGGATAAGAAAACCTCCCCCTGTCCAACAAGTGGTGAGTGGGTACCATCTGCAATCTGTACCGAGCGGTCAGGTGGAATATCCCTGTAGGCCTGTAGTCGTCCCCTATCTCGACAAAGATGATGTGTAGCTCCGGAGTCTATAACCCAGTCAGATATATCATGAGAATATATGTGTGATGATGAACTACCTGAGCTACTTGCTGCAGCGGAAGAACTAGCAGAGGCTGTGGCTGCAATGTCAGAAGAGCTACCAGAAGGATTACCAGAAGAATGTGGCATTATATCACGTAGACGGGCCACAAGCTCGTCAAACCTATGATCTGCAGTAGATGGTAATGGAGACTGTGAATGCTCTGCAACTCGTGCCGATGCTGGAAACCCATGCTTTGAATAGCATGTCTCCTCTGAGTGTCCGGTTCTGTGACAAAACGAGCACATCTGACTGAAGCGACCTCTACCTTGAGGTCCACGGCCACGTCCACGACCACGTCCAGAAGGCGGTCCACCTCTACCACGCGAAGCTGCCATCGCAGATGGAGGTGGAGTAGAGGAGCTGGAGGAAACTGGAATGCGACTGAGCCTTCTGTAGACATCCTCCACTGGAGGAATTACTGCATCTGCTAGAATCTGTGACCTTGCAGCATCATACTCAGGATCAAGAGCTGCGAGCAGAACACCCACCATGGTGGCGTTCCGAAACGTCTTCTGCTGCTCCGGAGTAGCTGTCAGAGGAATGGTACTGTAGAGCTTCTCGAACATCCCTCTCAAGGATGTATATAGAGAATGGAGAGGTCGGCCGGCCTGCTTCATCGTAAAAATGTCATGTTGAAGCTGCAACATCTTTGTCTCGTTCCGCATCTGCGAATACTTAGCAGCAAGGATATCCCACATTGCCTTAGCAGTGAGCTGATGGAGGACATCGTTAGCTATCTCCATCGTCAATGTACCGGACAACCAGACTTTTGCATAAGCGTCATCTGCCTCCCATGAGGCATAGATCCCCGTCTTCTCCGCAGGCTCATCTTCGGTAAGAATATGTTTCTTACCATTTGATTTCATGAGACTCATGAACTGCATAGCCCATAGCTCATAGTTAGACCTGTCCATCTTCACTATTGGCGCTGGACCTTTGAATGCGCCGGTGGAGGGCAAATCGACTTTCGATTCTGACATAATGCCTCTGGAGGAAGACGAAGGAATAACTGACACGTTGATGAATGTCTACACCAACTGCATTGGATTTGAGTACGTGTGTAGACCTTTACGCACTCAATTCCATAAATCCGAAGGAAAGGAAGTCTAGGGCATGCCTCGAATGAAGCTTACAGCCCTAGATCGCCTCGAGAACACCGGCTACGGACTGATATAGGCCAGGAGAGGGCCTACGGCTGTTGTTGGAGCGTCGCTGGAATTGGTGGCGGCGTTGAAGGGCCGCTAGGAGGGGCTGGGGCCCGCTGGGAATCGGTTGGCGGCGGCTAGGAAGGGCTGGGGCCCGTTGGATAGCAGCTGGGACCGCTCGCAGGGGGCGGCAGGGGGCCGCTGGAGGCAAGTGGCCGCCGGTGGGTGATTGGCGGCGGCACGGGGCTGCTCGGGAGGAGCAGCGGAGACCGCTGGAGGCGGCAGAGGCCGCTGGAGTCCCCTGGCTGGTGGTTGGCGGGGGCTGCTTGCAGCCGATGGGAGCCCAAGATGGCTTCGACGAGAGTAGGAGAAAGGGGCGGCGGGTGGGGAAGGGAGAGGCGACGGGTATGGAGCCCTAGGGTGGCTCTGATACCATTTTAGAAGAAGGGAGTCACTGTTATGATTCATAGAATAACCCTAGGCTCTCTTATACAGGGAGAGGCCTTGAGGGTAAATTACATAAACGTCTACATAAAAGAGAGAAATAAGAAAACAATTATAAAGAGTCGAAGCTATTTCTACACTGTCACTCTGATACTATGTGGAGAAGAGAGACAAATGAGATGTTTATTTCATAGGTCTAGGTTCTCTTATATAGAGCAAAACCCTAAAGAGTACAAGAGGAAAAATACATACATACCTCCAAAGAGTTACAGAACCTGAAGGGTTACGAAAATAAATGTAAATGTAATAACTCTAATAGTTCAGAATATTGGCTTGTGAATCATAAAAATGTCAAGAGAATTACAATATCAGAAATTAAAATGCTAAGGTGAATGTATGATCATATACGAAAAGATTGGATTCGGAATGTTGCGATCAAAAGGAAAGTTGGTGTAGCTCCGATAGATGATATGGTGAGAGAAAATTGCTTAATATGGTTTGACCATTTGCAAAGGTGGTCAGTTGATGCACACGTTAGAAGATGCGAGATTTGGGATGTTGAGCTGGTTTAGAGAGGGCGAGGAAGGCTCAAGAAGTGTTGGAATGAGACTTGCCGAAGGGATCTTAGTTATTTGGATTTAAGCCCAAGAATGACCCAAAATAAATCTGAATGCAGGAAAAAAATCATGTAGCTGACCCTACTTGCTTGTGAGAAAAGGCTTTGTTGTATAAGAAGAAATGTAAAAGATATCCTAAGAAGTACGATATGCATAATACTCTAATAGAAACATTGAAGCAAAACGGTATGTGATGCAAATAGAAGGCGGCCCATTTTGGTAGTGCGCAAGGTTTTAAATCTCGATCTCGAGCCCCTTTTGGTAGTGCGCAAGGTTTTAAATATTGATTTCGATTTCATTTCGGCGAAAAATCAAAACAATTTCAAAATTTCATCAAAATTTCGGTGGAATTTCACCAAATTCGGTCAAAATCGGCCTAGATTTACGAAGGAAGGGTCCATATTGAGATTTTAATTTAGGTGGGGTGTCAAAACCGAAACGTCGATCAAATTTCACCGAAATTTCACTAAATTTGAAACACTGGTTGTGCGTGGTGCTTGGTGGGCATTGTCACTGGTGTTACATTTATGAAGGAGGTGGCGGTTGAGGTGGAGCAAGTGGCCAGCATAGTGATGGGAGATACCTTTGAAGGCGGTATGATTTGCATCTCGTTCAGTCTGGTATAGGTGCTAGTGAACATTGTAAATCCATGTGTATGATTGCATCTTTGTGCTTGATATCTGTCACAATGCTTCTGAAAATGATTGATGTCTTCCCAATGTTTATACCATCTGTCAGGATAGTGGTGGGAGTAGCTTTGAATGCGGCGTGATTTGCATCTCGAGCAATCTGGTATTGGTGCTGGTGAACATTGCAAATCCATGTATATGATTGCATTTTTATGCTTGTTATTCATTACAATGCTACTGAAAATGATTGATGCTACCCCAACGTTAATACCATCTGTCTGTATAAAGCCCTTTTTTCTCTAAACAAGTAGAATGATATCTTATGCTCTCTATTGTATTAAAAACCCGATTTTTTTTGGTAATTGGTTTCCTAATTTTTTTTAGTAACTTGCTACTCTTCGTTGCAGGTGAGGTATCTCGATGCCCATTTAAGATGGAGGGATCTTTCTCCCCCAGAACCTACTTTGCTGGATGGGAAGCTCATTGATGGAGAAGCGTATGCATTTAGGAATGCAAGTATTGTTGATGAGAAGGTGGTAAAAGAACAAACTCAATATGCACTTGCTTTTGGTGATCAGAAGCATCTCCCTTCTCGTATTCTAAAAAATATATTGGAGACAGAACCATATGTAAATGGGGAGAAGCTGTGGTTTTCTGAGAAGTTTGTGCCATTGTACTTGATAAAAGACTATGAAGAAAGGAAAGCAGCATCGAGCATGCCTTCTCTTAACAAAGTCAGTAACTGGCTGTCAATATATCCCAAAATGCATCATAACATTGTGCGAGAAAATATATTCTCTTATCTTTTCAACAGGGGAGAAAAGCCTGAAAAAATCTCTTGTTCTTCATGCAAAGCAGATGTTCTATCGAGGTTCTATTTTATTGTGTTTTTCAACTTTGATTATTGTAATGCTGGCTGTTTATCGTGCTAACTCTTCCATTTTCTTCTACCGCAGACATGCGTTCAAATGCCAGAATTGTGGAGGTAGGTGTATTATTGCTTTAGACCGTGGATTTGCAATGAATACTAGTTTTTTTTCTGAAATTACTTCGTTGTCTGCCAGGTCCTTGTCACAGAAACTGTTTGAGGGCTGCTTCGATAGACATGAAAGTGTACATGTGCAGCACATGCCACAATTCAAATTCATTGAGAAAGGATCCCGCGGGGAGTTCGAAGACTTCAATAACAATTTCGAAATGTCAAATGCCATCTCAGCAGAATTGTGCGACCACGGAAACTAAGATCAAAATACGGATTTCTCTTAATTCTGCAAAACAACCGGCTAATTCAGGACAATCTGAAAAGAGATTAGTTTCGGCTAATGCAACTTCACAAAAAAACAAATGTGCTTATAATGGTCTCATCTTTAAAGGAAGGAAAGCCAGCGAGTCCTGTAACCCTGACTTCCGGCTAAAACACATAATACTCAAGGGTGATGTGGATATGGGGACTTCCGTAGCCCCCTGGTGCAAACTCTGTTCACTTCCGTATAATCCTAATCTGATGTACATCCGCTGCGAGAAATGTACATGTAAGACGTTGACACCTCATTTTCCCTCTCTTTGCAATTTTCTGATTTCTTTCTTTTCTGTTCTTTTTTTAATTATTACTGTACTTGTGGCTTCTGAAATTGGTTGACTGTTCTTTTTTCCATTACTTGCAGTCTGGTACCATGCAGAATCCGTGCAGCTTGAGGAAGATCAGGTTGTTGATTTGTTGGGATTTAAATGTCCCACATGTCGTAGGCGTTGCTCCCCCACATGCCCATATGCAAATCCAAGTTCTAAAAGGCGCAAAATGAAACGAAATGACACCGACGGAAAGCAATGTAGGGTGGCACAAACAACATCGAGAACCTCATCAGAGCCTCCTGAAACTGTAGATGGCGAGCATTTAGCGGAGCCCAAACTCGAGGATACAGTGGTGCCACCTGAGAGGGTAGAACAAGAGTCTGTGCTAATGTCAGAGGCCTCTTTTAGTTGGGCTCCCAAGGCTGTTGCAGCTAGTAAAGGGAAGCTTCCAGTTAGACGGCATGCAAGTAATGACATTGCAACTGATGCAAACAGTGAGCACTCTAAGTTGTTGGAACCTCGAATGTTGCCAATTGTAAAAGCGGAAATGACGCAGGATGTAGATCTAGGTGGATTTTCCTCTGTACGGGAGCCTGATCCTGCCATCGATATAGGAGCACCCTGCTTTAAGTTTGAATCAGATTTCGCAACAGATGGGAACATGGTTATAGATTTTATCAACACGAATTATGAGACGTTTGACTCTAATGATGCTGGTACTGAGGGCATGGAATATGAACCTCAGACCTACTTTTCATTCACTGAGCTCATTTCATCCCCGGTCATTGAACCTGTGGACGATCAGTTGGATGATACATTCAATGTGGATATCCCTGTTGAGTTGCCGGATGACTGGAATCCCACTGACCCATCAGGTTTCAGCGATAGCTTTGATGTTGTACAGGCTCTTCCTCATGGACATACAGGAATGGACGAAGTCCTGGCCGTTGATGGTTTGGAATGCCAAAAGTGTAGCAGTAGTCTGCCGCTGCCAGATCTCTCTTGCGAGATATGTGGTCTGACAATACATTCACATTGTTCTCCCTGGGTCGAAATTCAGGAATCGGAGTATGATGGCAGATGGAGATGTGGTGGCTGCCGTGAGTGGCGATAGGTAGCAAGAGCCGAGTCAGTTTCTCTAAATTTGTTTTGGATACATATGGTAGTTCTTGTGCGGAGCTGCTATGCAGGTCAGAGAATAGCTGACCATGTAGTTAGTAGTAGATTAGCAACTTCCCCCTCTTTTTTTCTCTTCATGTCTCAGCGAAGAAAAAAGCAAATATTGGGGCGTCATTGATTTTTGATTGGTTCCTTGCATCCAATTTGCCGCATTTGAGAGGCCTTTACCCTTGTAATTGTTAAGTGAAGTCAATTCTGGGATGTGTTCGTTGTTGATAGTTTAAATACGAGGCTAATTGTTGGGCATATATGTTTTGACCATTCTTCCCGTTTGGAAGTAAAGTCTTGTTGGTCGGCGAGATCTTTTAAATTAACGATCATGAGTAAAATTTTAGCCCCAGACTAACATCTAGGCAACAGAGGCTCCAGCAAATTGAACCTAAACCAACAAATTGTCAGATTAGTGTGCATACTATTTACTTTCTCGAGTCTAAGTTGGAACCATCTTTGGGAGCTGATTCCAACATGTTGGGCTTGGATCCGGTTATAATTAGTAACAATTATGGAAGATGTTTGCATGTGTGGATGCAAATGGATATGGATATATTTGTATCTCAACATCTCCGTTTTATATAGATTTTGACATATGTATCCATATCCGTTTAAAAATAGATACGGATATGGATATAACTTTGATATATGTCAACATCCGTATCTATATACTCGTTTTCACATACAAGTATAGTTGTAAATTTATTTAATTGTATTTAACATAATTTTATACCTTATTTCACCACATTTGGTATAATTATTATGCTATAAGCACATTTATTATATTAATATTTATAGGGTGCTTCTAATATTTCTTGTGTGGCGACTGTCCTCCCAGGATTCGGGTATTTGCAAATCGATTCCAAGTACATACCATTCTACATTTGAAATATCCAATATAATTGTCAGCATGAGAAAATAGCACTAAAGACTATAATAAAAATATTTATTTCCATTCACTTCATATCCATCATTCATATACAATCCATATCCACAAAATAATATATGTAGGCATAAAAAAATATGTTCATACATACATTATACATCCCATGTCTTTCAACAAAATTACAAGTAAAGAAAGACCAATAAAACTACAAGTATTGTACCACAAAAACCGTGTAGTTGCACAAAAGAAGTAACCTCTAAGCAGACAACGCTACTTCTGAGAATCTCAAATCCACACATAGGTATGTTGTGAGCAAAGTTGTCCAGTATGATATAAAAATTACAACAAGCAAGATATAATTAAAAAGCATGCAAAAGAAACAATAGAGTAAACCGTCCTCGCAAAGATATAAATTCTAATTATTAATATTTGATTCGTGGATAGTCTGTGATCTTGGTCCGGTGAGACCTCACGCTATGACTCTAAGGCAAGAAGAGGGCCTTAGGGTTGAGGTGCCTTCGTAGGCATGTGGTGGGGTATAATGCATCCTAGCTAAGTTCCCAACACGTCTACTAATTTCACTTAACAAACTGTAGTTCCGATGCCCAATTCAAATCTCAACATGCGAATCATCACGAACCACCCAAATCCACTACTTACGTGTACCATGGTGTATGGCACGAGTCAGGCATTGATCACAAAGATCATTCTTACCGTAGTCGGAACTATCATGACTAACCCAATCCTCCATGGTGTTGGGCATATATGGCACGAGTCAGGCATTGATCACAAAGATCATTCTTACCGTAGTCGGAACTATCATGAGTAACCCAATCCTCCATATCCATAGGAGATTTGTATTTCATTCCCAACTTCATTAATCATATTTCCCGAAACTCCCCTCTCAGTGCTCCTACTCGGAATACTAACCAATGTGGCCTACACTAACCAATACACGAATGTTAACCCTAAGTGAATGTGCGAAACACTAGGCCACCAACTATGACTACTCAGTACGCTCTCGAAGCACTGGGTTAACGCATGTATGTACTTTAGGCCGAACACCGTCAGATTTGCACCTTGGTGTGCTAAGTAACATGTCCTCCAACCGTCGTAGCTACCTAGTAGCGGTTGTGATCACGGTCATCTAAACTTCTACTCGAGACCCCAAGGATGTATACCCAATCCCTTGAAGCGCCTGCTCCACGACCCGAACACCGTGCAATCCCATCCATTAATAATGCAAAAGCCATTATGATCTTCGAACTAAATTTCATTAAACTCAAACCCAATCATCATTCAAACATTGGAAACAAGGCCCACTAGAATTTTATATTTCGTGCCCGAACTAGTTTAGGACCTTGAATTCACTAATACATTCCCCTCCAATGAAAATTTCATATGCCATGGCATGCTCGGTTTATCATGAGCACTGGGATTATGCACTAAGAATGGCAGATTGTTTTCAAGAACCAAAGCAAGTGGTTTTGCTTTCCTGAACTCCCAAAATTTTGACTAGTTTTAACCCCACATTTTGTCACAAACAAAGTCCGTAACCGTAGTTGTGCAATTGGTTGATTTATAATACTATCTCATTTCTCCAAGAAAAGGTTATCTATGATTCATATGCATTGGAAGCCTATAAATCTAGAATGGATCTCTCGCGACCAGTTTGCATAACAGAGTGCAGATCTCGTCCATCTGTTGGGAATGATGCAAAAGCAAGAGCTTTTGGTAACCCATTGACCATTAATGGTACAACATCTGCAGTTGAGTGAACTGCCAACTCTTCCAGCATGCCTATAATAGATGGACCATTCTATCCATATTGTAGGCAGCATTCTTATGAATGCATATTCCCATACCATGTCGTTAATCTCTATCTTAAGCAGTCTTTTAAAAAATCATGAAAACCCATAAGCAGATAACTTTAAACACTAGAAAAAAAATAACTGAACCAGCACTATCTAAACCATTGACGGCACAAGGATAATTGCAACTGAATGTTCCGTGGTAGCAAGAATAAACTTTCCAGGTTGATAACCAATAGCCAGTTATGCAGACTGTGAGCATAACAGGAGGATCGTGCTTTGCTTTTCTAACCTATAATATTAACTTAGCAAATTATCCATAGTGTTCCAATATCTTAGTTTTCACCCTTACGTTACAAAAAAATATTGCAATCACTGGACTTAGCACTGACAGAATATATGTTTATTCTACTGTGATAATTCTACTCAAACTTAGCATTCTTCTGATTGAGAATTTCTTCCTTTACGTAATCCAATAGCATTACTTAAGATAAACGCAGTCAAAAAAATAATCAGAACAATAACACTTATCCATTCCGTTAAACGAACGACCACTACGAATGGGGATTTGGCTATTGGAATATTTGCATCAGATTAGCCTATCCCATCTTATTTACGCCTAATCTAATTATTTTAATATAGTGATACAGAGACAGTCACTAACGTCATGTCCTATAGACACTTAAGGCTCTAAAAATGTGCGAGCATAAAGAATCCAGAATCCAATTACAATATGCATGCACATGAGTTCGGCTAAAACACGTGGATCTGACAACAAGAGGAAGGGAAAACATATGTACTTCAAAAACTCACCACTTTGGAATCTCCACCACTGGAGAAACGGCATGCTCAACACTCCGTTGACGACGAGAACTGACATACGAGGATGACCTTGACCTTCTCTACACGGTGGCTTCGGATCACCAATCCGACGGTTCCAGCGAGGGGAGGTGGGGAGTGGAAGGGACTGGTCTTTGGATCGGGGCATTTTGGAAAGTGTCCCGCTAGAATGACCGCAACTTGGGCTCCCGAACTCGGATTTTTACATTCTTGAACTCGTTGGAAAGTCTCGACGAGAACTATACGATGGAATACTCCATAATTTTTTTGGACACTAGATAAGAACATTTTTTACAAACAAATTTGGATCCTTATACAAGGGTCCCACAACTCGTATGCCATCTATATCCGTTTTACATCCATATCCGTCTTTTAATGATATGATAATATAGTTTTAATATGTGTCAATATCTATATCCACATCCGTATTTAAAAATAAATAAAGATATGATAACACTTACGTCCTTATCCGCCCTTTTGTATCCCTATTCGCATGTCATAATAAACGATGAGCATTTACTATTATAAAGGGAATGCCCATTTAATCTCCATCTCCTTTAGTCTCTTACCCTTATACTATTCTGAGACCATCAAATCATGCATCATGCATCTGATTGATCTTCCCACAATCGTGCTCCTTCGTATTAGAATTTTATTAACTTGTGCGCGCTTGAGATTTTGCGATTACAGATATGCTGCCATTTTTTTGCAATAAGACTTGTGCCCTTATATTCTTGAAAAATTCATGGTGCTCTGATTGATAGGTTGAAAGACGTCCCGAGAAGTATAGTTAAATGGTGGAGTATATATTTTTTCTATTATTTCAGTGTACAAATACTTGAGAAGAAATAGCATATGCAATTTATTCATTGGGTAAATGTTTATACAATAATAAAGAGATTCAGAAGTATTTTTGACTATACATGTTCTGTAAAAGCACCGATGTAGCTGCAAGATAGTTTTCGACTTAAAATCAAATTATCTCACCGAATCCGTGTTTAAGAACATTGGTAGACTGGTAGATACTTTGAAATATGCTAATTTTATATAAGCAAAGACAGTATAAAATTTAAAGCACAATAACTAATGCTCATAATCATCTATAGAAGTTTTTAAACTCTCAGATCATGTTCGGCTAGGGTTCTTTTTCTCTCTCTCACATGGGATTCACTTTTTCTCTCTTTTTTAATACATTAAATAAATTATTTCTCTTTGATCTATTCCAAAAAAATAATATATTATACCATTGTATCACCTAAAAAGTATAAACTACTCAACTTTACCTATGCTTTTAAACTCCAATACAATCACATCACAATAAGTACTCACTTTTAACAAACTTCAATACAATCATATCACAACAAATCCATAACAAACACACCCTCAGTTTAACCCTCTATCCAAACACCAAACACAAAAACGAGTTGCCTCCTACCACTTTAACCCACCTTAACCCGCGTACCAAATGCACCCTCACTGTCTGCGATTTGGTTCCTTCATAGGCATCCTAAATGACCTCGATAACCTGAGGTCTAAATAGTCCTTCTTGAAATGCACACACGAAAAAATGTAATCATTGCCTTTATTATAAAAAATACCATTTAAACAAATTTGAAATTGCAGCTACAAATAAATTTTATTTTTTAATTGAGAATTTTATTTGATAAAAATAAAAAGCTTGCAACTTAATTCCGATGAAGTTTAAAGATTGTTGAAACTCAAAACTAATATATATATATATGTGTGTGTATACATATATAGAGAGAGAATATAACCTTTACAAGAATGGCGATAACTATAAAAGAAAACAAAGATCAAAATTTGAGTCTACATCGTCATTTCTCTAATTGAATGATAAATTTAGATCTCTGTGTGTGAGAATTATGAATTATATAACAAACATGCATTGAATAGAATATTGCGCAAAAAGAAAAATGTTCAGACTTTCACTGGCCATCAGATATGTCTAGAATATGGACAAGTCGCAAGTTGTTTTTATTAAGAAATTTAGCGTGTCTTACCATTTAAACATAAAGGAAAAACAATATTTTTTGATACACATAACAAATGAGTGTTATTACTTTATCTGTAAAAATATACAAAGGTAAAAGAGGATCAGATTTTCGTTGTTTGTTAGTTGTTGTTTCTAAGACATTAAAAGGCTACAAGATCGTTTCTATGAAGGCGTCTAATTGCTGCACTATTTCAATATAAAGGATAAATATTGTCTGTTTCATGTAACAGATGATGTCGACATCACTGCTTATGCTGAATAATTGCAATGTGTAGAGGAGTATGAATATGGAAAAGCTACAAAATAGATTTTATAAAGAAATCCAAATTGACTTGCCATTTCAACTTAAAGGATATACATTGTTTTATGTTACATGTTTCAAATGATATTGTCCTTGCTTCTGTAAAATAGCTACACCAAATATTAGAAGAGGATCACTAAACTGATAACCTATAAAATTTAAATGAAATCATATAACAACAATCACTACAACTAACTTATACTCCAACATTCACAGTTAATATAATTATATTTTTTTTCCAAAAGAACGTAGTTTCTTATACTCACATAAGACAAATAAATACTTGCCATTAGAAAAAGGAGATCTTATTGCTGTGATCAATTTATAAAAAATAAAAATTCCAACATTTAAAGCCTGGAAAACACAATGATAAAAAAAAGACAATCTAGAAAACCAAATTCTTATGGTATAGAATTTAGACTACATTGTTACATTTAAAACCTGAAAAGCAATGACGATACAGAAAGACACTCTGCAAAAGAATTCAAATGAAGAAAGGTCGATAGATCTTTTCCTAGTGGAGGTGGTGGAGGGGATAAGGAAGAGGTAGGGAGGAGGCCTCAGTGGTTGGGAGGTGGATGTATAATAGAGGATGAGAAGTTGACGGAGAAGGGGAGTTGGAGGGTGGGGCAGAGGACACAGATGGGAGGAGGAGGCGACAGAGATGGAGAGGTGGAGGTGGGGCGTAGGTGGCAACAATGGACGAGGTGAAGGAATTAAATAAAAATTTATTCACTACACATCATGGAAATATAAAATATTTAGCAAACTTTTTGCTAAAACAATGTTAGTTAATCGTATGAACTAGAAAATGTTGCACATCAATTTGTGCATTTAGGAATTATAAATTCTTAAGAGACAATTTCCAAAAATAATTTATGATATTCACAATAAATAGTAGATAAAGATCAGGGTTACCTTTGAAGCGTGAGTTTCTATTAAAGAAACCTTTCGAATCAAGTTCGATATGCTGATATCTCTCTCATGGGCGCGGAGATGAATACCATTGCTTCCCACGAACCCGGACGTCGATCGGGGAAACTAGAAAAGGCATGTGAGGGATGGAGACTCTCAAGACTCTTCTATATCTTAAGGGCATGAAATTCTAAAGGACTATTACTCTTCCAAGAACATTTTTATAAGAGAGAGCCTTGCCCTCCTTTTATACTTACACCACATGTCCAGCATGTGTGTGTAGTCCCTTAGATTCTAAATAAAGGGCTTAGAGCAAGTCCTAATTCCATGAGGACTATATCTCTTTTTATCTCCAATTAATATTAACTAATTAACAATAAATAAGCAACAACTTTTGAGTCTTAATTCAATTAGAAACTAAACAACTTGGTGCAACAATGTACACCATTGTACACTTCCAAGATTAACCATAATTAGTTAAAGTTATTATCTTTTTATCTATTAATTAATTAACTTGATAATCCTATTTACAAAAGTGGAGAAATTATAGAAATAATCCTTAAAACTTATGAATCATGTTCATTAGCACAAGGAATAAATGTAAATCCAATTCACATCTACAAAATTAATGTAAATCAAATTCACATAATTTCATGCCATGGAATATTATGCAAATCATATTTACATAAATATTCATATGGATCATATCTATATAAATGTTAACTATTTGTATCACTATTCACATCAATTAACGAGTTATATTTGCGAATCTTATTCACAAAATCCTTTATGTAATAATACTTATTATTACAATATTGACATCAACAAGTACGAGTCCTAATCAAATCAAGACTCATGCGATACAAATGCAGATACGTGGAGATAATGTCAGGGAGATCATACTATTCATGTTATAGTTACTTGAAATATGGCTATCAATCCAATTTCAGGGTGTACACCATTTTAGCTTGAAGTTGATACATTCATCTCAATTGAGCTCGAGTGGAACACTTCACACTCTAAATGAGCTCAGCGAAATGCAAGACACTATACGTGAGCTTGTGAAAGTATCGATGAGCTGAATCTCACTTCCTTGAGCATTTATAATCATAGTCCAAACCATTTAGAGCTAAGAAATGAGCTCCAGGAGCTTGTATGTTTCCATTTCCAGACCATTTCTATTTCCAACATTATGACATTCAAAATGGAATTGGATTTAAATGAATTACGATTTACTAATTAAATAACGAATCATCTAGTTAAATGGAGACACTAAAATTCATCATGTTTCACCACTTCCTAAGAATGAAAGTGCCATGGTAGATGATCTATTACGATATATTTAACCGTGAGCATTACCAATATTCATTCATCTTTTACACTAGAAGACTCTGATAAATCCGAAGTTCAAACTCTTGTTTGACCATCTTTTTTGGAATATATCAATAGATTTATCATTTGATAATTGGATGAAAATATTAATCATATACTTTCTAAAATCACATATTAATATCTCGAATCCATATCTTATTTCATAAATAAAATAACCATGCATGAAATTCATTTTTGACCCCAAATCATTTCATGAGCGACTTTTGTCTCTTGGTTCATCAACTATGGACATATATGATTCCTTTGAGAGATCATATATCTCATACGACTTCATATACACAGCAATGTACCGGTGTATAGACCTTGGCGAGGTCACCAACCTATTGTTCAGTCAAATATGCATACTCAGACATATAGATACATATCTATCTCCGGGCAAAGGATGTGTGTCGGATCATGAAGTTATGATTCATCTCTTAGTTTATCTCGAGCTCATCAAGCCAAATATTTGACTTAATTATTCCAACACCTCTGAATCTCCATCATTACGCAGAGGACATGTATTAAGAAGTCGATTGGAAATCAATCTTTATAGAAAGATTACCATCTCTTTCTCAAACTAGAGATCTATATTGAATATCACATGTTTGAAGTCAGTTGTATCCCCCCTGCTGCATGATATTCAATGTGGTCATGGTACATAATCTTAATTGTACAAAGGGACCTTAATAGTAAAGTGCATTCACATTCATTCATTTAATTTCAGATGGACATAATAAAATTATAACTTTTATTGCATTAGTTGGTCGCCAAGGGCTTATAAGTCAAATAGTCACCCACTAGTCCTCAAAGCTATTCATGTACCAATCTCAACCCTATATTAATTGTGCTAATCATCGACTATTTGTCAAATAGTCGGGTGCTGCTTAGTCACTCTATCACCGACGACTACGCCAAGTTCTATTACAAAGTTGTATACCCTAAATGAACATTAACTACATCCAATATAGTTGTTGCATCTTATGCAGCCAATGCTTTACTTTATCGAAGCATCCATAGTGTCCTTCTTCTTGCTACACTTATCTCACAGAGCACTAACTTCCAACAAAAAATAAAAACCCTTTAGTTGAATTCCTATCATCCATATCTGATTGGAAATTCAAATCAGTGTACTCTAAGACTTGGAGATCGTTATCTCCATAAACCAAGATGTAGTCTTGAGTTCTTCTTACGTACTTGAAGATACTCTTCACTGTAGTCCAATGTTTCTCTCCATAGTAGGATTGGTAACAGCTTGCTACTCCCACTGCATAGCAGATATCTGATCTAGCACACATCATGGCATACATCATGCTTCCCACAACTGATGCATAAGGGCATCTGACTATTGTTTTCTTTTTCTCAACAGTTTGAGGACCCATCCCTTTATATAGGCGAATACCATATCTTAAGGGAAGGAAGCCTTTCTTAGAATTATCCATGCTGACTCTCTTCAAGATTTTCTTGATGTATCTTTGTTGTGATAGTCCCATTATCCTCTTTTGTCTATTTCTGAATAGTTTCGAACCCAAGATATAAGAGTATTCTCTAAGATATTTCATCTCAAAGGTATTAGACACACATATCTTAGCACTAGTCATCATCCATGTATCATTCCCAATGATAAGGATGTCATCTACATAAAGCATAATGACCACGATTGCACTCCCACTAAACTTCTTGTACACACATAGATCATCCAGATTATGTACGAAATTACAACTCTATATGATTTCATTGAATCAGATGTTCCAACTACAAGAAGCTTGTTTGATTCCATAGATGGATTTCTTTACCTTGCACACTTTTCCTTCCTCATCTATGAATCTCTGGAGCTGCTCCATATAGATATCCACTTCAAGGTATCTACTGAGAAAAGTGATCTTGACATCCATATGTTAGGTATCATAGTCTAGATGTGTAGCGATAGTAAGCAATACCCTGATAGATTTAAGCATGATCACATGAGTGAATGTCTCACCATAATCGATATCTTCTCTTTGTGTGTAACCCTTGGCTATGAGTCATGCTTTGAAGGTCTCTACCTTCCCATCGGGTCCCCTCTTTCTCTTGAAGACCTATTTGCACCCAATGAGTTTGACCCCTTTAGGTGGATCTTCGAGGGTCCATACACCATTCTTGTGCATGGAGTCTATCTCAGACTTCATTGCTAGCATCTAGCTACCCATGTCATGATCACCTAAAGCTCCATCAAATGAAGTTGGATCATCATCAGAATCTTCTAATACATGGAATTCATACCTTTCAGGTTGTCTTACAACCCTAGAACTCCTTCTAAGAGGTACGATCACGTCATTTCCAATTATCTCTTCAGTTTCTGGTGTAGAAACTTGATCGATCTCGCTAGAATCGATTAGTTCCTTAACTTCAATATTTTCTTGACTTCTAAGGAATTCATCTTCCAATCATAAAGTTGGTATCTAGTGCCATTCTTTGTGTATTCAGTGAAGTGGAACTCTCTAGTACGAGATTCCAGTTTGCTTGCATCCACATTTTTAGCATGGACCAAATTTCCCCAAATCCTCAAATGTTGCACACTTGGCTTGGTATCATACCAAAGCTCATGAGGGGTTTTAGGTATAGATTTTGATGGAATCTTATTAGGACATAAGCTACAGTCATCACTGCATATCCCACGAAACTGAGAGGTAAGTTTGCTTTACTCATCATTGATCTTACCATGTTCAACATGTTCTATTGTGTCTCTCCGCAATTCCATTGAGTTGATGGGTACATGGAGGATTAAGATTGGAAATAATTCCTCTTTCCTCATGGTATTCTTTGAATTCATCTGAGAGGTATTCACCACCTCGATTAGATCACATTCGTTTTATCTTCTTTCTTGTTTGGTTCTCAACAAAAAAACCATGAACTCTTTGAAATTTTCAACAGTGTCATGTTTGTGACGTAATAAGAAGACAAATCCATACACAAATGATCATCAATAAAGGTCACATAATATTGTTGTCCATTTTGAGTCGTAGTATGAAAGGGACCGCACACATCAGTATGTATCATGTCCAATATACCTTTGCATCATTTCTCTTTCTTAGATAAGGGTTCCCTAGACATTTTTCCATGAATAAAATATTTGCAAGTCGGTACATCATAAACTTCTAGGAAATCCAAAGATCTGTCCTTTATCAGACTATTGATCCTATCAAGAGATACCCAAGTCTTTGATGCCAGATCATAGTTAAATGATCTCCATCCTCTCTTGATCATTTAGGGGTTTTGTTATTTACATTGATATTAACATTCATGCATGTTTAATTCATAGAGTCCACCTAGTGTTAGAGAACCATCTGCTTATAAAATTATCATAACGATTTATGATAAATTTATTATAGAAAAGGAAAGTATATCCATGTCTAACCAGCTTAGATACGGATAGCAAGTTCCTTATAACATTCGATATATGGATATAATCTCTAATATATAGGACTCTCCCAATGGATAATGATAGTCTACTGGTTCCAATGGCGATCGCAGCAACAATTGCGTTGTATTCTATCTATATGATTATCTCCCCTTTATCAAGATTTCTAGTGTCTTAAAATATATGAAACTAATTGCATACATGTACAAAGCACCGAAATCAACAATCCAACTTCCTTCTCGTCGTACTAGTAAGTTGGTTTCAATGATGAATGTAGATTTATTATTTGCTAGAGTTATACACATGTTCTTCTCTAAGTAATTTAAGTATTCTGAATGCTTACTCTTCCAGAATTCTGGCCTATAGTAGTGATGTTGGATATCCTTCTCTATGGATGTCAGATGTGTTGAAGCTTTAGAAGATTGATGAATAATTTGACCTTTCTTCTTCTCTTGGATTGGACCCTTCCGAGATCCATGTTTCCTCTCACGCTTCCCTATAACTTGTGCAACTATCGCACCACTAGAGGGATATTCTTTCGTCGTAAAGTCCTTAGTGGACCTTAAAGTAGAAAGAGTGACGTTCACATCTTCGTACATCTCCTTCAGATTCAAGAGGATGTCATGGACGAATTCAATATCTATAAATTGCTTCTGAAGCACATTAGACAACGATCCAAGAATGTAGCAACGAGATCGAGTAATCCTTATCCCACTTCTTGTTAAACTCGCATCCTTTGTTTAAGGGTTTTTATACTTCACGGACTAGAGCACATACACTATGTGTTCTGTCTAAAGTACGAGTTCCAAATTATAGATCCAATCTGAATATTTTAGGCTGATCAACTGATTGACCTTAAGAAGATTGTTAAGTGGGTTGAGAAATTTCATTTTAAATAAAAAGGAAAATAGAATACACTTTAATATCTTGATTAAAGAGATTAAATAGTCTAATATTTTTAAATTAAGAGCTCTTGTATTTTTTGTACTTTGAAATGCTTTCCCTTATAAGCTTTCAAAGCATGAGGTAAGCTAACCGAAGGTCTCACTACGAGATATGAGTCTCCTTTATATTTTTATTACACCCTAATAATATGAGAAAATGCAACTACGATGAAATATGTGTGAGCTTTTTCCACCTTACAAGTCCAACTTGTATTCTTAGTTCAATTTTCAACATCCACATCCCCCACATATATGGAGTTAGAATGTTGTCTATTAAACTAACCGTCAATGAGCGAATATCAATTTATGCTATGCGTAATCCAATTCTGCCTCAATAATACGGGGAATGTCATTGGGGTCACTATACATACGACCCATCTATTTCAAGGAATGAAGAACCCTATTCCATGACTATTTGTATTCCAGAGTCATGACTACATATGAGTGTCTTCAAAAATACAATCCAAGGTGATGAAATTCTTGGCAATGACGGGAGACCATGGATGTCATCATTTAACTTACTCCATATCATGTTTAAACTAATGATTAATCATTTTGAATCATATTCTTATGATTAATTTAAGGGATAGAGCTAGGATACATGCTTATTGTCTTAGTTTTAATCTAATTAAAACAATGAAATTTAAGCGATCCTAGTTAGAGTTTGATCCTTTTATGCACTTGATGGTACCATATAGTATTATACCCTCACTTAGTGCAACTTGATGTTCCAATTTTAGTTGTTAAAGTATGCCATGCTCCTCATGCTACCTTTTCTCGAAATAGATCCAACTAGGCCAGGCATATAATGCCAACCGGGAGCGCAACAGGTGTGGCGCATGATGCTAATTAGGTAGCCCATCAACATATACACCACCTAGATACCTTCACCAAATCAATTCAAGATAACACAATCGGTACATATTTTACTAAGGACGTTTTATCGATCTTTCGACCATGTATGATACTATATAGTAACTCTCATATATTTTAGGAATTTAAAAACCTTTTTAGTTTCCTAAAATATCTACTGCAATTATATAAATACTTTTTGAATTCAAAAACTCCTTTTTAATTTTTGAAATTATATTTTAACAATCTAAATAATTCTTTGAATCAAAATAATTTCAATTTCAAAAGTTCTCTAGTGCAACAATCTAGACAATTCATGAAATTAATCAAATTAATTCCACTTTTTCTAGATATGTTGTAAACATTCAAGTACATAAATAATTAGAGAAAATATGAAATCAAAAGACATTCTATTTTATTGTATACTTTCAAAATAAACAAAACAATGATTTCATATTTGAATTTGCAAATTGTGACCATTTCACTTCAAAATAGAAAACATCATATAACCTGGACTTAAAGTTCATTGCGACCTAAAATATTTCCAAAATATTAGGTCCAACTCCTGATGTAAATAAATCACATTTATTTTCATCTATTTTGAGTCCCAAAATATGATAAACAAGTTAGTTTAAACAACCGAGCCCTCTTCTAACTCCGCCCATAGAGAAATCCAATTTCTCAAGGCAGCATGGTCGGAATCACGCGAAACTTTTTTCGCACTGATTGGGGGGTTGATTTATGTCTTATTGACCAGTATTTTATCATGTTATATGATCCAAAAATAGTATCTAAAAAATCAGTAATTTGTCATTATAGTCTTTGGTCGAAATAGGAATCTGCGATGGTTTTTAACATCTGAATCCTTTCTCGAATGTCATGAACAATTGGATATTCTTTTGAGCATGAGTCCAGACCTTATATACCTCATACACACACAAATATATGCTGAAAATATATTTAAAATAGAGGAGAACAATTGCAACTTCGAAAGTCACCGAATCATTCGAATTGCTAAAACTATCGCAAGATAATATACCGATAATCAAGATAATCTAGCAAATTATTTATTGGACTTGGATGCAATTCAAATACTACAAAACTAAGGCTCTAATATCAATTGAAGGAAGCAAATATGTAGGAGCTCTTTCCACCTTACAATTCCAACTTGTATTCTTAGTTCAGTTTTCAACACCCACACCCCCACATATATGGAGTTAGCATGTTGTCTATTACACCAATCGTCAATGAGTGAATATCAATTTATGCTATGTGCAATACAATTCTACATCAATAATACGGGGAAAAACATTGAGGTCACTATGCATACGGTCCATCTCTTTCGAGAAATGAAGGACCCGATTGCATGGCTATTTGTGTTCCAGAATCATGACTATGTATGAACATCTCCAAAAATACAACCCAAGGTGATGAAGTTCTTCGTAATGATGTGAGACCATAGTTGTCATCATATGACTTAGTCCATATCATATTTATACTAATGATTAATAATTTCAAATCATATTCTCATGATTAATCTAAGGGATAGAGCTAGGGTACATGCTTATTGTCTTAATTTCAATCTAATTAAAACGATGACACTTAAGCGATCCTAGTTTGAGTTTGATCCTTTTATGAACTTGATGTTACCATATAGTATTACACTCTCACTTATTATAATTTAATATTCCAATTTTAGTTGTTAAAGTATGTCATGACTCCTCATGCTACCTTTCCTCAAAATAGATCCAACCAGTCTAGACATATAATTCCAACATGGAGCGTTGCAAGTGCAACACATGGTGCTAATTAAGCAACCCATCTGCATATACAAAACCTAGACACCTTTGCCAAATTAATTCGAGATAACACAATCGATACATATTTTACTAAGGAAGTTTTATCGATCTTTCGATCATGTATGATACGATAGAGTAACTCTCATATATTTTAGGAATTTAAAATCCTTTTTAATTTCCCAAAACTTCTAGTGTAACAATCTAAACACTTCATGATTTAAAAACTCCTTTTTAATTTCAAAAAATTTAGTGCAATAATCTAGATAATTCTTTGAATCAAAATAATTTCAATTTCAAAAGATGTCTAGTTCAACAATCTAAATAATTCATGAAACTAATAAAATTAATTCCACAATTTCTAATTACATTGTAAACAATCAAGCGCATAATTAATCCGAGAAAAATGTGAGATCAAAAGGCATTCTATATTATTGTATATTTCTAAAATAAACAAACAATGATTTCAGATTTGATTTTGCAAGTTGCGACCATTTCACTTCAAAATAGAAAACATCATATAACTTGGATTTAAAACTCATTATAACCTCAAATATTTCCAAAATATTAGGTCCAAATCCTGATGTAAATAAATAAGATATGTTTTCATCAATTTTGAGTACCAAAATTTGAGAAAAAAGTCAGCCAAAATAATCGAGCCCTCTTCCAACTCCGCCTATGGAGAAATTCAATTTCTCAAGGATTTAAGGTCGGAATCATGTGAAACTTTTTCACACTGATTGGGGACTTGATTTATGATTTATTAATCAATAATTTATCATGTTATATGACCCAATAAAAATATCTAAAACAATCAATATTTTCTTGCTATAGTCATTGGTCGAAATCAGAGTCTGCGATTGTTTTTAACATATGAATCCTCTCCCGAATGTCACCAACAATTGGTGCTTATTTTGAGCATTAGTACATACCTTATATACCTCATATATATACCAAAAATATATTTAAATTAGGGGGAGAACAATAGCAACTTTGAAAGTCACCGAATCATTCGAATTGATAAAACTATCGCAAGACAATATACTGATAATCAGGATAATCTAGCCAATTATTTATCAGACATGGATGCAATCCACATACTCCAAAACCAAGGCTATGATATCAATTGAAGGAAGTAAATAAAAATTTATCACTACACATCATGGAATGCGTAACATTTAGCAAACATTTTGCTAAGTCAATGTTAGTTTATCGTAAGAACTAGAAGATGTAGTGCAATAAATTGTGAATTCAAAGTATAAATTCTAAGTAAATAATTTCCAAAAACTATTCTGATATTCACAATGAATAGAAGAGATAGACCAGGTTTATCTTTGAAGTGTAAGTTTCTACTAAAGAAACATCTCGAATCAAGTCTGATTTGTAGATATATCTCTCGTGGGCGCGGAGATGAATCGCATTGCTTTTCATGAACCCGACGTCGATCAGGGTAACTAGAAGAGGCATGCGAGAGATGCAGACTCTCAAGACTCTTCTATATATCAAGATGCATGAAATTCTAAAGGGCTATTGCTCTTCCAAAAAAATTGTTACAAGAGAGAGAGAGACTTGAAGGATATGGAAAAAATCCTTAAGTGCATCATGGAGGTGTGAGAATCGCATAGTATGCGATCGAGAGTGACTAGTCTTACTAGAGGCTCGGGGCAATGGAATTTAAAATTTTGAACGATGAAACCACATGATCGAAGAACACTTCTTAGATCGTTTCATATAAACCACAAACAAGTATTAGGTTTACCTCTTGAAGAGTGGTTGCGATCAAGTCTCTAAATGAAGAGACTTCCTATCTCAAGTCTGATACGATAGAGGAGACGCTTGCGATCACGTTGATGAAATGCGTGCTCCTCGCAATCCTTGTTTATGATCCAAGCGACGAAACTCCCGACCTCGTCACACGAGATCTGACATCTTCTACACGAGCGAGGCTCATCAAAGGAGACAGAGATCCATGAGCAAACGATCCGGCAACATAACGGTGATGCGATAGTGATGGCGACTCTCTCAAGGGCTCCATGGTGGACGATCGCAATGAGAGAGAGAGAGAGAGAGTCTTGGCGTGTAGAGGGAGAGAAGGAGAGAGCATTAGTTGTTGTCATTTGAAGAGCAAGGGTAGCCTCTTCTTATATAGTATTTTGAGAGTCCATGGATCTCAATCTATGGACAACACAAAATCAATGGATGTGATTGATTTCTGTTTCTTTCAATGGCCATGATATTGTCGTAAAAACACAACAACAATTAATTTAATTAAATTAGGTATATATTGAATAATCAATATAAATTAATTTCAAATTAAATCAATTATTCTTGGAGATAATTGGGAAGGAGATAATCATCCTACCATAATAAGGGGAGATAGTTACTGATGAATATGCATTTCATCATCTTTATTAATTTATTTTAGCTTAAAATCCCTTATAAAACACTTGTATGTATTATAAATCTATATTCTTACTAGCCAGCATATATGTGTAAATATTGCACATATATTATTATTTTAACCTAAAATAAATAAATAAAGAAATCAAAGAAAATAAAGACAATAAAAGACTATACGTATGTAATAGATACATGCTCACCCGAACCCCGAGAGAAGATCAAGACTTGACCTGATCGACCAGGAATAAAGTAGGGGGAGATAGGATCTTTTGTAAATACTTTTCATTTATTTTGTGTATATTTGTATAAAACTTACACTATTTTATTTATCCATAAATTAGCCTCGAATTAAATTATTTTCTAAATAATGAAAATGTTTCCTTAATAATAAAAATACTTGTAAAATAAAATCATGTATAGCATAAAAGTAACCACACTCAGAAAAAGCCGTAAAGCGATAAATGAAAGATCAATTCCAACTCCATATGAACTCAAATTGAATCAAACTTACTTTCATCGTATTCTAAATTAAATTATCTTGAAAATGACAATGGTTTGGAGTTACGGTTTGAAAGACGGTTTTCTGGGGTGATTTTTACAATTTTATCATTTATTTATCCATATTTATTTTTATACAAAATGTAATTTGTAAATAATTCTAAATATTTTAAAAAAATTATTTAAAATAAAAATAATTTTTTAACATAAAATGACATAATTTTCTTATTTAACTATATATATATTGTACCATATGTATATATTACATGTATAAAATTAATTTCCTTAAATAACCACCACAAAAAATCAAATAATTAACATTTACTATTTAAATTAATAAAGTGACAAAATTTATTTATTTATCTATTTAATTACGTAAATAATATACCATATGTATATAATTTAATAAATTCCTTATTTAATCCACCATTACGGGGCTCATTAAGTTGTTGGTTATTATTATTATTATTTTAATTATTTAATTCTAAAAATTATTTTATTTATTTATTTTATTAATTTTACCATTAACATCCTTCTTTTTTTTCTCTCAATTCAAATTTTGGAATTCAATTTTTTTATTCTTATTTATTTTGTTCATCTTCCCTCATCAATCTTTTGGTGAGAGGAGCCTATTCTCCAAGAGCCATCTTGTTGTACAGCGATGCCCCAGCTTCGAAGCCGTTCGGTGATAACGAGTCGGTCCTTGTCGAGGCCATCATGGCATTCATCCGCTTCCATGGTGAGCTACATTTTTTCATTTTTATTTCTCATTTTCATCTAGGTTAATCGTAGTTTAATTTTTGCATTTTTAATTTCGTTGTCATTTTTTTAATTTTAGATCATAGTTTTTAATCATAGTTCATTGTTCTAATTGCTCTATCTGATCTGATCCGATTTTTCATCTTATATTCTCGATACCCACGTTCCTATTCTATCTCACACGATCTATCACCTGCAGCCACGAACGGTGGCCAGAGACACGGTCCTTCCATCACAACCATCGGACCATTTTCATTCACATTTTCTGTCCCAATAATTTTTGATCGAGCCGCCGTGCTTGAGTCGACGTTGTTATTTCTCTATTTTCAGGTTCAGGAATTCAAAAAAAAATTGAATCTACTGTTTACAAAAAAAGGAAAAAAAGAAATAAAAGCCGTTGTTCAAAAAAATTACAAAAATAAAAAATAAAAAGGGGATTTTGGCGGCAGCAACACCCGCTCGAGCCACCGCACCCTCCTCCGCTCCAACACCGCCGCAACACCACCAAAGCCAAACGCCAGCCCGACCGTACCAAATCTCGTGAAGGGGAGTCTTCATCCTCACCCCTCACCTCCTCCCACTCACCTTGCTGTCGCTTGTAGCTCGTGCACACCACCTCCTCCCACTCGCCTCGCCGTACACCAGAAGATCTGCACTTAGTCCTAGATCCTCCACGCCCTCATTCGGGTATGGAAAGGAAGAAAAGGGGAGGCAGCGTCCCCCCTCTACTGTGTGAAGAACAGATTGAAGGAACTCCACAGTGAACTCTGAGAGAATAAATTTAATATTTAGTCAAATTACATTCAAGACCCCAAAAGTTCTCGAAATTACAAAACAAACCCCTTCATCCACTCAATCACGTGCTTTGCACGCACACACTGGGTAAATTGCAAAGCTTTCTAGTATTTATTTCTTGTTGTATTTTAATACCAAAGCATTAAATAACTGCTTTATGATCCTTGTATTCCAGACACTATTTTGCTTGTTCTTAGTATTAAATAAATGATTTTATTGGTCAATAAATGGTAAAAAAATTGAATTAAGTTCCTATCACTTGCTTTTTAATTGTATAATTTTTGCATTACATTTTATTTTTATTTGTTATTATTAAAAAATTAAAAACTTTACATTTTTTCCATGTTTGAAATTTGAAAAATAATAAAATTTCAAATATTACTTTAAAAATTAAAAAAATTAGAATAGTTTTCTTTTATTTGTTTTATTTTTGTGCAAATTTCCTACATTAAATATTTTTAAAACTCAAAAAAATTACAAAATACCAAAAATCCTAAAAATCTTAGAAAATTGTATAAAATTCCAAAAAATGTGATATTTGTAGATAATTCATCATAGTTCTTAGGAAAAACAAATTCAATAATTTTTACTTTTATTTGGTATTTTTAATTTGAAAAATATTCGTGCATACTCACTATTTGTTTTAACCCATGTTTTTACTCATTTTGAAAATCGTAAAAAATCTAAAAATCTTTGAAAAATTACAAAAATAGTAAAAAATCATCAAAACACAAAAAAATTATTTGACTTTTCTGGATATTTTTGTCATATTTGAAAAAATCCAAAAAATTGCATTTCTTTCGTGTATACAATTTTCTTTGAAAAATTAATTGTTTGAAAATAAAAAATTGGCAAAACTAAAAAACCTCAAAAAAATAAAATAAAAAAGATAAAAATTATAAAATAAAAAAATTAAAAATTAAAAAGATAAAAATCATACAAAAACCAAGATAGTTGGCACTTGAATTGCCTTTTTCTTTTAAATTATTTTTTAATTATCAGAATAACCCTCGGGATTTGTAGCCTCCCTGAGTTCGATCATGCTACTATACATGTTAATTAAATAGCAAACATTCTCTTGCTACTTTTTTGTAATTAATTCTGTTTGAGAATAAATATTTTTTTGTTATGGGATTCTTCTAGTTGCAACGATATTTACACATTTATTCAATAAATAAAAAACCACTAAAGATCTTGCTCAACAAAATGGCGTCGTTGTTGGGGACCCCAATCTTTGGGCAGGGGCTTTTTCTGCGACCTCGATCTACACCGCTGTTGTCCATCATGATCGACCACCGTGCAACCCTCTAATGTATGCGCCCCCGAGCGAAGAAGCACCTCCGTTGATGCTGCCGCCACATCCTCCGCACAACGATCTTCTCCTGGTGCAGCTGCCGATCACCACCGAAGATCCGCACTCGACCCTTGACGGAGCAGTTCTCTGCCTGCACCTCTACGTCCTTCGACGCACCGTCCGCCAACACCATTTGCCGCCTCCTTCGCAGACCTCCTGCTGCCACCCACTCC
This sequence comes from Ottelia alismoides, assembly GCA_037367405.1. Classification (NCBI taxonomy): domain Eukaryota; kingdom Viridiplantae; phylum Streptophyta; class Magnoliopsida; order Alismatales; family Hydrocharitaceae; genus Ottelia; species Ottelia alismoides. The sequence continues at coordinate 1,059,218 of JAZKJV010011061.1, forward strand.
CCTGTGCGAGAAGCCCTTCTTCCTTCAGCGCACCGTGACCACCGCACCGGACCACTACTACCCGCGATCTCCACCAGGAAGCTTCACCGCCGAGATCGACCGCTACCCAAACAATTTGGAGAAGAAAGGGGTGGCGGCTCCCATTTGTTTAGGCGTGGAATAGAACGAAGGAAACCCCAGTTGGAAACCCTTATTTATGGGGTAAATTGCAGTAAGACCGCCCTGAAGTTTGTGAAATTATGTGAAGCCCTCTACCAGTCCAACGCACGTGCAACACATGCCCATAACTGGGTATATTTAAAAATTCACCCTGCTTTTTATTTCTTATTATCATTTATTTAAAAAATCGAAAATCTCCGTCCAACAAAATGGAACCATTACCAGGGAACCATAAATTCTCTTCCTCCCTCCCTTTTTTATGGCTTCGAGAGATAACCCGTAATTTGAATATAATCATCCGTTTCTTCCTCGAATCATCCTAATTTCTCACATCTCCCCGAGGGTCATCTGTGAGTGATGTGTACTCTGTACTCAGTTTCACTCCCTGGTTGTGCATCCAATCTGTCGGATCATGAGACCGAGTCTTCTGATTATTCCGAGTTTTTTGATTATTTCGATACTTCTGATCTTTCTGTGTTTGAAATTTCTTCTCTCCTTGACGACCCTTACAAGTATGAGCCGATCCTTGAGTTATTCAATTCCATACCTGATATCTCTTCACTACATGCATCAGATATCTGCTTCCTTATCGAGTCTCCTGATCTTGACCTTCCATACATTTTCGAGACGATGATTGACGTGGAGGATTCCATGACTGATCCTTCTTTCTCCATGTTCTATTTTTTAGGCTCCACAAATCCACTCCATTATGACCTTGAGCCAAAGATTTCATTTGTGCTACCTGTACCTGACTTGACTTCATCGTCTATTTACCCGGTAGCAGACACCCGCTTGGTTGCCTATCTAGGTGTCCTCATTTGCATTGTTGACTACGATGTTGTTCTCATTCAGAGACAATAATGACGGTATGGTATTCTCACTACAGATTCCATCCTGAACCTTGATACTTCATTGTCCTAGCCTTTGCGCCCATCTAGGGGCGTAAACTCTAGCGCTTGTTGAGAGGCACCTCAACAATGTCTACCTTGTATATATGTGTTTTGCCTTGATTTTCTCCTTACTTCTTCCATGTTGTCGTTCACCTCTTATTTGTATATGTGTGCTATACTTAGGATGTACTCTATCCTAAGTATGGGGGGTGAATGATTCGAGTTGTTTATATTCGTCCTGCTCATCATTCCTGTTGTTGCTTATACTTAGGGATACTCTACCCTAAGTATAGGGGGAGTGACATTGTTCATACCGTCTCTTTTGTGTTTTTATTCTTCTCATCTCTTGATTACGCCCCAACTTGTTGATATTCTATACTTAGGGCTATTCTACCCTAAGTATAGGGGGCAAGATGAACTGTTGAGTCTGTCAATTCTTTCCCTCAATTTTTCCCTTTTGTACAGTCTTCAATACTTAGGATTAATCAATCCTAAGCATACGGGGAACCACCGACTTCTATTCATTCTTTACGTCGTTGTTGTATAGTGTTCTTTTCACTTTTCTATACTTAGCACGAGTTATGTTTTCCTTTGTAGCTCTTTGAACACTATGAGGACATAGTTCGATCTAAGTATAGGGGGTGTCCTATATATTGTATATATACTTTAGACATAACTCGTACTTTTAAAAATATGATTATTTTTAGGATATGTAAATCCACGTGTGTATATAGACTTTGGTCACCTTCCATCTTATTAAAAAAACAAACAAAACACAAAAAAGTTATTTTAAAAGTACACACACACATAAAATTGTATAATCCTTATATATACTTGTATATATTTTACTAACCCTTTTTCTCTTAAAACAAAAAAAATAAAAAAAATCCTCATATTTTTTGTATAATTCATGTATATACTTGTATATATTTTACCAACCCTTTTTCTCTTAAAAAAACAAATCTCTAAAAAATTGGTTTGTATACATTTCTTGCATTTGTATTTTTCAGAATAATATTGACATTTAAACTAAGTCTAGAATAAAATGAAGAATGGAGCTTAGTTGGACCTTAATCCACTTAATTTCAAAGGAACTTTATAAGAAATTGAATTTAGGCTTTTCAGGTCCTAGTGACTTAATTCTTTGAGTCCATAAGACTATGTTCACATGTCATCTTGAGTAGTCTAAGTTTAACAACCCACGGATGATTCTTCTAGACCATGGCTTATCTTGGACAAGCACTCTACACGCAACTCTTCATGGAGGAGGTAGTGAGGAAGCATAATCTTTTGGCTTGGGGTAGTACATAGGTATTTAACAACTAGTGGGAATATCCGTCTTCCTCTAAGGAGGGTGTGCATCTCAACCTGATCTAGTAGCATTGAGGTCTAAAGATAGGATGTTGTGGTGTTGCAGTAATGCTTTAAAAGAGGGATAGTCTACTGGCTCAAGAGGAAAAACTCCTTATGTACATGCTGCACCTTGTATATATTTTCAAAAAAAAGAGAGAAGAAAAAATACAGAATCTCCAAAAGTGGACAGGCCTGATTGAAAAGTAAAATGCCTGCTGGAGTGTATATACAAGTATTAAAAAAATAATAAGAGCTTCAAGGTCAAATTTTTGTAGGATTGCAGCTGGATGACTTGGCTACACTGGTCATGCATCCAAGGATAGGTAGCTACACTGATTACCTTCTATTCTTTTCGCCATCTCCTCTTCTTGAGCTGGTTGTACTTGAACTTAGAAGGGAATATCCCCGCTCCTCGAGGAAAGAGTTGCTAGATCAGGGGAGTAGAGTTACCTTGTTGAGAGAGGCTGTTTCTTTGCTAGTTTTGAGACAAGGAACTATATTTCACTTATACCGTACAAGTAAAGATTCATAGTCACAAGAATTTGTGTATGTAGACTTTTTCTGACCTGACTGTTGAGAGACCTGAATAGGAGTCTTGTGGAACTTGAAGGCTGTTAGGTTTTAAATCCATTTTTCCATTAAGATTCTACCTCACTAATAATCCAAAGGTCCGACAGAGCTCCATACTACAACTTTATGAAGATAAGTTTAATAGTCAATATTGTCCTAATTTTTTATTTTTCCTTTCCTTTCTTTTTTTTCACTTATTCTTTCAAATAAGTGTTTGCTATGGGACTAGCAAAGGTAAAGCATAAGGGGATGATGAATATGCATTTCATCATCTTTATTAATTTATTTTAACTTAAAATCCATTATAAATTACATGTATCAATTAATAAATCCATATTTTTTCTAACCTGCATATATGTGTATATATTGTACATATATTATTATTTTAACCTAAAATAAATCAATAAAGAAATCAAGGGAAAATAAAGAAAATAAAAGAATGCATGTATGTAATAGATAGAGGCTGACTCGAACCCCGAGAGAAGGTCAAAACTTGACCTGATCGACCGGGAATAAAGTAGGGGAGACATGGTCTTTAATCAAAAAATCCAAAAAAATATTTTGTAAATACATTTATTTATTTGGTGTATATTTGATAAAACTTACACTATTTTATTTGTCTATAAATTGACCTCAAATTAAATAATTTTATAAATAAAAGTTGTAAATAAAAAAGTTTTTGAAATAATAAAAATAATGTAAAATAAAATCATGTATAGAATAAAAGTAACCACACTCAGAAAAATCCGTAAAGAAATAATTGAAAGACCAATTTCGACTCCATATTCCATCGTATTCTAAATTAAATTACCTTTAAAATGACAATGGTTTCATAATTTTTGGAGTTGCAGTTTGAAAAACAGTTTTCTAGGGTGGTATTTTACAATTTTACTATTTATATATGGGGTTTTATTAGTTGTGCCCCTATGAGATATTGCAATTTCAGTTATGCCCATCCCTTTTTTGGAATATCAGTTATGCCACTACCTTCTTACAAAATTCACAGTTCTGCCCTTCTGTTAAGGTAAAGTAGGGGCATAACTGATATTACAAAAGGGCAGAACTGTGAATTTTGCAAGAAGGTAGGGGCACAACTGATATTACAAAAAATGGAGGGGTATAACTGAATTTGCAATATCTTAGAGGGGCACAACTGATAAAAACCCTATATTTATTGTATATATTTATCCATATTTATTTTTATTCATAATGTATTTTGTTAATATCTTTAAATATTTTAAAAAAAATTATATAAAATTAAAAAAATAATAATTTTTTTAACATAATGACATAATTTCCTTATTAAACTATATATATAATGTACCATATGTATACATTACATGTATAAAATTATTTTCCTTAAATGACTACCAAAAAATCAAATAATTAACACTTATTATTTAAATTAATAAAGTGACAGAATTAAATTAATTAATTAATTATGTAAATAATATACCATATGTATATAATTTAATAAATTCCTTAATTAACCCACTATTAAAATGTCTCATTAATTCTGAAAATTATTTTATTTTATTTATTTATTTTATTAACTCTACCATTAATATCCTTCCTTTTTTTTTCTCTCAACTCAAGTTTCGACGGCCACCTAATCTAAGTAGGACTTGGTGGCCGTCCATTACATTTGTTGGTTGATGTCAATCTTCTTCCTATTTCATGAGACATTATCTCATGAAAATCTCCAATATCATCTCATAAAAATAATTCACAATTATCTTGTGAGCATTGCAATCATGCCATTGGAAACTTGTGAATAACATTCACAACCCAAAATAAAATGGAAATTACTTTTTCAATTAATTATCCAATGCGAATCCAATTCACATCAACATTTAAATTGTAAATGTTATTTACAAATAGCTCTCTCTTATATATTATTAATCACATTTATAATATACATGATTAATATGGATAATGTTATATTCATTATTCATATCCATGATAATTAAATCACATTTAATCATCTTGGATCTCTATACTCATGTGCCCAAATAAGATGAATCGCATTCACATTATTCGCATCTTTGATAGTTAAATCACCTTTAATTATCTTAGATAACTCTTCTTATAATATGAATCAAATTCATATTATTCATGATAATTAAATCACATTTAATTATCCATTTCTCAATGCTCGGATACATTATCAACAATGAAATTATCTTTGAACTCTTTCAAGGATAATGTGCTTTCTCCACGGATACTTGGAGATAAGGACATGGCGATTGTATGTTCCATGTATAATGACTTGGATATTGAGATCAAATCTCAAATCCAGATCTTGCAGACCTGCCATAGATGTTTGATTATATCAAAACCGTAAATCAAGTCTTTACATTGTATTTGAATCACATTCAGATCATTGTCCAATATTTAGACCAAGATCAGATTACTTCTCTACTGAGAGGAGTCAGTAAAATCTAAATCTATTTCATTACTTCCCAGGAATGGAAGGGTCATGATTATACAATCGTTTATGATCACATCACCCTCAGCTATTCCTAATATCCGTACATCCTGCATACTGGAAGACCTAGAATAAACCCGAAGTTTTAGATCTTTTTAGACTGTCTCCTTCAGAGTTTTATCATTAAGTTTCTCATTTGATCATTGGGAGTCGGTATCGATCATATACTTTCCAAAAGCATTTATCATACCTAGGTATTGATCATATACTTTTCAAAAGTATATATCAAACTTACAAATTCAGTCAAACTTCCAAAGCGAGACGACCATGCACGGAATTTGATTCCCCATATCTCATGAGTGAGATCATGTCTTCCAGTGAAGTAAATGAACCTGTATGATCCCTTTGAGAGATCGTATTACTCATATGACCTTGTATGCACACTAGCATGCTAGTGTATAGAACTTGATTAGGCCATCAACATATCGGTCTGCCAAATATACTTACTCAGACATATAGTAATAAATTTGTCTCTGGTTAGAGGATATATGCCTATATCATGACAACATACGACATATATCTTTGGTTATATCAATCTCGTTAATTCAACTCTTTGACCTAACTAATCAGACACCTCTGAATATCTATTCCTATGCAGAGGACATGCATCAAGAGGTTGGTCAAATATCAGCCAAAAGAGAAAGGATTGCCATCTCCTACTCAAATCGGATCTCATCTCTTAATAATCATTTGACAATGCTTGTGAGTCTTCAACCTAACTCTTTATATATTCATCCAAACACCGACTTCTATGATTCAACAATTGAATGAGCAACTGTATTATCATCAAGATTGCCATGGTACATAACCCTAATTGTACTAAGGGACCTATTATGCAAATTAGTTATTCTTCATTTCAGATTAGGGAATAATATTTACAATAACATTTATTGCATAATGGCTCGCCGTGGGCTCGCATGTTCAACAATCTCCCACTAGCCCAAAGAGCCATTAATGGACTAATCTTCAAACCCACACTCATGTGACAATCATAGGCTACTTAGAAAAATAGCTTGGTAAGCTGATCAACCACTCTGTTCCCGAGAGACTATGCCAAGTCCTTATGCGACACTTGCATATCTCCTAGTAACAATGCTCACATCCAATGCGAATGATGCATCTTATGCAACCAATACTCAATCTTGTTAATTATAATGTCTTTAATACTACATGTCAATAATCATTATAACCAGTATGTAATTTCTATTATCCTTATTAGAATGCCTTTATTCCGTAAGATCTCTATCTCTTAAGACTAAAATCCAGTCTTATGTCTTATAAAGCATCTATACTAAAGACCTTTTAGATCACTATATATAAAGTCTTAAGTTCTTGAAGATAAGACTTTGAGATCACTATCTCAAAAAATCTTGTCATCTTTGAAAATATTGTTATTACTACAATCAAGTGTTTTATCTCCATCGTGGGATTTAGTAACATTTACTACTCCCACTACATGACAGACATCTGGCTTTTGTACACATCTAGCATATACTTGGCTTCGCAAAGCTGATGCACTACGACGTGTAGATTTGGTATTCACATTCTCAACTCTTTGTAGTGTTATCCCTTTATATAGGTTAGTACCATATCTTAAGGGAAGGAAGCTTTTCTTGGAATTTTCTAGAAAGTGGAACATGTCCAAGGTGTACCACTAATATGACAATCCCAATACCCTCTTCTCTTTTTTTCTGAATAACTTCAGAACTGAGATCTAAGAGGTATCCATGGGATCATATCTCAAGGTATGGAATATCCAGAATATAAAACACTTAATATTATCCTTATATAATTCCAAATGATTTAGGATATCATATACATTTAACATGATGAACACAATGACACTCCCACTAAGCTTCACATGGTTCATGAAGATTCTATCTGAAATCATAACCTTTATAATTTCATCAAATCTGATGTTCCAACTACAAAAAGCTTATTCGAGTCCATAGATGGAGTTCTCTTACACACTTTGTCTTTCTGAATTATGAAGCCCTGGAGCTACTTCATACGAATATCCTCGGTGAGGAATACATAAAGGAATGCAATCTTGATTTCCATCTTGTAGATGTCAAAGTCAAGTTGTATAACTATGGTTAGCAATAATTTGATGAAATTAATCATGGTCACTATAAAGCAAGTCTCATCACATGCGATGTCTTCTTTCTGTGTGTATCTTGAGGATACGGGCCGTGTATTGAAGGTCCCTACCTTCTCATCAGGTTCTCTCTTTCTCTTGAAGATCCATTTACACCTTAACGGGTCCTACCCATATAGGTGGATCCTCGAGGGTCCATATACAACATTTGTATATGAAGTCTACTTTAGACTTTATTGCTAACATCCATCTTTTCATGTCATGATCATCAGAATCTTTATCACATGAAGTCAGATCATTGTTAGACTTAACTGACATATGGAATCCATCCTCAAACTTATTTGAAAATGTATGAGTGTTTCTTCTTTAATTATCCTTTTAGTTTTTGATTTTCAGAAGCCTCATTATCTTCTTAAGATTAAATGAGTTCCTTTTCTTCATTTTCATCTTGATCCTCAAGAAAGTCATCCTTTAAGAGTTACATTCTCATATATGAAATCTTTTAAGCATCTCAAAGTCATAAAGTAGGTATCCAATACCATCCTTTTATATTCCTCATGAAGTAGCACTCTCTGGTGCAAGATTCCAGCTTACTTGCATCCGTGACAAAGTTATGGACCAATCAAACCTTAACCCTCAAGTGTCCAACACTAGGCTAGGTTACAAACCATAGAATATGAGGGTTTTCGGATTTAGATTTACATAGAATCTTATTAAGGATATATATTGTAGTCTCTACTACATATATGCCAGGAAACTAAGAGATAACTATGCTAAGATTCATCATTGATCAAATCATGTCACACATGATCTAATTGCATCTCCCTACAACACTATTGAGTTTAGGTGTATCAAGAGGAGTTAGATAGGAATGATATTTATATCTCCATAAGGTACTCTTTGAATTCATATAATAGATACAAGCTACCTAGGTTGGATCAAATTCATTTCATCTTCCTTTAAACTTTGGTTCTAAACCAAAATTATGAAATCTTTGAACATTTCAAAGGTTTCTAAGGTGAAGAGAAGAAGTCTCATATCACAAATAATCATCAATGGATATCGCATATCATTAATGTTCACTATGATATAGATGATCCACATACATCAATATGTATGAGATCTTGAATAACTTTGCATCTTATACAATTCCTAGAGAAGGGTGTATTGGACATTTTACTTTGAATACAATATTCATAAATATGTAATATTTGAAATTTCAGACATTCTAAAGTTTTGTCTCTTACTAGTCTATTGATCTCATCAACAAACATATGTTCAAGGTTTGATGCCAGATCATTGTCAAATGATCTTCATCCTCCTAATTTGGTATAATCCTCTAGATGTTAGACTACTATATGAATATATCCATCATAACTCTTTATGATAGGTTTATTCCAGAATTCATGTTTATTTCCAACATTTAGAAATAAACAATGAGTGTATTCTAATATCTAGGTCATAGAGACATTCTCTATGACTAAGTGCTCTCCCACTGAAAATATGAAGTCTATCTATCCAATAGAGATTGTTGTAACAATTGCATCAATATCCATGTGGATGACTATTACACCTTATGATCAAATTTTCTAGTCTTCTAAAACATATGCAAGCAATTGGAAGTATTATTAGAAGAATGAGATACAATTATCAGACTTTGATCTTATCAAATAAGAAAGTCAATTTCAATGTTATATGTAGATTATTCTGATGCACTATCCGAGTCTTTCTCTAAGGATTTTAGATAGTATAGATAGCCATACTATCAATACACAGCTTGTTGTAATATCGACATTCATCCAACTCTTTGGATGCCATATGTATGGAAGTCACAAAAGTATAGTCAACTCTTTGACTTTCCTTCTTACATGGGTCAGACCCATGCTTCCATTGTGGTTCCTCCATCGATAAGCAACCATTTCTTAAGACAAAGGATCTCTTATGTTGAAATCAAAAGATTTCATTATAAGAGTATTAAAACATTTATACATCATTCATTCAATTCATACAATATGAATATTATGAAGCTTCATGAATGACTTGAGTATAGATAGTAGAATGATGAGACTCATTATATCTACATGCATCTTAACTCTTAAGGACTTTGGATCAGGTAGGTACTCAAAAATTTTCAAATACAACATCTCTTATAGATCCACCATTTTGCATGATGTAGTGAACCATGTCATTCATGATTAAATGTCGAGAGCACATATGTTTGCCAGAACATCTTCTTTAGTTTTTATAAGGATTATTTGATAATTACGATCATCATAGATATGTCATTTCCAAAGTACATTCCATGAGAGATCAAGACTATAGAGACATACAAATCCTAGGGTTGTAGTCCTATTGTCTATTTAATTATCATTCCTCATTCTTATGAGGAAAATTGCATATTGCAACCACATACATTATGTGTACAACTGCAAGTACAATATCTTGATCATGGATCCAATCTATGATATTTTACTAGTTAACATTGAGTATAGTATTGAGTGGGTTTAATAATGATTATCTAAAATAAAAATTTTCATAAATAAATTAATATATATACATATTTTACTTGATTTCAGAATTTTTATATCAAAGTTGTTTTACCTTGTCAAAACTGAAAGTTCATTTTCTTAATCACATTCAATGTAAGAGATATACTTACCATTATATCTCAAGCAAGATCTGGGATCTCCTTTCTTATCTTTATTACATCCCAATAATTTGAGAACTTTCAACTTAGATAAAAAGAAGAGGGAACTCATTCTGCCATTCAAGTCCAACTTGCATTCCTAATTCGGTCATTAACGCACATGCCCACCATACTTAAGGTGATGTTGACCTGTCATTAATTCAACCAACTATTAACAGGATTATAACTATGTGTAGTCCAGTATCGCTCCAATAACATGAGGACTCGATATTGGGGTCACTATGCATACGATCTTACTCTTTCGAGAACCAAAGAGCCTGATCCAGATGCGCCTGTATACAGGAGATGTCACTTCAGACAGGCGTCTTCTACATACAATCCCTGGTGACAGAACCCTTTGCCTTAATGGGAGACCATGGATGTCACTTATGCGATCTTCCACATCATGTTCAAATTCTAATTAACTATTATGAATCATATTCACATAATTAATTTTCCAAGGGAAATACTACTCTATTCATAATAAAGAGTTTAATTTTAATTGAATCTAATTAATATAATAATATTAAATCAATTATTAATCCAATCAATCAACCAATAAACAATTTTGATTATAACTTGAAGGATAGTATAATCTCAAAATATGTACTATTCAAATTTTAATAAGTAGAAAAATACATCATGATCGCGCCAAGCATTATCCTTTCCTTACCCACAATCATGGTTAGTACCGACGTGAGTGGGACATATCGCTCACGGAGCAACCTGCTACCCCAACGCACCCCAACTAGAGACCATATCCACCTCAGGTCAGGATAATACGATTTGATCATTTTCTATTTTATATGATAATTGGTCTTTCAACCAAAGTTAGATCATATGATATTTATCAAAACTGATTAACATTATAAGAAGATTTGCTAAACAAATCACAATCCTATTCAAGCAACAACAACTATGTTTGTTAGGATTGATGTAACCAATTGTGATCTAGATCATATCTAATCAATTTTGATTAAGGTAATGCCATTTAAAAAAATAATCATCATAAATATTTCATAAATATTCATCAATAACTATTTCAGGAAATTAATCATTAATTTCTACTAATTTATTAAATGACAATCACAAGATTGTTGATTAGGCAAGTAATTTTCAACAGTGACCCTCACTTATTAAAATAAGCATATATCAATAAATATAATCTAAATTACGCAAAATAAGTTTTCAAAGTTTGCTAATTTGATTCACAAAATAACTCAAGTTCTATTTACGCATTTCAAGGCATTTTAAAACAGTAATTAACTCTTTAATTACGTCAAGATTCACCATCTCCGAAACAGTGGATACATCTTCATATAAAAGATCATAACTTGAGCAATTGGATTTCAAATCATGCAAACTCAATCCCACAATTTCCTTATTTAATGGGAAACATAATATAAGTGATAATTTCGTGCTTAAACAATTTTAAAGAGGGAGAAAAATAACACAAAATAGGGATACATGAACAAGATGTGATGAAAAAATCGCAAACCCTAAAGTGCCCATGTCGCCTTAGGTTTAGGGATCATATCTAAAACCTCCAACCTAGATTTGATACCACTTGAAGGATATGGAAAAATCCTTAAGCGCAACACGGAAGCGTGAGAATCACACCGTTTGCGATCGAAAGCGACTAATCGTACTAGTGGCTTGGGGCAGCAGGATTTAAAGTTTTGAATGATGAAACCACATGATCCAAGAACACTTCTTGGACTGTTTCATCTATATCACAAACAAGTATTAGGTTTACCTCTTGAAGCATGGTTGCGATCAAGTCTCTAAATGAAGAGACCTCCTATCTCAAGTCCGATCCGATGGAGGAGTCGCTTGCGAGCGCGTTGATGAAACACGTGCTCCTCACAATCCATGTTGATGATCCAAGCGACAAATCTCTTGATCTTGTCACACAAGATCCGACGTCTTCTTCATGAGCAAGGCTCACCTAAGGAGACAGATATCCATGAGCAAACAATTCGATAACATGATGACGATGCGGTGACGATGGTGACTCTCTCTAGGGCTCACACCCACAATGAGAGAGAGAGAGGCTTGGCATGTAGAGAGAGTGAGAGAAGGAGAGGGCATTAGTTGTTGTCATTTGAAGAGCAAGGGTTTTCTTTTCTTATATAGTATTATGGGAGTCCATGGATCTCAATCCATGGACAACACAAAATCAATGGATCAGATTGATTTGTCTTTCTTTCAATGGCCATGATATTGTTGTAAAAACACAACAACAATTAATTAAATTTAATATATATTGAATAATCAATATAAATTAATTTCAAATTAAATCAAATGTCCTTGGAGATAGTTGGGAAGGAGATAATCATCCAACCATAATAAGGGTGAGGCCACCCAATCCAAGTAGGACTTGGTGGTCGTCCACCACCATTGTTGGTGGATGGCAATCTTCTTCTAATTTCATGAGATTACATTATCTCATGAAAATCTCCAATATTATCTCACAAAAATAATTCACAATTATCTTGTGAACATTGCAATCATACCATTGAAAATTTGTGAATCATTTTCACAACCCAAAATAAAATGTAAATTACATTTTTATTGTCCAATGCGAATCCAATTCACATCAACATTTTAATTGTAAATGTTATTCATAAATAGCTCTCTTATATATAATAATATATATGATTAATATGAATAGTGTTATCCATATTATTCATTTTCATGATAATTAAATCACATTTAATCATCTTGGATCTCTATTCTCATGTGCCCAAATAATACAAATCAAATTCACATTATTCAAATCTTTGATAATTAAATCACATTTAATTATCTTAGATAACTTTCCTTATAATATGAATCAAATTCATAATATTCATGATAATTAAATCACATTTAATTATCCATTTCTCAATGCTCGGATACATTATCAACAATGAAATTATCCTTAACCTCTTTCAAGGATAATGCACTTTCTCCGTGGATACTTGAATATAAGGATGGAATGATTGTAAGTTCCATGTATAGTGACTTTGATATTGATATTAAATCTCAAATCCAGATCTTATGGACCCCCCATAGATGTTTGATTCGATCAAAACCATAAATCTAGTCTTTTCATTGCATCTAAATCACATTCACATTACTATCCAACATTTAGACCAAGATCAGATTACTTTTCTGTTGAGAGGAGTCACTAAAATCCGAACCCGTTTCATCACACCCTAGGAATGGAAGCGTCATGATTATACAATCGTTTATGAATACATCACCCTCATGTATTCCTAATACCCGTACATCCTGCATACTAGAAGACCTAGAATAAATCAGAAGTTTTAGATCTATTTAGACTGTCTCCTTTAGGGTTTTATCATTAAGTTTCTCATTTGATCATTGGGAGTCAGTATCAATCATATCTTTTCCAAAAAGCATATATCATACCTAGGTATTGATCATATACTTTCCAAAAGTATATATATCAAATCTAAAAATTCAGTCAAGCTTCCAAAGCGAGACGACCGTGCACGGAATTTAATTCCCAATATCTCATGAGTGAGCTCATGTCTTCTGGTTCAGTAAATGAACCTGTATGATCCCTTTGAGAGATCGTATTATTCATATGCCCTTGTATGCACACCAATGCATCAATGTATAGACCTTGATTAGGCCATCAACTTATCGGTCTGCCAAATGTACATACTCAGTTATATAGTAATACAACTGTCTCTAGTCAAAGGATGCGTGCCTATATCATGACAACATACGACATATGACTTTGGTTATCTCGATCTCGTTAAGTCAACTCTTTGACCTAACTAATCTAACACCTCCGAATATCTATTCCTATGTAAAGGACCTGCATCAAGAGATCGGTCAGATATCAACCGAAAGAAAAAGGATTGCCATCTCCTACTCAGACTGGAGATCATCTCTTAATAATCATTTGACGGTGCTTGATGAGTGCTCAATCTAACTCTTTAGATATTCATCCGAGCACCAACCTCTATGATTCAACAATTGAATCAACAACTGTATGATCATCAAGATGGCCATGGTGCATAACCCTAATTGTACTAAGCGACCTATTATGCAAATTAGTTATTCTTCATTTCAGATCAGAGAATGATATTTGCAATAACATTTATTGCATAATGGCTCATCGTGGGCTCGCATGTCCAACAAGCATTGCTCTCCTTTTATACTTACACCTCATGTCCAACATATGCATTTTAGTCCCTTAGATTCTAAATCAAGGGTTTAGAGAAAGTCCTAATTATATGAATATTATCTATCTTTTTATCTCCAATGAATATTAACTAATTAATATAAATTAAGCAACACCTTTTGAGTTCTAATTCAATTTGAAACTCAACAACTTGGTGCAATAATGTACATCATTGTACACGTCCAAGCTTAACCATAATTAGTTAAAGTTGTTGTCTTTTATCCATTAATTAATTAACTTGATAATCCTATTATCAATATTGGAGAAATTATAGAAATAATCCTCAAAGCTCATGAATCATACTCATGAGAACAAGAAATAAATGTAAATCCAATTTACATATACAAACTTAATGTTAATCACATTCACACAATTTCATGCCTTGGAATATTATGCAAATCATATTTACATAAATATTAATTATGAATCGTATCCATACAAATGTTAATTATTGTGAATCACTATTCACATTAATTACCAAGTTATATTTGTGAATCATATTCACAAAATTTTCCTTATGTAATAGTAATAACAATAATTACAACATTGACATCAAAAAGTATGAGTCCTAATGTAATTAGGACTCATGAACACAGATGCAGATACTTAGAGATAACATTGAGGAGAACACACTATCCATATATAGTGACTTGAAATATGAATATCAATCTAATTTTATGGTTTATATTATTTTAGCTTGAAATTATACACTCTTCTCAATTGAGCTCGAGTGGAACACTTCACACTCTAGCTAATCTCAATCGAACGCAAGCCACTTTACGTGAGCTTGAGAAAATATTGGCGAGATGAATCCAGTTTTCTTGACCATTTATAATCACAGTCCAAACCATTTGGAGATAAGAAATGGGACCAAGGAGCTTGTATGTTTCCATTTCCACGTTTCATTTCTATTTCCAACATTTGGACATTGAAAAGAGAATTGGAATTGGATTCAAATGAATTATAATTTAATCCAACTAAATCAAAAATCATCTAGCTAAATGGAGCCACTAAAATTCATCATTTTTCCAGCACTCCCTCAGAATGGAAGTGACATGATAGATGATCTATTACGTTAGATGTAACACTGAGCATTCCCAGTACTCATTCGCCCTTCACATTGGAAGACTTTGATAAATCTAAAGTTCAACTCTAGTTTGACTGTCTTCTTCAGAATATATTAATAGATTTCTCATTTGATAATTGGGTCACAATATTAATCATGTACTTTCCAAATTAATATCCCGAATTCGTATCTTATTTCATAAATAAAACGACCATGCATTGAATTCATTTTCGATCCAAAATCATCTCATGAGTGGGATCTGTCTCCCGATTCATCAACCATGAATTTGTATGATTCCTTCAAGAGATCTGATGAGCGCGTAAATCCACCTCTTTAATAATGATGAATTGTAGTATATGAGGCGAATTTCAGTCGATCAAAATACCACAAACTTTGAATGTTGTGGAATATTTTTACTTGGCAAGTCTACCAAGGTCGAACATAGGGAACAATGATTCTTAGTTGCGTGGTCTTAAATTAAATAATTAATTAATGCATTGTTAATTTTTCTGTTGAGAAAATGTACAATGCAATGAGATGCAAATGTGACGCAAGGAAAATAAACAGAGGAGATTATGCCCAACATCTGTGACTTGAAACATGTTAAATCCTTCAATAATATGATCAATAAATCCTCAAAATAAAATCATAGATCGAAAGAAATTATGTCCAGAAATATTTATCAAAATAACTCCAGAAGCAGGCAGAAGGAAAATAGTTCTGAGAGATAATCCAGCAAATTACTGGGATAAGACAAATGA